>JAUBNY010000696.1:336137-380710 GCA_032275445.1 Crypturellus soui | reverse complement strand
CTTTTCTTTTCTTTTCTTTTCTTTTCTTTTCTTTTCTTTTCTTTTCTTTTCTTTTCTTTTCTTTTCCTTTCTTTTCCCTTATTTTCCTTTCTTTTCCTTTCTTTTCCTTTCTTTTCTTTCCTTCCACTCCCCTTTTCTTCCCTTCCCTTCCCTTCCCTTCCCTTCCCGTCCCTTCCCTTCCCTTCCCTTCCCTTCCCTTCCCTTCCCTTTGCTCCTTCCATCCTCTTTTAGTAGCTTTGACAGAGCTTAGTGGCTGGTGAGCTCACCTCCTTCCTGCACATCTGGCTGCAGATCTGTTAGCTTTTAAACTCCATGATGCAGACAGAACAGACACCCTCCAGCTACTTGTGTTGGGAACGAGCAAGTAGCTTACAAACATCCAGAGTGGGTTTGCTAGATATTTTTCTGTATGTATGCAAGACTGCCTTCAGTTTATGTAATGTCATTTTTAGAGTCCTCTGCTAGTTCTTATATGAATGTTTAAACTTTCTGAGTCATTAAATTTCCTTCTATTCAGTTTTATATAAATTTTTGGTGCTTGTACCACACCTCCAAGTTCTGAGTTAAAAATAAAAAACTCATAAGAAAAACCCCTCAATACAGAAAATGTCGTAACTGGCTTGCTCTGTTGTCAGCTGGGCACAAGTCTGGTGTTATGACAGTATCTGCAGTGAAATCATCAGAAATCCCTGATAGTATAATTAATATTAAATAATGCAGAATGCAAAGAGCTGTTAATGTTTGTGAGTGGTTCTAGCCTTATACCCAGGAACCCTTTTACCCTTCTCTCAGTCCCATAGTTAATGCTTAAAGTAGGCTCATAAAAACTATGTTGTAGTTCTATGTATAGCTTCAAATTACAGGCTCTTTAGATCCCTCAGACACTAATCTTTCAAAATATATATGTGAATGCAGAGATACAAAGACCTGCGTCTATTATGAATAGCCTCAGTTATGAAGCCTTAGTTATAGGAGTCTCAGTTGTTGTTACAAGACACCATATGTAAGCAGAGTTGGCGTCCAGAGCAACATCTAAAGAAAATAGATATGTGACTTGAAGAAGAGGCAAATGTCTGCTGCTAGCAGAAGGTTTCCTCATCTGTCTCCACTTCTTAATCCTCCCTATAGGATCCAGCTGATGAATGCAAGGTTGCAACAAGAGAGAGGACAGCAATGTGCAGGCCACAGCAATGGGCAAGGTAAAAATCATGACAGTCTTCATATAGATCCGTGGAAACTGAAGAAACCATACCGATCTCTCTCTGCCCACTTTATAGAGGTTAGATGCTGAACTGCTGTGTAAGGTTACTCTGTGCCCTGTAATTGCAACTGCGTGCTCTGATTGCCTTTGATACTGATCCAAAGTGTGACGCAAGGAACATCATAGTTGAAGGAGCAATTAACACCAAGAGGAGAGACTCTTCCTAAGTCCAGAGGAGATTTCTGATGCTGTGTTTTCCTTGGGCATTACTATAGCAACTGGCAGGAGAATTGGACACAGAAAAGTTTCCTTTATTCTCCCAAAGGTTGGAGGCACTGGGTTTTTATATCTTTTTGCCTCCCATTTAAGATGGTAATATATAATAACATATTATAATACATATAATAATAATGACATAACATAATATATATGCAAGTGCTGCAGATTTGTGTTAAGCAGTGTTAGCTCACTTATGGTACAATTCTGACTCTGGACTTAGCTGTAGTTCAGCTAGGACTTGGGAGAAATAAAAAGAGAAATAAAATGTTTTTCACATCCCTTATGAGTTAGTCAAGATAAAGAATAGCACATCAGTGAAGGAAAGCACTAGGGGAACATAATATGAATGTGTCTTGCGATACTGATGTTAGGTCACTGCATGTCACATATAATATCACATAATCACAGAATGGTTAAGGTTGGAAGGGACCTCTCGAGATCATCTAGTCCAACACCCAGAGCACGTGGCACTGGGCTGCATCCAGGAGGGTTTGGAAGATCTCCAGAGAAGGAGACTCCACAGCCTCTCTGGGCAGCCTGTGCCAGGGCTCTGGCACCCTCACAGGAAAGAAGCTCTTCCTCACACGGAGGTGGAACTGCCTGTGGTTCAATTTACAGCCATTACCCCTTGTCCTGTCACCGGCCACCACAGAGAAGAGCCTGGTCCCATCCTCCCTACAATCACCCTTCAGGTACTTGAACATGTTCATCAATCTCCTCTCAGCCATCTCTTCTCCAGAAAGAGAGAAATAATATGATATATAATAACATATTATAATACATATAGTAATAATAACATAACATAATATATAATAATAACATATATGTGTGTATATATATACACATATTATATATATACACACATATACACATATTATACATTTTGCATATATACATATATGCCTGTGTGTATATATATGTATAGACATACATATATTTATGAATAACATCACTATCTTCCCAAGGAGGCCCTACTAGTTCTTACTCAAAGTCAATAAAAGGGGATTTCTGACAAGCATGTTGTATGAGACAGCCTGACCTGCTAGATAAGGAGATGTGGCCTTTGTTTTATGTTGGTTAAACAGTAATTTTCAGAAGAATGTGCTTACTACAGATATGATAGGGGCTTTGTGGATTATGAGTTTTACTGTTCAACAGCTAATAGTAGTTGAATTTCACAAGGAGTAACTAATTTTAGAAGATATTTTTCATAAATGCTGGACAGATATTTATTTGCATACATCTTTTCCTTTGCATATGTGTGCCTTTTTGCTAACTATCTAATTTCACCTAATATTTAGAGGACATTCTTCAACTTTAACTTCTTTTTAAGCCCCTATACTACCATTTCTTTATGCATCCTTAGATTTAGTGGCTAGCATACAGGAACAGATCACTTACAGGCACTGAAGTGCTTTTATCAATATTTGATAACTAGAAACAATAACAACAACAACAAAGAGTCCCCATCATCCTTCAGAACTGTCATATGTTTTATCTTCTGCCTAGGAGAAAAGTCTAAAAGGCTAAAGCAAGTACAGAAAGCAAAGCACATTAATAACATTATTTGAGAGGTAAAATAATACACCAGGTAGATTTAACAGTGGCTACAGAAATACTGTTTCTTATTTGTGCATCAGTCAGATTTGGTGTAAAAATTAAGGAGGATTAAAAATGGTACCTTTATTCTACTAGATCTTGGATCAAATCTTGAAATTCTTCCTCAGGATACACCACGTTTTTCTCATTTTTTCGATTCTGTTTCATTGCATACTTTCAATTCAGTGTCGTTTTACTTATGCAAAAGCTGAATTGATTTTAATCAACTTTCACAAAAATGCAGCAAGCATTCACCTTGAGTGGAGGGTGAAAATATGCTATAAATTTTGCAGGGGTATTTGAAAGGGAAAGGGAAGGACCTAATTTAATAATTTTATATTAAAAATGGTAGTTTAGTCTAGATTCCACTTAGTACAAATACTATAATCAGTAAATCATATACTATAATTTGAGTCTGTATTTGGAGGATTTGACCTATTTGGAATAGCAATAGTGGTTAAAGGACTTAAAATATTCTTTAAGCACTTAAGGGGAATTAGTAGGAAAAATATAGCTATACTTCAGAGAGGCTACTAGCATCTTTCAAGAAATCTAATTTAATTTTTTTTAGTAGTGAAAATGAGAACTATCCACAGACTAGGCATTGCTCTTTATTTGTGTAAATGGCCTTTTTCCCTTAGAATGAAAGAAAATGCTGTTCTAGGTTTTTGCACGTGGTTTGTGCATTGACACATTTCACTAGATTCAAGAAAAAAACTTGTAAATTGCTACTATGTAATGAATAATTACATATGAGTATGACTAAATGTACTTATCTGCTCATTCTTGCAATGACTATTTAATTTCAATTAGCTCAATATACATTCAAAGTGACTCCAAAAAAAGTCCATAAAGGCAGCTGAGGTGAAATCTTGAACCCCGCATAGTCAATTAAAGCTTTGCAAGTGATTTTTAATGGGGCAAGGATTCACTGTATCTACCTACTGCAGCTAAATGAAAACTGAATTTGACCTAGTGGAATTATGTAAGCATGTCAAACAGTGTGGAAATCCCAAGGGAAAGGACTCATGACAGCAACATTAAAAGAATGTTGAATGGTAGAAAATTAGAATTCTTCCTATTCTGTCTACAACTCTTCTCTGTTTTCAGTATTATGAGAAATCAGTAGAGAAGGCGAAGAAGTGGTTTTAAAATAAATTGAGTCAGATTTATACTTTTAAAATATCTTGCTAAACTTATCATGTCAATTTTTCTAATCAAACATATTTTGAGCATCTAAAAGATACAATGACATCTGTGAAATCTAAATGAACTGAAGATTGTAAAAGGTCCATGATCTACCCCCGTGTGAAGTGATAGCAATTAATTCCATTACTTAATACCAGAATATTCTGCGTAGGAGCCAACAGCCAAAACTTTGCTGTGAATCTGGCCCATACGTCTTTTCTGCATGTGTGTTTGTTCCTGGGGAATGTGTACACGATTATTCAAAAAATGAATGCATTTTCTCATTTTACTCTTACTATGTTAAAAAGAATACAAACATGCTGAGGAAATTAGACTGTACAAAATTTCCCTTTCTCTTTCCTCAGTTTAATAGACCTGGTGGAACATGCCTGATGTGCGTGAGAGGCATGGGGATGGTAGTGGCTTTGCAGGAATATTCTCCCCATTCCCAAAGCCTGCCCACACCAAAAACAGGAGCTAAAAAGGCAACCCCGAATCTAGAAGGTCTGCAGGTATGGGATCTCACCGGTCATAAGGCAGTTAGAACTATAATCCACGGGACGTGGGTGGATCAACTCTAGAGAAAATATCTCTCTGACTCGTGCTGTGTTTTCACACATTCATTCTGTGGTTTTCAGCTGTTTTTCCCTCTAATCTATCCCTATTGGGTCATGTTGCTTGTTGTTACTGCTTAGCCTAAGGGTCTAAGGGTCCCCTTTGAGAAACACAGAGTTTAAAAGCATGTTTGTATTCCTCCTTGTTAGTGCTGTTTTGGTAGGCTTGTACCTTGGCAAATGTTTTTATGAAGAATTTCTCTTTCAGGTTTTTTATAAGGTGTTTTGGGAAATACAGCCTGTGCTGTGCTTCTGACTTTATTAGGAAGATGGTTTTTAAGATGTTTTTAAACAGGTAAAAGCTTGTAAATAAAGAGAGCTAGGTCAGACTGTTACCATTTTTGTCACATTTTCCAGCCTTGGACTCCTTCTACATCTCCCACCTACTGCCAGTAGCTAATTCTTCTCAAGCTGCGTTCCTCCTATTCTTGCTCCTTTAAAATTAGTCTCATAGGAAGAAAATGGACTTCAAATTCCACCAGTGAACCTGGTAGTGCTTCTGCTATGTAAATTATGTCCTGTAGTGACTTTGCCCTGTTATTATTTAGCTAAAAAAAAAAAAGCAAAATATAAACTGCTGTGGTTTCTAAAGTCTGTAACTTGTTTCTTTCACCAATGAGTAGTGTGATATACTTGCTGTGTTTAATGTCACTGATAAGTCAATCTGTAGTTCTCTGCTCCCACTCTTCCACCACTCAAATTGACAGGTTGGCAAGAGAAATTAAAAGTGAGGATTTAAATATATGAGTGGAAAAGATTTTTTATTTTATTTCCCCATCATTATTAGCTTTCATTCCCCTTCATAAAATTAGCTTCTATCAAGATGAAACTATATTTCTTGTGCTTTTTTTTTCCAATCTAGGCTGTATCTCTTCTTTTTAGTTGTACTGTGTTTTTATCCTATTTTATCTTGAGTTTTTCAGCTTTTAGGGTACACGTGCATGTACCTCTATACATGCATTGACCCCATAATTTCATCTTGTGCATCTCTACTGAGAATGAGCGTAGTGGCTAATTTTTGAAATGGAAATGATTATCTGTCTACTAAAGTGAGAATGTTTCAGCCATTGGACAGACTTTATGACTAATAGCTTCAACTGTAATGCAGAAAGGCTGTTTCTAAGGCTAAATAAGCCATTGCCAATACTATGCAAAAATAGATGCCCATATTTTTTGTAGGAAGTTGCATTCAGAATGTATAACAACACACTGCAATAAGATCTGCAGAGCTGTGAGTACAAGGATTTACTAACTGAGAAGCATTTTTGCACCTTTAATTTTCTCTAATCTACTCTGTATTATCTGTATGTCCAAAAATATAAGTCACTGCTGCTGGAACTATGTTTTTGGTTACTTTGGATCAAACCTTTCAAGCCTGCTTGTCTAATAAATCCTCTATGGAGCCAGCCATTCATTCTGCTCACAAGAGGTCCTTCAACATCATCAGAGCACAGCTGACGATATTTGAAATTTCCTGCTACTGGTGCAAAAGTGATTTTACCATAAGCCATTCTTGGTTGCAATTTGCACCCAATCGAAAAAGAAGGCTGCCATACCATGTTCATAAAATACTTTGCTGACAGCAGACATGCAGTTGGTATCACAGTTACTAAGACAAATGTGACAAATGACATTACTGAACAAGATTCAAACTGCACTCATGAGGTCACCGGGAGGACGTGTGTCTGGGAAAGTGGCTTGGCCCTGACTAACGGCCGTGGCTGAAGAACTTCCCAGGCAGTTGACATTAAAGCATAACAGAAACCACATGGGTTCTTGGCTGTCAGGAAAAAAAGGCCAGAACATTAATCTGAACCACCCTCTCATAATATACTGGTCGCTTCAGGGTACGGCTCCGCAAAGACTGTGTGACTTCTTAGTCTTTTTTCCCTGCTTTCTGATGAACACAGAGCGTACAAAAGAAAAAGAATATCCTTGCCTCTGAGGTATAGCGGTGTCTTTTATGCTGTCCTTTGTGCTGCTCAAGGCTTTCCCAGTAGCAGAATCTGTTCACAAAACTCTGTCATCTTGCTTTGTAAATGGACGTGGAAAGGTTGTCTTGCAAGAGGTGACTTTGGTGGGTGTAGGTGTGAGGATGTGGGTGGCCTATACAGGTTGTGCAGCAAAGACAGTCAGATCAAAATCACCTACTGTTAAATCACCTGCAAGGACCGTTGGCTGCAGGATAGGTATATGGATCTGAATGTTCAGACATGTGTAGAAGGCTCAGAATAGAATCTATTGCATGAACCTAGCTGTACATTTGGTTTGTTGCATGCAAAGTAATTTTACTTTGTAGCAATAAGGAAGTTCTTTTTGGTGATGAAATTTCTCCCTTTCTCTCTTTTCTTTTCTCTCTCCTGCCCTCTCCTTTGTCTCCTCTTTTTTTTTTTTTTTTTCTCCGTCCTTTAGTGAAATGTCTCCACTAGTTTCATTTGCATCAGAACCAGGCCTTTTATTTCTTGTGTTTCTAGATCTTGATGAAGCTAAACATGCTGAAATAGCTTTTTAGTAATAAAACTCCATGCTGCTAGAAGAGCTGAGGAAAAGAGCCTCCTTTGGCTGACTGCAGTAATGAAATGTTCATTCCACATTTCAAATTTTTTTCCCTCTCTCTTATTTTCTCCCAAATAAAAAGCTAGTGGGATATTTTTGTCTCATTTCAGTTTTGCTTTGATGCTGTGCACTGGCAGAACCTATAAATCCAACAAATTTTATTTCAATATTTTACATGTTATCCATCATTTTGAATCTATGTCAATATTTCTTTCCTTGGGATCTAAGAATCAATTTACTACCCCTGTCACACCTCTCTAAGACCTCATAAACTTATTGTTTTCTCTTTCCTCAGCCCACCTTGGATATGTTATACTTATCTTTCTTTTAAATGGCATTTATCATGATGACTTATAGCTACAGGGAACTACTAGACAACACCTTACTGATTATTCATCTTATCAATACAGGTTAATCAAGTGGTCCTGTGGGGCCAACTTTCCTGTGAATCTATTACTTGGTTTTTATTACCTAAAAGTATTTTTTGGTCACATGATTTTTATTTGACTAATGTATATATGTAGCCATCTTACCTAGATAGGTCACTTTGACACCTGACATTTCTATCCCAAACCCTCCCCGAGTCATATGGTCAAGAATGAAATGTAAACCTTCATCTCATCTGGTTGGACACAAAATATGTGCAAAAAGCCCTCTGGGAAGAGGACGACTTAAGCCACTTGTTGTGGGTGTAGAGATTGGCTACTTTTGACTTGGCTCCACAGGGATGTCAAACCGAGCTCTTCTTCCAAAAGTTAAGGGCAGAATTTCTATGAATACTGCAGAGTTCACGCCACATTTATTGAATCGTTAGGGAAGCCTGTATTTGTGTACTGCTCCACTCTCATAATAGTTGCCTTTCTGTACGACTGTACAGATAGCTTGTCCTTCAGGCTAGCCTATTCGGGCTGTATTTTGACACATGAAATATTAAGCACGCATATACAATGGCATGATTCATGAGCGCTACCCTCCCAATACTGATGGGATGCCAGCAGGCATGCCAGTAAATACGCATAGAGAGCATGTAGGTGTTTTCAAGTAGTTGCTGAGGCTTTTTTTTTTCCCTCTAAAATTCAAGCAGTAGGGTTCAGTAAGAATACAGCTGTGATCATTTTGCCCTGGGTGTCTCTCAGCAGATGAAAGTGATGCTTTAAGCTGAGGACAGAAGGGAAAGAGCTAGAGAGTTAGAGCGCACATCTCTCCAGACAACTTTGTTTAGCTGCGAAATTCCTTAGGGGTTGCTTACATCAAAAGCATTTAAAGCCAATCCAGATTATGATGAGATGGATTACTATTTTTCTTCAGCAATTTCTCTGAGACAATCTCAGACAGACCACAGAGTAGTAGGTCTATAGAAGCTCAGTACATGGCACAACAAGGGGTTTAGTTCAAAACTAGCCTTTTCTCCTTTGGTAAATTCAGCGCTTTCTAACATGAGAGGTTCTGTAATCCATCATTATTGTTTTGATGTTGAAAGAGAGCATGGGGGAGATAATAGAATCTCATAAATGAATGTTTTACATTCTAGTCTTTTCTTATGCTTATTGTTTTGTGGCTGGGACTGAAAGTGTTCTGCGATAGGAATGGAAATCAAGCACAATTCTTCAGTGCCTTAATACTGTGCAGCTTTGTTTACTGTGCTGGCATTATCTGCTGTTTTCTTTATAAAACTTTGCATGGTTAAATGTTATCTCTATGCTTAGTTGAAATAAAGGTCAAGAAAGCAATGTGAACAGTTCTAATTAGAATATGAATCTCTATGGTCTCTATTATGGTTTGGTGTTGTGAGGTCTTTTGTGCAAGCACTCATAATTAGCACTGTACTTTCAGTGGTATTTTGAATGAGATCTAAGATGACCATGAAGGAATAAGAAGTCAGCAGAGAGCGAAAAAAGCTTGAGAGAGGTAGGGGTAGGGAAGGCACCTGGCAAGAAATCCAGGAAGAGAAATGCAGTGAAACAGAGGAGTGCAAAATGCAATATGATAAGAAATTAGAGGGAAAATAATCAACACAGAAGGTAGCAAATTAATATGACAATTACAGGATGTGATCTTCTCTCTGAAATATAAAGTGCTCCATCAGTATGGTTATGCATCACACCACTAACACATCACTAACTTCACAAAGGCAAAATGGAGCTCAGAAAAGCTGAAATGACTTTACTGAGGTGAAGGATTGAGAAAGGAATAAACTGCATGTTTGTATCAAAACACTATGCATAATGGTGAAAAAATGACAGGAAGCAATGTAAGAGGTGACATTTTGCTGGTAAAAAACACAGCTCCATAGTACTGGTTCTAATTGTGATGAACTTTGTTCTGGATAGCCACTAAATGTTTCTTTTTCTTTGCTTGCGATAGGAGTTTGGATGTCTTAAAATAGCCACTTCAATATAAATGTAAGTGAAATTCTACCACAAATCATTGTAAAAGTTTTCAGTGCTACTTTACTTGTCAGTCTATTAGTCCTTTAATAAAATGAACCTATAGCTAATTCTAAATAAGTTTCTTTAGCCTCTTTGAAGTTCATTAGTGCCACTTTCATCTGCAGTGTGTTTGTCTTGCATTATAGCTACAATTCACTTTACTTTTAGCATTGCCTTAAGCAAACGATTAGATTTCTTTTTGAGTAACTGAATTTTACTGAGCAAAATTGTTCAGCTACTGGTACCTCAACTTGCTATAGTTATCTCAGGTCAACTATATCTCATTTTGTTACATTCAAGAATCTCAGGTCTATTAAAGAATCTCCTCAAGTGAAGCATTTGCACCTTAGAAAATTCTGGAATACAATGTAGTTTTGTTATATACTACATTTTGTACATAGTATATTATACTATTATAGTATAGTACTATTATACTATTATAGTATATTATATTAGTATAACATAATGCAAAATTCCATACTGGTACATTTGGGATTACTGTGGCATGTGATATTTAATACCTACGTTTCTGTCTTTTTCTTTTCCCAGACATTTTGTTTTCTGTTTTAATTGCAGAGAAATATCAGACCAAAAAAAGAATCTTTATCAATCAGGAGATGGCAATTTATCCCATTTACTTTAGGCACGCTATTTTAAGATAACTCACCAGCTGAAATTTGTTATTGGTATGAATATGGTAGACTGTTCTTAGCAGATATAGGGTAGTTATGAAGAGTATTCTGGAATCAGCTAATATTGGTGTTCAAATAATATTGTAGATCTTAACCATTTTATCTGCAATTCAAGATGCTTACACAGGACTCCTGTCTCTTTCCTGCCTCTTCCTCCAAAATCTGCTTTTTTTCTATAATGAGATCCAAGTATCCACTCCATTATTCATCTGTGTCTCTGTAATTTTTATTAAATTCAAATTAATTTTATCCTAAGAGATGCAAAATGTTAAAAAAAAGAGAGTCAGCAAGCTCTATGGGACCCAGAGCTGCATACTGACACCACCTCAATTCACCATTTTAGACAGAGAAGTCCATCTACACTATTCAGCTATTTCTCAGAGGAAGAGAGAGAATTCTTCAGGAAACATTTTGGTTCCTCACAAACTAGAGCTTTTGTTCAAAGTCAAGAATTTATATGTGATGTAATTTTAATTCATATGTGATGTAATTTTGTAGATGATATTGTGCGCAGTTCTGGGCTCCGTGCAAGAGGGACATGGAAGTTCTAGTCCAGCACAGAGCGACAAAGATGATTAAGGGACTCAAATACCTATCTTATGATGAAAGACTAAGCAAGCTGGGCCTGTTTAGCATGCAGAGGAGAAGACTGACAAAGGATCTTATCAGCATGTACAAATACCTGAGGGGAGAATGTAAAAAGGATGCAGTCAAACTCTTCTTGGTGGTGGCCAGTGATATGACAAGAGGTAATGGGTACAAACAGGAGCTTTCACCTCCACGTGAGGAAGAACTTCTTTCCTGTGAGGGTGCCAGAGCCCTGGCACAGGCTGCCCAGAGAGGCTGTGGAGTCTCCTTCTCTGGAGATCTTCCAAACCCGCCTGGAAGCCGTCCTGTGCCCCGTGCTCTGGGTGTCCCTGCTGGAGCAGGGGGATTGGACTGGATGGTCTCTAGAGGCCCCTTCCAGCCTCAACCACTCTGTGATTCTGTGTGCATGAAAGAGGAAAGAGATGGGAAACATACAAAGAAAGATGTATTATCCTCCTCTCCTCCCCTGAAGCACTCCTCTTGAGCAAAATAAAGGCTCACAAATTAGAATATAACTTTATCCACTATCTGCTTCTTTTTGCTGCACTGAAGATATCAGGTATGTTCCTTATGTAGTCATCTTGATGATGTCAGCCACAGCAATAAACAGCCAAATTATGTAAAATCTGGGAATAAGTTGTCTATAGTTCCATGAAGAAAAACTACACTGAGATGTTTTTCTAGCATCAGTCAGTGTTAGTGTAGCAGCTCATAGGGCTTTACTGTAAGTTTAGAATATTTAGCCCTCATTGTTAATATCCTTAGTATGGGTCCATCAGGACTTTCTAAACAAATCCAGCTTTTCCCTATCCTTAATATGTGAGTTCTTCACAAAAATCAGCATGGCTGATCATTTTTGTAAGGGTAACACTATACTGTAGCTGAGGTTGTTTAAAGAGAAAAATTGATACTCTAGTATTTTTTTTCTACTTTCGTTGCTTGTTAACTGGTGGTCTCATAAAAGACAGAGGTATTAACAGGTTAGTCTACTATCTTTCACAGGCTTTCTTATCTTTAATCAGTCTCAAATTCTTCTTATCTATACATTTTATTTTGTCTTATGAGCAATGAGTGACAGACTTCGAGCCAATGCAATCTACATACCATAGTTGTTCTTAAATGCTGTAATGGAAAAGAACAAAAGATATGCTTTGGGCATTGTTTTGATAAAAGTGAGGGTTGGCCTTCCTAGTGTAAATGAATGAGGCTGTAAAAATCACAGGTCCCACTAATCTACTTTGCCAGTCTAGTTCTGAAAGCTATGTTTGATACCCTACAGTCTAAAAGCACAAAACGCAGTTAATATTAAGAGTTATCCATGGATGGAAAAAAAGGATTAAGGACCACAAGTACTTGATTTTAAATCCAAGTGAAAACTTGATCCAAGTCCGGCACATTTGGATCAAAATAGATATAAAGATTTTATTAATTTTTGACGGATTACAAAGGTTTAATTTTGTTTTGCATTGTTAAAAATGTTACAAAAGCATGGATTTTTTCCCCAAATACTAATGATATTATGCTATGCCTGGAATGTAAGATTGTCAAACAAATTCTTCCTAGTTTGCAAAAATATCCCTGTAAGTGAATAAATACATCTAATTTCTATCTTGAGACTGACAGGAGCATTTTCTTCCTGTAGGGCTGGTCACTTGAGAAAAATAGTGGTCTGACAGGTTGGCTGTGATTTCTTGGTGCTCCATGTCACATCTAAATTCCTGATTAAACTTTACATGAAAAAAAAAGACTGCTGGAACTTCAAAACAACAGTGTTTAGGCAGAGAGTACAAAGTAGCTGAAAGTTCAATGATTTTGAATGCTAAAGGAAAGGAAAAATGGCATTACAAAAGGTATGATGACTCTGAGGAAAAAAATATTGTGTGAAACTTCCACTCAGGTAAACAATAGAGTACAAGTGTTTAAATAAATAAGAAAAATAATGCATTTCTGTCTCAAAAATAAGGTTGTAATTGAAACAAATATGTGATGGTACTTTCTATGCTGTCTTAAATACCAGGAATACCGTCTTAAAGGCCTCAAGCATATTTATCTATCATTATGTTTGGCTTTCTCAGCTATGCAGACTTACTCCTAACAAGAACTATACCGAAAGGTAACTTTGACCAGAACAGTTGCAGGGAACATCACATGACTGCCAGAAAAATCCTGCAGTGATTGATCTTCTGATCTGAAGAGAAGCAGAGAATTTAACAGTTGCCTAAAAAAAACAGAGGTAAAGACACACTGGACACAGTTGAGTATCTGAAACCTTTTATCAGAGGAACTGAACTATCAAATGAAGGCATATAATGGACAAATATTTTCAGTGTTTGTTGACAAACTTTTCAGAAAGAGGTCTTCTTTTGCATGTTGTACATGGAAACATAAATCAAATATATATTTTTTTCCATTTTATGTATCCCACCAATGATAGAAATGTTTACGTAAGGAACCCCATGTATCTATTTTTCCAAATCTATTAGGTATTGATATCTAGTACATCAGTATTTTTATTTCTTCACAGATATATTAATATGATTCTTTCATAAGCAAAGTACAATTATTGAATCCAGTTCTCAGAAGAGGTTTATGATAGGTTGTCTGTTTACAGAAAATTCTTAACTTGATGAAGTTATTGTGATCTTCAATCATTTTTCATATAAAATTCAGAGATATCATGACTTTACATGTTGTTTTTGCAGGAGAATTTACAGTGTGGAGTCCCGAGGGGAGACAAATGTCCCCTGTCAGCCACCGATAAAAATTCTGCATCTGTAAATTCGTTTCAAATATGTTTTAATCACATTGGGGGAATTCAGATATAATCATAGGAGGTATTTATGACAACCCATTTCTGACATTAGAAAGACAGACAAGTCTTTTTATCCTGTTCTATTGTCCATTTTCAGGTGAAAGTCTGCTGTTTAAATTATTATTGGAAGGAATGCGAAAATAAATAAATAATGCAACCATAGTTCTTGCTGAAATGATTCTACTGTCCTCACTTCCCACTATCATGTACCTGCTCGAAGCCTATGCGGATGTCTCTTGTAAAGTATATGCAGGAAAAATATTCAATATTAAGATAAGGTTCTCATTCTAGTGCATCCTAAATATAGCAGAGTCAAATAGCCTACCTTCTCCTTTTTTTTTTCTTTTTTTTTTCTTTTCCACTTAACTGATTCTGTAGCTTTCTCACAATTATCATCCAGTTCAGGAGTTTTGGCAGCATTATTGTTCTGCTTATGAATTTCCGAATTCAGGAATTCCTAATTCTCTTCTCAAAAGGATAGCTTGCTGCAGTAGGAATCCCATGATAGTAAAAACGGGAGAGAGGAAAGCTGGCTATTGCAATGTGATGAAAGCAGGGAAAGAGAGATAAATTCAGATAAGTCAGAAATTATTCTCCCTCAAATATCAGTAGATTCTTCTCTTTGTTCACTAGAATTAGGTTTTCTTCTTCTTTTTCAAAAAAAGACTTCCTCTACTTTAGTGCAGTATTGGGCTGATTTACTGCTGCTGTCATAGGCTGTGTGAGAGCTGAGAGCTTGCTGAGCAGAGCAACACGAACACATCAGTATGTTGGTTGTAGCCTTTGACTTCTCTGTCTTGCAAAGTCCCTGTCTTCTTTTCCCTTTCACGGTTGACCTTTCAGGTTTTGCTGGCAGTGGAGGTAGCTCTCCAGACCATTTGGCATTTCACTCCCGCGGGAGTTTGGAGCAGCGCCCAACAGCCGCAGAAGCAGCGCGAGTTGTTCTGCAGCCTCTGGCCGCCTTTGCAGCTAGCATGAGCCTAATGGGGTCTTTTCCCTCTCTGTATCTGTCTAGTTGGCAGGATTCAACGGGAATTTCCATTTTCAAAGGGACTTAGCAATGCTTTGCCTAATTTTGCTGCATCTGTAATAATTTTTGCAAAGAGGCTTTTCCCTGCCCAGTTGTACAATACTCCATTTCTTTACCTCAGCCTCCTCGGAGCAAAGATAAGCCTTTAACTATCGTAGGCTGAGATCGGCTCCAACAGCTGCTGCATTTTGTGCTTTACAAGGCTGTGACAAAAGCAATTTATAGGTCAAAGATGACAGGAACTAGAACAAAATACAGAGCTCGGAGACTTGGTGGGAGGCAGGAAAGGTTAAACGCTGCTGCCCTATTGCTGCTGTAGTGTAGGTAGACTACTGTTTCTGAATAAACAAGTGCTGGTCCAGTCCTGGGACAGATTCAGTCCTGAGAACGGGTCACGGTGCCTCCTGTGGAACCTTGGGCGCAGGGGCTCCTGCTCCAGACCACAGTGCTGCGCCTTTGTGCACCTTTCTATTTATTTTCAAATCCCTTCTGAATATAGGGAAGCGGTGGCTGCTGGGAAATAAGGAGGAGCAAGATAGCAATATATTTAGCAGTTCTCTGATCAGGACAACGTACCTCTGGCCATACATTTCTGCACTGAAGGGAGAAAAAAAAAACCCTCTGTCCCGTTGACTGACTAAAAAGTAAAAATGAACAAATCCGCAGTAGATGTGTGTAACCAGAGCTGCTTGGGACTCAGTCCGCAAACGAACGTAAGACAGACTACAAGCCCAAGACGGCAAAACTTCACGAGTTCAGCAGTTCGTGACAGTCCGGATATGTGCCTAACGGCGTGACAAGGAGCAGGTCTTTCCTGAACCTCTGTGTTTAGGCTACAAATCTTTCAGGATGAGCTGTTTTCTTTCACTGTGTGTGAGATACTGGCTTCTAAGTGCTTCAGTAAATAGTACTGCAGCAGAAGATGACACGCAGCAAATCCTCAGCTATCCTGAACCTTTTGTACACGTGGCACCATGGTGATTCTTCACACAGCTAGGGAGGGGAAAAAGCGGAAAATTTAATTTGAAATAATGTAAGGAAAAAAATGTGCATAGGTTCTATAAAGCTTATTTGCTATGTGCTGTCTTAGCTTAAAAAGAAAGTGCTTATACGTATATAAAAATAGTATTATAACAGGCTGTTCTCTAGCAGTTTCTTGGCCTATCTTTGCTCCTAATAGAAGGGGTTTGTTATGTTTGGTTAGCTTTTTAAACAGGCTAGTCACAAGATTTTAAATCAGAGTCAGAGCACTGCTGCAAGGATACAGCTTTCTGCTGTTCTAAGCACGCTCAGTAGAAATTTAATTTTTTCACTGGATGTCAGAATAACTCTTACTGCTAAGGATATAAAGCCATGTATAAGTTCTACATCGTCTTGAGTTAAAGCACCGTCTTAGAGCATAAACTAAAGCAATGCAGAAAAAATCTTTTTATTTATAGCAACCTCTAAAGCTTACTATGAAAGAGAGGAACACCACATCATACCAAAGGACATATAACAGCCCTCTCACTGGTTCTCATTCCTTACTGCCTTTTGTTCCAATTTGTTAAAATACACGTGCTCCTTCTGATAGTGATTTTTTCTACAAGCTCTTAAGCTAAACATCTGACATTATCAGACACTGGCTTTATCTGTTACTGCCTTTTCAAGGTCGAAATGTGGGGAGCCAAGGTTAGGCATAGCAATCTTATTCCTGGCTCAACCCACATTAGGAATAACTTGTATTTGAAACTATTTTCGCATAGACCTGGTCCACTACTTTGTCATTTTGGGGCACCGGAGCTTAGATGACAGAGATAAAACCTGACTCTTTGTCTAGATCTAACCTA
Organism: Crypturellus soui; assembly: GCA_032275445.1. Taxonomy (NCBI): domain Eukaryota; kingdom Metazoa; phylum Chordata; class Aves; order Tinamiformes; family Tinamidae; genus Crypturellus; species Crypturellus soui. Next base: position 363,893 of record JAUBNY010000696.1, on the reverse strand, counting down.
AGAAAAAGATCATGTCTAACACTTTGACTGAAATGTGGAAGTGTAGGAAGCATATCTGAAAATATCAGAAATTATCTGGGTTGCTTGCTAGATTACCAACAAAACCCCCACCCTTATATACAATACACAGTTTTGATGTAGCCGTCAAGTGCAGATGCGAAGTGTATTGTCAGTATGCCTTAAATAAAGCTGTCACATCTTTAGCTATGAAGATTTAAAATGTTCTTCACTTTGCGTATATATAAACTATGCTGTTTTCATAAGGATGGTCCCCAGCTCACGCAGACATTTTTCACTAATTTTTAGCCTGCTAAAATTAGCCAGAATTCTGAGTCAGAGCTGCTTTTCCCTCTCCCTCTTTTATCTTGTTTGTACTAGTAATATAGGGTCTGTTGATCAGGTTATTTCCTCACCTATACTTTGCAATTCAATTGCTTCTGAATTATACCATCAGCAGCACCTGTGCATAAATTTATGGTGTTTTAACTCCAAAAGAGACTATCAAAGTATCCATAATGTTTGGGTAACTGGATTGTTCAATTCAAGCTCATGCTGTTATGGGGATACGATGTGTCAGCAAGGCTTTGCTCCACAAGGAAAGGGCCTTCTGGGGCCAAAAGGATCTGCGCAGTGAGGAACCCAGATCACCAGTGCCCTCAGAACTGCACTTTCAACACGTTTAGATGCAGTCACTGCAGGTATCAATTAAAATTATCCTAGTGAAATGGCCGATCTAGACAGAACAATTGTTTGTGCTAAAGTATTTTTACCCTTTAACTAACCTTACTGATATTCTTTGAAATGGTGAACAGTTCAAGCTCCTTAAATCTGCATAATCTTCATCTTTTGATTCATTTTTTATGACTCTTTGCATCATTTCTGTTCTTCAGTACATCTTTTCTAAATATGAGTGCATCAAAAAATTCCTAGGTTTATAGCTTAATACCATTCACAGAAGTAAAAATCATTCTCTCACTTCTATTTCCTCTTTTCCTCTCTACCTATTAAAGACCACTTTTTTTTTTAGCTATAACATTACATAGGAGTCTTTTATGCTGAGAGTTCCTCCCGTCACCCTGAATTTCTTTTTATTTAGCATGTGGCTTTACATTTAGTCATATTAAACAGCTTTTTTCTTTGCTTGAATTAGGCCAGCTTAATAAACAAATCACATTGCCTTGTTCTCTCATGTCAGAAGAAATAGTCTTAGGGGACTTGTGCCAAATGCTTGTGCAAAATCATACTTTTAATATTATCATACCTCACTAGGTTATAAATCAAATGCAATATGCCTCAAAGAAGTAATTATTTTTATAGAACACTTTTTTTTCCTATGGGAAACCAAGACTACCGCAAGCATCACAGAAAATGTAATTGCTAGGTGACAGTTTACCAGGTATCTCCTGATTTAAGTGTAGTTTTACAGTTAATGAACCAGCTGTTTAAGATTTTATCCAGTATGTCTGGCATGCTATCAGAGGTAGTATCAAATGCATTAACCTCCATGAAAGCATTCTATTTCACCTGTGAAAAAATATATTTCTCTCAAAAGCTTATACTGCCTGAACATTTTTTTAAAAAAATCAATACCTATTTTAGTACAGTTACTCTCCAAGTTTTTTACTTTCATTGAGGAACACTGCTCCTTGTGGACAAATTTCAATTCTTACTCTACCTGCCTTCTGTTCAAGTCACATAATAACCTTTTTTTTTCCTTGTTTAAATGAGTGTGTTCTCCTTAGTTCTGCTGCTCTTTCATTTTTGGTTTCTGACTCTTTTCTCTCAAGTTCACCGGTCTTCTGGAGGAATAGAAGGGGGCAGGAATGGTCTACATGCTGCTTCCCTTGACCTCTGGAGTTCTCTACTAGAGAATTTATAAAGGCTTGTGCCTGTCATCTTCCTGCAGAAAAGCTTCATATGGTAGTGATGAAATACTGGTTATTAAAAAAAAAAAAGGCAGCTTCCTAGAAGCTCATACTACTTCAAAGGGGTAACATATATAATTTGTCATGATCCTTTTCTGACATTCTGTTTGATAGATTATTTTAAGATAATTTTTGTATAGGCATTTTGCTGTTCCCTGCAGCATTGTGAAGAAAAAGCTGAAATGACTCTGTCTCAAGAGACTACAACCAATTATTCACTTTCCATTTGGCTTTTCACTTTTTTAAGGCCTTAATCAATAATACAAAGCTGTATACTTGCTTTCTGTTTGTCTGTGGCTCTGTTACACTGAGATTAAGCTAATGGTTTTAAATAAAAAAAACACTTCTTGCCCAAAAGCCATTAACTTTGCTTTTAACATTTTGAAAAGTTAGTAAACATTTTAATTTTGATTTTAGCAGAAACTTTCTTCTGATCAAAGCAAAATACTTCATTGGCATATGGGATTTCTATTCTGCCAAAAAAAAAAGAAAAAAGCAGAAAACACAGTGTTCTCAACTAAATAATGCACGTGAATATCAATCTGATACAGAAGTCTGTAAATAAAGCTATTTCCACAAAAATATTAGGACTGACTCATGTGCCAAATAATCAACTACATGGAGAGTTTATTGATACAACCTAGATGCCACAGCTGGTGCTGAGCGTGACCTGTCTCTTGTGGCCGACACAACTAAGATGCAGAATGCTCAGAAAAAGGCCAGTAAGACCCTTCCTTCTACCTCATCTCCCCTTGAAAGATTAAGGCATGGTTGTCAAAATAAACCAGACATGGCTACTTACACATAGGTTACGAAAAAGGGAGATTTTAGGTGAATCGCAGCAGTGAATGAATAATCAGAGGGTTAGCTTGCACTGCTTTGCTGTTGGGTCTTACCTTGTGGTGCACTACCACATCGTGAGGTGAGGAGCCACCTCATGGAGACTCCTTCCACTTGTAGTCATGCTGTATTTCCCAATTTTCTGTTTGTGCATTTGTATCTGACTACTGCATTACATTTATGAACAAGTGTTTTAAAACTTAGAGGCATGCTTATCCTTTCCACCTCATATGGGTTACTCAGTCCTTCAGTGGGTGTTACTTTTTCAGTGAATCACAGAATCCCAGAATGGTTGAGATTGGAGAGAGAGAAGATTGAGATTGAGAAGGAGCCTCTAGGGATCACCTAGTCCAACCCCCTGCTCCAGGAGGGACACCCAGAGCACGGGGCACAGGGCGGCATCCAGGCGGGTCTTGAAGATCTCCAGAGAAGGAGACTCCACAGCCTCTCTGGGCAGCCTGTGCCAGGGCTCTGGCACCCCCACAGGAAAGAAGCTCTTCCTCACATGGAGATGAAACCTCCTGTGTTTCAACTTGCACCCATTACCCTTTATCTTGTCACTGACCACAGGGAGAAGAGCCTGGCCCCATCGTCCCGACAATAAAACAAAAACAAAGGAAAGCAATGGGTGCCTATTGAACTTGATCACAGGCCTAGAAATAACAGCATTGCACCTGCTTTTTTTCTAAGTGGACTAATAGGCTTTGCACAATTCCTCAGTGAGCAAAAAGTCAGTGCCAGCTCCCCTCAGAGCTAGCTCAAAGTCTGCTCCCAAACACCAAAGGCCAAGCAGCATGTTCCTCGCCTTTCCTCTGGATCCATGGTCTGTGCAGAGTGATGAAGACCTTTCTAAACCAAGTCTGCTGAAGGGAGGTATTAAAAGAGTAGAGAAACTTTCTGTTGGAGCTACAACATAGCCGAAAGAGGACATTTAAATAACAGAGAAAAAGAATAAATCTATGGTTTACACAGAGACTTTACCACGATTTTGAGGGCTTTGTTAAACACAGAGACCCACCTCATATTTCCCCGCTACACACATGCTTTGACTTCCATATTGCTTTTTTTTTCTTTCCTGCTCATACAGGAAATAGCTCATTCAGGCACTGAACAAATTTTCAACTCTGGAAACAACTTCAAGTATGCTTTCTCGTTTAGTAAAAGTCTGCTGCTTTGTACATTTTCACCTCCTTGGGTTTGAACTCTTGAACCAACCAAAAAGCCCATATAAGTCGAAACAAAGCCAAAGGAACAAAACAGAAGCAAAACAACCAAAAAAAGCCCCACCCTATTTACAGAATTTCAAGTAGGTTGAAACTGAGAGATTAGGCACACTGATTGAACTATGATACTGCTGCTCTGACTTAAAATTTGTATCATTTAATCCTCCCCTAAAGGTAGAACTTCTCATTTACTCATTAGCAAAGGATAAATATGTTGTCAGCTCCAACAGATTTCCCAGGCAAATTGGCTTTAAAAAATGCACATGCTGTTGATAACAAATGCCAGAATCTGTCTTCGGTGTTTGCATCTACTGCCTTTTAATATGGAGATTGGAACAAACCAACTATTGCTTAACACAAATTCACCTAAAACCATAGAAGCAGTCTACTGTATAGTTCCCTCACTAGCAAAGGGATGTTTTCAATACTATTAGAGCAGCCCTAACACAGATGAGTTTTTTCTCGTTTACACTGAAAGTCACCCTGAATAAATGACAAACAAAAAATGACTGTACATCAGCATCCATACCCTGTATGCTGCAGTACCATTTTTACATACTAACTGCAGACATCATTTCACAATAAAACCATCTTCCTGCACTTCTCCTTGTTTAGTGACACATGAGCACTGTGTGTAATTTTCTAATGCAAGCTATGCGATCTAAAAATGGTATTTTGGAAAACAATTCTATCTAATCAATAGTCACTTTTTTCAGATGACTGCTTCTATGCACTATGAACCACCCTCCAATCACATACTTGTGCTCAGATGCTCTTAGGTAGCCTCCCAAGTAATATCATTTAAATACAACACAATTCCAGCTGTGTGCATGAAAACCAGGAAGGAGAAACAACTAGCTAGTAAAACTGTCACAGACAGTTTCACCAACCGTGACTCTCTCCCAGGATACTTACCGTCCTCCTGTGCCTTGCAGCCATTACAGGAACAGTGTTTACAAACCTTAGTTCAGGGTTATTCAGCCACACTCAGTATTCAGACTTCTAATAAAGAACATCATTTTGAGGTGATGAGCACCTATAAAATGCATAACACATAGTCAACAGCAAACATTGGACGGACAGGATCTGTCACTTTGGAAAAAAAAAAAAACAGTTTTGTTTCTTCCATTCTTTTTTTAAGAATATTCTACTCAAGACTTAGAAACTGTCCCAGGTGTGTAAAATTAGTTTCTAGATCTCAAAACCCCCTAGCCTCTGTCAATGCACACAGGTACATTCATAAGGCCAAACCAGAGTCATATGATGAAATCTGCTTCATTTTTCTTGATTTACACATAGCAAATGAAGAGGCTCTGTCTGCCACTTTCTATCTCCTTATTATTTAACTTCCTCCCTGTAACCCCTTTGACAACCAATAAACCAGGTGAACCAGGTGAACCAGGTTCACCTTCATTACTATTTTCAAATCATTACTTGGCGAAATTTTGGAACATGTGGCAAAAAATCTATAGAGAAAATACTAGCTTTTTAAACAACAAAAGATTAAAACCACCCTCTACTGAAAGAGTATTATTTTAAGAATCTTTTTAGAATTTTTTAGAAAGATGAGAAAAATAAAGGATGCTAATTATGGTAAGCTACTTGGTGTTTTTACTAGCTTGATATAAAGCTAAACTAGGTTTCAAACTCTTTTCCTTACCAACCAGTATTTTCACATGCCGGTTTTTCATGGCTTCCTCATTGTTATTAATGCTTTATTTCAGAAAATCAATAAGCAACAAGCTGCACAATAAACAAATGCTTTTTTTGTGGAAAGAAATTAAGGTTTGATCTCAACAAGATTAAAAAGGCTGCAGGAACATAAGTATAGTAGGGCTAGGATAAGACACTGATGAAAAAGGACTTGTATATCACAGCATGCCTGTGGGAACTGGAGATTTTTGAGCTGACACTAATGATAATAGCACTAGAATGAAAGATGATATGTTTCACCTGTGTTCTTTGAATGACTTGGCAGAGAGTTAGTGCAAATATTTTAATGTTTCGTAGTGGAGCTGCAACAGCAAGTGAGAGATATGAAACATCTTCAACTGGTTTGTTTTGTATGAAAGTGCTACTGGTACTGTATAGTGCCATTAACAGAAGTAAAGTAATCCTTGGCTCCATGGCTGGTTCACTAAAACAGTGTTTTAAAAACTAAATAATTAAAAGTGAATGCTACTATCTCCATTCACTAATCCAAGAACTGAGACAAAGACAAAGCAAAAGATTTGACCAAAAAGTGACTCAACGATCCCTTGCGACCTCTAACAGACACCAGAGATACATTCAGAAACCATAATCTAACTACTATCTATAGCTTTTGGGCAGGGGACAGAAAAAAAGAAAGCTGCCTTCATGCACTGGATCCCTGGGAGATCTTCACCACCAATTCTCAATATGAAACCATCATCCATGGTCTGGAAGCTTTTTCCAGTTTCTCCAGTGCCAATAGTATTTAGCTCTGAAAATCCGAGAGATCACTGAAATATTTAAGTTGTAAGAACAGAGGAAAAGAGAGGGTGGAGAGGGAATCTAAACCTCACTAAACCTCAGTGCAAAACTGCCCGGTCTCTGGAGGGCTGGCATCATGGCTTTCTGCATGTGGCAGAATACATTGCATTTATTTTCCCCTTGTTTTCTTCTACAGATCCTAAAATACTAATTTTCACATAACCTCTGGAGAGATAAATGAATGCATTGCCTCCTCAAGTACACCCTGATGTTAGTCTCCACAAACAGTTTCTCCTCAATTGGTGCTAAAAGACAAATTGACCTAGCAGGATATATGAGGATCTCTAAAGACATTTATCCTAAATTACTGCAGAGAATTGAATTTGTAGCTCAGCTCAAACAGTAACAGTCTCTATTTAAAGTGACACAGAGAGATATCCACCGGCCTTGTGATACATGTTTTCCTGGATGACCTTTGGCAGGTGTCACTACATCACTGGACAGAATAGCAAAAGACAATGCAGCTCTAAACAGAACCCTTCTTTGTTTGGTTAGTTTTTTTTTTTTTTTTAGTTTGTTCTGCAAATTAGTAGAGTTGCAACTATTGATACATTCATGACGTATAATCTCGTCCAGAATTGTAAAGCATCCGGGCCATTAAGAAAACCTGCATGTAGGAATCTATTAGAATTGCCATTATTTAGTTGTGAAGAAACAGAATAATATATCAAATATTTTTTGGTCAATCTAGAAGATATTTTTGACAATCTCTTCATTTTGCAGAAAAGCAATTTCACCAGCTGTCTGCATTAGTATTTATATGGCTTCCAGACTATACTGAGTCGTCAACCTGCAGTTCTGATGAACATTTGTTGGAGTTTATTGGCCATCTGTAATAATTTCATACCCAGAAGCAGTGCACAGTCTAAATGAAATGGACTGATTCAAACCTGAAGAATTATTTTAACTTTGCAACAATTTTGATTTTAGTAAGTGCTAACTATCTTCCTAACTAATTCTATGAAATTATTTTAAAAGTCTGATTGCATTAGGTAAAAATAAAGTTAACCAAACACATAACTCGGTGTAGAGATTAATTTTGAATGAATTAAACAACTCTTGCCCTGGCATAGATAAGATGATATGAACTGACCCCTGACAAAATACCTGACCAGACTCTTCCCATTTATAACATTCTGTAGAAATGAAAGGTATGAATTTGTCTGGCATTTCTCATAGAGACACCTTTTCTGTTTTTAGGAAAGGTTTGAGACTGGTATTAAGGCAGCTAGTACACACTATTCACTTGGTTTAATTAATGTGAAAAAGATAGAAATATGCTGTTCCCTCGTAGGACTAGCACAGGCTTTCAACACACAAATATCCTGGGAAGACATCAGAAGGGTTTAAGAAATCACCTCTCTCCCCATGGAAGCATCAGAGCAGCATTTCTATACAGTCGTGGAAAGCTCTGGGAGTAATTCCCCATTCGCTGTCCAAATAACCATTCCCCAACGCCGAGGCCATGAGGCAACACACAGCACCTCAGCCAAGGAGCCCATGTCCCGTGCTCCTAACCAGCCTGCCTGCAGTTCTGCTCCCCACGCTACCTTGCATAAGAATTTCTGAAGGCATTGGCCTCTCAGACTCCATCCGGGAAATGAAAGCCAAGTGACTCTTTCCCGGCCAAGAGGATCAATGGTTTCCTATTGTGGTGGCTTCAGCCCCAGATGAGAAGCTTTTTTCTGGAGACAGACTATAGTGAAACAGAGTGCAAAGCTCAGTAATAAGGATTAATAGCCTGGGATAGGAACTCACTCTAGAAGATATAAGAGTCACTCTCCATAACACTTAAGTCTTTGAAGGGACAAATGGCCATTCCAGTTCTAAATTTTTAAAAGTAATATGTATTCAGATTACTATAATTTTTGCTTCCTATTCTTGTCATTACCAGGAATAAGAAGAAAACTTTCAGAAAGAAAATGAATTGCCAGAATATCAGGTAATATTTTCTGTGATATGTTAGACTGTAAAATGCCTTTCCAAGAATCTCTCTAACGTGGCTAATTTAAGGTGAGGTGAGTGAAACAAAAATGCTAAACATGTATTTTAGTTTTCACTGACAATCAGGAGGAATGAATGAAATAATGAATACTTTACATTTCTAAATTCTATAGCCAATGTTTATATTCCAATATTGAGAATATACACGCATCATGCAGAAAGCCACAGGTTATCTCACTGCTTTGCTTGTGCTGCAGGATATGGCCTTCCCTAATGGGAAGCACTGACGAATACATCAGTGAGGAGACAAAGAAATAAAGTTTCCTCATTATAAGTAAAGGAAATCAGCATTTTGGATAGGTACAAGCTCAGAACTCAGTGTACGAACATCACCAAGGATTATACTCCTTCTCTTACAGGAGAGCCAAAGTTCACCCCTTGGCCCTGCACTGGGGAGTTCCTGTGTAGACAGGAAGTTCCTATCTTAATATTCCTCTTCCTCTTTACAAAGCTCAGCTGCTTAGAAGACTAACTCTGCTGTGATGAAAAAAAAAACCCACAAGATCTTTGAGCTAATATCCATGTATTCCACTTTTTCAATAGCGTAAATTACATCAGCACTCGCTTAAGAAGCTGAATTCTGTGCTGAATTCGTTTAGGTTTTCCCCAGACATGTGGTAGATCAAAGTACTTTTTCTTTTGTCCTTTTTTTTTAATGCTGAGCAATCTTTGTTGATTTACTGCACATGAAAAGATACTTTTCAGTAATTTATGGAATTACCTTACTCTGTTTTATAGGAATATTGTCTGAAAGAGTACAATGAGGCCAACAGTGCTATGTTCACAAGAAAGGATAAATTTTTTAAATGCATATCCTAAAAATGCATATCCACTGTTATCATGCTTGTAGAACTGAAGAAACCACACTTTTGATTCAAATTACTTACAGATGAATGTTTTATTTTCGCAGCACATTATAGATGGATTCAGCATACTGTAACTTCAGAGACACAGAACTAATTTTGAATTTAATGTGAATTTCAATCCCACATTCCTCTAAATATCCTTTTCACTTGGAATGCCAGTTAGGTTTTGTATTTATATAGGCAAGATCATATAATATCAGATGCATGCATTGTTCATAAAATGAAAATTAAATGACGTTAATACTAGGAAAAATCAATGAGGTTTGTCTTTGTAAGGATTTGGATGGTTGAAAAGATGTCTGTAAATGATTGTTCAGAAATGATTACAGATTCGTGGTAATGAAGGGAAAAAAGCCAAAGAGATGCCATAGCTACTTGCAGAAAGATTTTCTGATGAGTGCCATAAGTAGACCTTAGTTACTGATAAATGTACTGCATGATGCCTTTTAATTCTGTTCTTTTGCACATTTCCAAAAAATAAGAGTAAAATTCTTTAGAGACAGGAAAGAATAATGTTTCACAAAATTACTTCCCTTTTGAAATGGTTCCACTGCTTTTAACTAGGCCATTTGTTTGGCATATATAGGTGTGAATATTCTTATTAAATAAAAGGGCTAGTCCTGCAATACCTTGTGATTGTGCCAGTTTTAACTGACTTTCACAACCTTTGGAGAGACTTTTCACTTCCAAAAAGACAAGCATGCTTAAAAAAAGAACACACCTGTTGCAGAATTGTCCAACCAAAAGATTCCTGTTTACAGGAGGAAAAGATTTTGTGGAATCTGCAAAATATGGGAAGCAAATGAGAAATAATATGAATGTCATTTTGTACACAGCAGCCGAGAAATACAAGAGGATTGAGCGTGATAAGAAAATTCTGGGAAAAAAAGGAGGGAGATAGGGGCATTAAATCAGTTTTCCTATCTTTTTAGAAAAGCTCTAAATAGGTAAATCTGCTCCTGTATCTATATAATAAAACACGTTACAGCTCATCCGCAGAATGTGTGTAAGTTGATAGTTTTTGCTTTGGGCACGTGAAACATCATTATGCAGTGGTGGTATTGAGGATGTGGGATATTAATTTGGTTATCTGGGGAGAAAGAAAAGACATTAGAAATTCTATTAACTGACTAATGACTTTAATTTTAATTTTAATTTTGAAGAAGAGTAATGGGAACTTATAAACTTTACAAAGAGAAGGCTGTATGAGCCCTGATCCTGCACAGTAAAACAAAAGCAGAAAAAAACTCCTTTAGTAGACACAGAATGGAAGCAGCAACTGCCACCATCTGCACGAGGTAGAGTAGTAATAATATTTCCCCGGGGCATCCGGGGAACAATCTGAAGGTTTCAGACTATAGTTTGAACTCAGCCCTCTAAATGCACAGCATGCACTTTGGTCATTGGGCATGCCTGAAACTATTATTCATCCTGTTGTTAGCTTGAACCACTGGAGAAAAAGTATGCAAAAGAAAAGCAAAATTCAAGCAAAATTCCAAAAAGGAATGAGCACAAGGGCCCTAGTCTCTACCAATGACTACAGAGCCCTGGATTCTGCTCTCTTCTCCTAATGATGTTTCATCTAACAACCCTAATGCAAAATGCTTGAGCATTTTCTGAAGCAAGAATATGAATTTAGGACTTTCCTACCATCCTCTCTTCCCCAGGAAGACTTCTCAGCACTGACACCAGAGCCAAATTCTCTCCTGCTCACTGTTTTCTCACTCCAACTAAGCTTTCTCCTTGCATTCCCAACGGCTTGCTGGATTGAGACATAGATCTAGGAAATAGATCTAGGAAACCTAGATCTTTCAGGCTGAGGTGGTGCCCTATGTCCTTCCCCCACTGAACAGGCTGCTACGAGAAATAAGATATCTTGCCTGGAGCAGATAATAGTCCGTCTAACCTATATTTGGTCTTCAGGAATGGCTTAAGGAGGGTACAGAGGCAATGGCTATGCTTTGAGCTCAAATCAAACATGTCAGGTGAGATTTAAGACCTTAAAGACAAGGTTCTGAGGCAGATCTCAGGACACTCCTCACTGAAAAAAGATCACAGGCAGCTCCCAGTGAAGCCCTGCTGTTTCCCAGCAGAAAGCCGTTGTTAAAAATGGAGGCATGATTTTAATTTAAAATGCTTACAAGATCAGGCAGTCTTCCACAGTAGATGGTCTGATACATTTTTTGAACCTACATGCCTGTCATAAAGAAAGATCTAGAGTAGCAGAGCCCATAATGTACAGCGATGAAAGAAGTTCTCATTTTAGAGGGGTGGAAATTGAGCTATGCTTGTGTCCTCAGCGCTTCCTAATGAGCAGCTGCACCAGCTGCATGCAGCGTGAGGCTCACCTTGGGCAGCTGAATTAGCCAGTGCTGAGATGCCAAATTTATCTCAGGTCTCAGCACAGAGAGATGATGATCCTGATTTAGACAGCTGCTCTGCATCATCTTCGAGAGGTCATGGAGAGTGAGGAGGGTACCAGAGCACTGGAAGAAAGTCAGCGTCACTCCAGTCTTCAAAAAGGGCAAGAGGGTGGACTTGGGAAACTACAGGCTGGTCAGCTTACTGCCATCCCTGGAAAGGTGATGAAGCAGCTCATCCTACAGACCATCTCTAGGTATATCAAAGAAAAGAAGGTGATCAGGAGTAGTCAGCACAGATTTGACCAACCTGATAGCCTTCTGTGATGAGATGACTGGCTGGATGGACAATGGAAAGCTGTGGATGTTGTCTACCTTGACTTCAGCAAGGCTTTCGACACCACCTTCCATAATATCCTCATAAGGAAACTCCTAAGTGTGGACTGGACAAGTAGACAGTGAGGTGGGTTGAGAACTGGCGGGGTGGCAGAGTCCCAAGTGCGGTGATAAATGGGGCCGAGTCTGGTTGGAGGCCTGTGGCCAGTGGTGTCCCGCAAGGGTCAGTACTGGGCCTGGTGCTGTTCAACTTGTTCATCAGTGACTTGGACGAGGGCACAGAGTGCACCCTGAGCAAGTTCGGAGATGACCCTGAACTGGGAGGAGTGCCCGACACGCCCGAGGGCTGTGCTGCCATTCAGAGGGACCTGATGGAGATGGAGATCTCCAGGATGGAGAGTTGGGCAGAGAGGAACCTCCTGAGGTTCAACAAGGACAAGTGCAGCATCCTCATCTGGGCAGGAATAACGCCAGGCACCAGAATGGATTAGGGGTTGACCTGCTGGAAAGCAGCTCCGCAGAGAGGGATTTGGGAGTCCTGGTTACCCATGAGGCAGCAGTGTGCCCTCGTGGCCAAGAAGGCCCGTGGGATCCTGGCTGCATGAGGAGGAGCGTTGCCAGCAGGTGGAGGGAGGGGATCCTGCCCCTCTGCTCAGCTCTGGTGAGGCCGCACCTGGAGTATTGGGGGCAGCTCTGGGCTCCCCAGGACAAGAGGGACATGGAGCTCCTAGAGAGGGTCCAGCGTAGGGCCATGAAGATGATTAAGGGACTGGAGCATCTATCGTATGAGGAAAGACTAAGTGAGCTGGGCCTGTTTAGCCTGGAGAAGACTGACAGGATGTTTGGTGAATAAGTGTAACTACCTGGAGGGTAAATGTAGGGAGGATGGGGCCAAAGTCTTCTCAGTGGTGGCCGGTGACAGGACAGGGGTAATGGGTACAAATTGAAACACAGGAAGTTCCATCTCCCTGTGAGGAAGAACTTCTTTCCTGTGAGGGTGCCAGAGCCCTGGCACAGGCTGCCCAGAAAGGCTGTGGAGTCTCCTTCTCTGGAGATCTTCCAAACCCTCCTGGATGCCACCCTGTGCCCCGTGCTCTGGGTGTCCCTGCTGGAGCAGGGGGCTGGACTGGATGGTCGCTAGAGGCTCCTTCCAACCCTAACCATTCTGTGAATCTGTGAGCTCAGAGAAATGCAGTTTATTTGAGGAGGAGGTAGTAGTCCTTTAATACTTGTTAAATCGTCCCTTTGGGTAAATGAACTAACAAATCTGCCAAAATAGAACAAAGACAAAGCAAAAAAGAATACACAAAAAGGCATCTTACTGTGGATAAGAGAGGAGCACTTGAAAGTCAGTAAACTTTAAATGTACTGCTTTGTCCTTCTCAGAGAAAATCAATTATGGGCTTTTTTTTTTTTTTTTTGCCTATAGTGCTTTTTATTGTACTTCAATGTTTTTTAAAAGTATGGTAACATAGTACTATTGACTATCTCCCATCCGTCTCATCATTAATTAATCTTATTCTTTGTAAAAAAAATAGATCAAACCAAATTCTCTTGATGTTCTTACTAAATATCATTAGAATTGATTTTAAACTTGATATTAATTAATGTACCATTACATATGATCTGCTATTTTTCTTGACTTTAGTGATGTACATTATAGAAAAATGTCACAAGTAAATACAATACACAATACACAGAACACAATAAAATCAGAATCTGTAAATACTTTAACTAAGTGTATGTCACATTACAAATGCTCCTTCTTTGTTCAGTTATATGTGTTAGGTAGGGAGGAAAGACTTTTTCCCTCATTGTAGCACAGGGTTTGAGAAAATAACCTAACCAGTAAGAATATGTCAGCAGAGAGCATATTCCACAAGTCAGACATCTCCTTAAACATACCAACACCTAATTTTGTACCTAATTGTAACATATGCATCATGACTGTAATTCTGAAGCTCCTTTGAATGTGCTCTGGGTCCATAACATAGACAAATATTTGTATGCACTTGAAGCACTAGAATTTCGATCAAGCAAGCACCTTGGGAAATAAGACATTTATTATCCTTTCACAGTGATATCTCTTTTTGCTTGGACTGTCTCCAGCTCTGGCTCCAAACTCCAGGACCCGGGATCGCTGGGGCTTCAACACTAGATACAGCTCTTAGCAGCTCATTAGCTGGGAGATGGCTTTAGTGCATACCTGGGGCCCGCTGGCACGAAATAGGACTTAGCAGTTTAGCAGCACCTCCGCGAGGGCTTTAAGGGTGTCAGTGATATTGGAAAAGTACTGTAGAGGAGAAAACTGGAACAACTGGCATTTACTGACTGTAGCTCAGATGCTTTGCTGTGTTAAGATGCATTTTAATGTATCAGAGAAGCAGCATCACAGAAAAGCACATTAAAGACCATTATTTGAAGGATGTATCCTTTTCTGATCACTAGAATAGATCAGAGCAGACTGTAGGTTGCTCTTACAGTACTAATCAGAGAAGAAGTTTCACACTCTTAGCCTGTCCATTCCTCACCTCCATCCCTACGAATGGAGGAATGAACAGAATACAAAACCACAGCCTCAGATGAGCTATGCTATCTTGGCATTCACCAAGGGCACCCTTAGATGATGGACAGCCAAATCTAGATGCTATTTCTTGCTGCTGATGAAATGCTGCAAAGAAACCCAAAATCAACTAGGAGTCTGGCCCCAGATGTCCAAAATTTCAGTTTTGGATATGTGACTAAGACCAGTTGGAAGTACCTGTCCTTGCCAAAGTCATGGTGAGGACATGGCAAGAGGGCATTCCATAGAAAAATGCCCAGCATACTGAGGACCCAGAGTTGCACCACAAGTCTGCCATGGCACAGCAAGCAGCATGCGTAGGATGAAGTGGCCAGGGGAGAGTGTAGAGTGTGTCAGGACGGGAACAGAAAGGGAGAACGTATCTCCTCAAAACTTTGGTGCTCACACCAGGCTATTTGTGACCTGGTCACACAACTTACACTTGAAAATGCTGGGCTTCCTAGGAAAAAAAAAAATGTACATGTAACTTTATTTGAAAGCTTATCTCCAGCTTCCCGATCCTGGCATACTGCCTTTAATCTCAAGTTCAATGTTCTAAAGCATTTCACATGCAATACTTGTATTTGATAAGCAAGAAGGCTTGATGAGCAAGTCCCAGAAGTCTGTATTAACATGAGCATTAATAAGAACTCTGCTGCAAAGTTTTAGTAACAGAATCAAGTATTTGTAATTTTCTTCACCAAATTGTTGTACCTGAACTGCCTGCTTTATTGTTAAGAATGCATGTAGGGGAAATTTTGCATCTTTACTCAAGGACATGCTTTTCCTTATTTCTGGTTTTATTTTTAAAAAGATTTCTGTCAATGCTCCTAAAAAAACTTTTTTTTTCCCCCCCTCCAAATATCTATTGTTTTTTTTGTGTGTGTGTTTTAGATTATTTTCCTGTACTTTCTTCAGTAGTGAGAGTTGACTTTCCTTTGCTGTTTGTTAATGGTAATGAGAAGTCATGACAACTAAGGCCAGTCGAGGAAGATGGTATACTGCTAACCTTCTGGAGTATTTCAGGAGGCCAATTCCCCAGCCCATTGGCCAACTGATAATGACAATTGCATTGCTTCTCATCCACTTTTTCTTTCATTCTATGACCCTGTTGGGCAGAAGACAAATTGGAACAACTGCCTAAAAAACTACTGGATCTTCCAAAGCTGCTCTAGCATTCTCATCACTGGAGTGCCTGGAGATCACATAAAAACACTTTTTAAAATCAGAATTATTGGTGTTTCCTGCAGCAAGAAGATTTTCTTTTGAATAGATGTTGCACCTTGTGAAGGAACAGACTCAGTTTGGGGTGCAGAGTGAGACAACTTTATTTTCGAAATAACTTTTTATACTTTCTTAACACAAATGTAGCAAGGCTTGCAACCAATCAGCAGCTTGACACCTGTGTGTGGTTGCCCTGGCTTTGTTTCCGCATGGGCAAGATGTTTTGCAGTCCTTCTTGTTCCGTCTCTGTCCCCCATCTGCTGACATCCTTGCGCTTAACTATCTGCTAACAAGGTCCTACTGTACCTGAACGAGCCTCCACAAATAGATGTGAGGTTATTGCTGCTTGTGTAGTACAGTAGACATAGTTCCTTTCCAAGATATGGGACTTCCTTGCTTTTTAGGGTTATATTATATGTTTGATCCCATGATATATGCAAATATTTAAAAAGCCAGTATTTGAACAGAAGTTCTTTGTTAGAGTTATCTAAAGAAAAGTGGTTGAAACAGGGCCAACAGCTTCAGCTCCTGCCCAGAGCCAGAGGAATCACAGCACTATTTTTGTAAGTGATCCCATTGCCTAGCATAAACAAGTTGTAGGGTATGAGCGCTCACAAAGTACCAAAGCATCATGGTCAGCCCTGGGAGAGGAGCTTCATGGGGGGAAATAACCCTCAAACAGCTTTAATTACGCATGGATCAATTTGAACAGCATTTAGTAGAGCAGCTATGAGCACCAATGATTCTGCAGAATATGAATGTTATGTAGCATATAGGCAAAAGAGAACATCT
The DNA here is from genome assembly GCA_032275445.1 of Crypturellus soui. Lineage (NCBI taxonomy): Eukaryota > Metazoa > Chordata > Aves > Tinamiformes > Tinamidae > Crypturellus > Crypturellus soui. The sequence continues at coordinate 347,246 of JAUBNY010000696.1, read as the reverse complement.
GAAAATTGCTATGAGGTTAGAGGGCCTTTCCTATTCTGGAGTAAAAATGTATAGGTGTACCTTAAACATGTTTTTTTTTTTTCTGATTTGTTTGATTTGATTGTTTGTTTTCTTAAAAACAGATGCCTACAGTCAAGGCAAACACTGTTAAAAAAAAATACTTCTGAACAAAAATCCCCAACCTCAAGTAGATCAGGACTTTTCTGAAATACTGAATAATCCCATTAAAACTCCACCAAGATAGGAATGTAACGGAATAGAAAAATAAGATGGAGGACATAGCAGTATGGACATTTCAGAGGCAATCAGCTATGAAGGTTCTTTTTAATTACTATTTTAGACCAAATATTTCTCTCTCAACTTCCACAGGTCCACAAAGTATAGGGAAGCTGTTACCAATTGTTTTAATTGCATAAGTTCAGTAAAGCCAGTGAACGCTCTTGTGCATCTCTTTTCTACCAGAGGACAAATTAAAAAAAAAAGTTACCTTCTCATTCTTCCAACACACTCCAATGTAACTCCTCTATGTAAACAACTTCTTTTAGCTTGTCCAAGCCTTCACTAAAAGAAGTTGTTCTAGAATAATACCAGAAACAGTATTTTGCTAACAAGTTCCTTGAGGCTTGAGAAGCAATCATCCTATTCCTAACCCTCAAAGGAGAGAGGCATCTTTAGAAACTCAGGAATCCCAGATATTTCTAGATCACTATACTTGTTAACACAAGAAAGTCTGGCAGCAAACACTACAGCACGATGGTGAAATACCTCCTCCAGATCAAAATAATGTCCTTCACTGCTCTACGAGATAAAGAACAAACAAGACAAGACAAATTTATTATCTCCCTGAGGGGGCCTCTTTCATAAGCACTGTTTGACACAGCATGTAGATTACGGGGAGGGAAAAGTTGCGCAGTGCTGTAGCTCCTTCCCTTTCACCCTAGCAAAGAGTGACTACATCTAGCTTAGGCCAACTGTGTCCCATTAATATAACCTGGGATCCACATCTGTGCAAACACACATCGCTCAGCCTCTTGCTGCCTTCCTTTTGACTCTGGACAAGAGCAGCCTCTGAACAATGCCACCAACCTTCAGTAGCCCTGACACATGATTATCACATCCAGACTGGCCAAATGACAGCAGTGCTCCAAAGAGTCTCTTTCAGATCAATGCTGTGTATTTCCACCTTCTCCCCAGGTCAGATTGCCATCACAGCACTCATGCCACCAAACCACACTGACAAATTAACCGCTGAATTGTGGATATTGCACCACAGGCTCTTTTGCCAGCTCATTTGAATGAAGAGCAGCAGAACTGCCTGCTGTCAAGGTTTAACTACCTCAAGCTGCCCCAGTAAAGTCAGGTCAAGGCACTTGGCTTGATGTAGTTAATTTGCAGCAACTAGAAAGCAGATTGGCTCAACACAATGTCATTGCAATCCCCTGGTCTAATATTGCAGTGTCAGGAAATTGTTAGGGTCTAAGCTTTACCACATACGTAGCTGTTAAATTTGCTTAAAAACCAGCAGCTCTGTAACATCTTTATCACATGCCTTTGACTACGTCAGCTTTACCTCACCTCCTAATCCATCCTGTGGCTGATTTTTTTATCAGCAGCTGCAAACAGATGCTCTTCAATAAAATAACCAGAAAGGTGCATTTTCTTTTACTCCTTTATACATGCTATCTGCCCAGCTGCTGAGACAAAAGCAGATTAACTTCGTGTCTGCTGAAGGTAGGTAGTCTGAAGTAGTCTGAAGTCATGGTGGGAGGGTCCTGTCTTAACAGATGCTGCTGTAACTGCTTCTTCCAGTCTCAGCTCAGCATCCAAACAAGCTGAAGAAATTCATTGAGAGCTATCCAAGTGCACTGTAGGTCCATCTATTTTTATGATGATCACATTTGGAGAAATTAAGATACTAACCTTGACTACTTCTTGTAATATTTTTCAGGCATAAGGCTTGAGGATTCAGACACTGCTTGTCTTTCTTCTCTTTATAGTATCTCTGCAGAGGCCACTCAGTGTCTTGCAACTGATTTTTTTTTTTTTTAAACTCTAGTGCCCTGACGATATGTAAGGAATATCTGCAGCATATAAATAGCACCAGGTAGATATAGCACAAAGAGAAGGTATTCTCATTTTTAAGGAGGTCAAATATATTCCCAGTGACAGTTCTGGGAGTGAGGTGTGCTGTATTGCAGCATTCTCCAGTGAATGCAAACAGCAGAGGTGGTGAAAGGAAGACAAGTGACCACGCACAGTGAGAGAGCAAACACAACCAATGTGCTGCAGATGAATCGGTCTGAGAAAAACCTTGCAGACATTTGGGGTGACCTTTTTGCAGAATGACAGAATGCAAGTGCTTTGTGAGTCAACTAGGCTGGCATAAATTGTAAGGTATTATATGAAAATAAAAGCATGTTCAACCATATTCATTTCCCACCTAGCCTGTGCACTTTATAAATCTTATAGATGAGAGGTATTCAGTAAAAATAGATATTAATCATGACTGCATTCCCTACCAAGTGCTATTGTCTGCTTGAGAAAATATTTGCACTGGCTTGGCCCAATTTTAAAAATACTCGATTTCCAATTCTTTTCCATTCATTTTCTACTTTCCCTAGGAAAATGCTTTTTACTTATCTCTTTCCCTTTGATAGTCAATTTTGCTTGCGTTTATTTGATAAGTTTATCAATACAAGTGCATACAGCTGTAGCTGAAGAGCAGCTGAAAGTCATGTCTGTGTCAATGCATGAAAAGCAGAACATGGTTAAAAGGCAATCATTGGTGCTGTCAAGGCTTTGATTATACAAGCTTTAATTTTCAAGTCTTAGTAGCAGTCTATACTGACAGATCGGAGAACTTTTCAATTTTGTTTTTAATGTGACGAGGCAGGAAGATACCCCGTGCACACTGGAGTTAAATTACATGTTTAGGAGAAAAAAAGTACTTCTACTACAAAACTTTTAAAATGATAGAATATAATCACCTCTCACATCATATAGGATAACAAAAGCTCAATTAAGGGTGATTTAAGAGTTAGAGCAAATGGTTAAAAAAGAATTTTGTTCTCTGCTCTGATGAAAATCTGTTTTACTACTGTGAGTAGTTAGTTACGAGCCACTGTCTCCTCCATCTGTTCCCAAGATAAATTAGGAACTCACTGAACTAGAGGGCCCTCGGATTTTTTAAGCCTCCATTTCCTCAACTGTGAAACTGGAATTACAGTTTGAGGATTTAAAGCAAGGATTTTAGAGGGTGAGAACCATGCGTGGCATTGAATGCATGCCTCTGTGCACACGGAGCCATAACATCTTGCCACAAAATGTCCTTGGCTGATGCACAGAGTGGGCTTGAGCCTGCAACCTGCTCTCAACTTGCGGAGTTGCTTTTCGTGCAGCAGCATTCCCTCTCCAATAAAATTCACACGTCTGTCTCTTTACCCTCGGCAATTGCATAGAAAATCCTTTGCTGATGACATTCATTGTTTCAGAGGGATTCCCCTCACTTAAAATGGGTATTGTCCTTAAAAGTGAGACTATCGCCAAAATGATGGGTCATTTTAGCTACATTTACTGGACTGTGCTTTTTGCTACAGAACTCAAGTGATTCTCTGAGTTGTAATTCACTTTTCTAGCAAGACTGTCAATGGAAACATGTGCTCACTATTCCACAGCATAAGCTTGTTCACCTAAAAGCCATTTTAAAATACTCCAGCGTCTGAATAAAAGTAAAATGTACACCTTTTAATGTGCTGCATACAGGACACGGCACTACATCAGGTACTTTCTAAATAGACAAGTACAAACAGCCCCACAAATGTGGTTATTACTCATTGTCCAGACCAATAGGTGTGGAAATGATCCATTTATTCTTAGTTTCCATACTCTGTAGGCAGGAGCCATAGATCATGAAGAATGTGACTTAAAAGTGAAGTGGTGGTTGGGAAAGCATTGCTCATTTATTTGTTAAACTTAAAGTCTAACAACTGATTTGCTGAATTTCTGTGGTATTTCTTTCTTTTCATAAAAGAACACAAGGTTAAAATAATTGTTTCATTATTCCCCAAATATACATTTGCTTGCCATTTCTTGTCATCCACTTTCCCCGGTCATTTGCCCTGAACACAACCTAGGTAAGTAGAACTGTAGAGCTGAATGTCAAGAATTTAAAGTGAGGGATGTCACTCCTTAAGCACTGCGTGTAGAAAGCTCTGAAGCACCACTCTGCCATCAGTGCTACAGATCACAGTTTTTTGCTGTTGTTGTTATATATAAGACAGTTATGCGAGGATGCATATATATGTGGATTTATCTTCACTTGCATCTTTCCTTGACACCCTCCCAAAAGAGTTCTGCCATAGAGGCTGCTATTATCTAAGCAACTTGAAGAAATTCTTTTAAAATCATTAAAATATATATATTAATATATACCTAACAAGAGCTATAAAATACAGAACTTGGAAACCATTGCTCAAAAACTTATTCGACACTTTTTTTTTACCATGCCCTTACTACCGAATTTGGTAAGAGTTTTCCTTTTACTTTATTTTTTTTGTCCTAATGGAGAATCAGGATTTCATGAAATTATTTAGTGATTAGATTATAACGTTGCCCATTAGCCGTTGGCCTGATAAATGTTCTTTCTAAAATAAATTATACTTAAACAGGGTACCAAACGCTCAGATGATCAGTAGTAGTCTACTTCATTATACTATAGCCTTAAACTTGCATGATTTCTGGATTTGGAGTTTTTAATTAAAATTCCTGTGTGACAGACTTAGATAGTTATTACTTATAATATCTATAAAGGCTACTATTTTAACATTTGAATGTAAAACGTGGAAAATTATGTGCGTATAGTCAAGTTTTAATTCCTTAATGCTAGCTAATCAGGCCCTTCCCTTGCTTTCTTTTATTGCCTACAATAAAATCCCACTAGTTTCTTTTCTTTACCATGGAGTACTCCAAACAGCATGGCTTTAACTTTTTTTTGGTTGTTGTTTGCTTGTTTTTTTTTTAAAATTCTTCCATAAATCTTTGATTTTCAGACTGATAGATTACCAAAACCACCAGAAGCTGAAAGCCTAAAGGGTCCCTGTGTAAACTACAGAGGAACCATGGCCTAAAGATGTGTTTACAAATTTTCAGATAAGTGGACTGTGATTTTGTCATGAAGATGCATGAGAAAGAGAAAACAGGCTAGATGCTCAGACGGACTTGTCAGTAGCTTCACAATCAAACTGACAAAGCTCCATTAAAGCCACTTAAGAATTAGAGAGTGATTTCTATCATCAAGATAAAAACTATAAACTTTATTGTAGCTGTTAATCTTGATCTAAAGATATTCTTTAAGTAGGAAACTTTTTATATTCTTTAGTACTGCACATTGGTTTTGGGCATGTGCCAGTGCTTAAGTAAGATATTACTTTTAAATGCTTTTGCTTTAAATTAGCTTATCTTTTGACAAGTTTTATTGTTCTACTTTCTTTGAAATCACAAGTACTTATCTGAATTCCTCTATACTTAAATGCACTCAGTCCTTCTCTTTTCTCTTCAGCTTAAATTGTTATGTGTAAGTTTCCAATTCAAAGGCTTTTCTGTGGATTGTTTCCTCTCTAACATCATCCTCAAGTGCAACTCTGGCCGTTAGAGTGGCTAAGTGAAGTATTGTATGTGAGTACTGGTTATTCAAAATATTTGGAAGCAGAAAACATTTTCTTATTCTAGATTGATTTGAAGAGGTTAGAAAACAGTGATGTTTTTATGATATGTTATATTCCTGTTTTCTTACAAATCTTAAATTGTGAGGAAACGCCTACTTTACACAGGTACTCTATATAAAACTGCTAATGATTTGGCCACTGTCAAATATAGTTCCTAATCAAAAATCTAGATGAACACAGAAATGCCTAGGTCCTGTTTTTGTGCCTGAACTCACATCTCTGGCATGAAGTTAATTTCAGGCCAAACTCCAATTTTCTGTGTTCAGATAACACAAATATTGTTAAAGAGTGAGACAAGAAGCAAAAAAAAAAAGTTCTTAATGGAAGAAAATAAATTTCCAACTATTTTCTTTACTTAACTAGGTAGTTGTCCTTACCTTTCCTAATCAACAAGGAATACATCCCATGTATTTTACACATTCTACTAATGGACCACTACGGACATTATAGAAAAATCTTTTCCCACTTGCATAATAGTAGAAAGTTTTCTTAGCATCACTGTCTGTCTATCTACCTTTTCCAAAACTTCGTCTGAACACACTTTAGTCTGAAAGCTAATAGTAATTTTTCAAAAATACAAAGTTGTTACTTAAGTATGAAGTCCCATAATAAATAGGTATATAAAAAGGAGAATGATGTAATTTGTGATAGCTTCCAGGGAGAGGATCTGGGAAGGATGGATGAAACCTTCCTTGATGTTGAGTAGTTGCTATTAGTAAAGCAGATTGTGCAGTCAACAAAAAGCACGCTTAGCTGTTAATTTGCTATTTAGGTTGAATTTCCCATCTACTGCATTTAATAAGAACACTAGAAGAGCCACAGCTATTAGCTGCTATGCTGGGAGCTACAAAGAAGATTCATGAGGGCATCTGTAAGCTCAAAGCACACTGCCATATCCCCGTCCCAACAAACAAGACATTGTTTGAAGAGTTTGAAGAGTTGGAAATAGAGTGGAAAATAGGTGAAGAACATGTTGTGACTCTTATTCCCTAAAATGAGAAACACTGATAAGAGATATCCAATGGACACAAGATTTGATTCTAAATAAAAGGTTAAAAGAACTTGAATATTTCACTAAAAAAGTCCCAAGTGGTTAAGACATGAGAGTAAGACATATCATTGTTTTTCTTGTAAGAAAGCTCTTAGCAGAGTTATTAGAACGTTGCCAAAATTGTAGTATTAGTCATCATGGTGGTAACAAAGGTCTACCATCGATAGAAGAAAATTGGAGTGGGGCTTGCTTGAACCCTAGATGTGGGGTTAGGAGGGAGATGTTTGCTTTCCTTTTTAAATAGAAAACCAAGATTAGATAAAATGATTATTTATTGTCATCACTAAGCAAGATGAAATCAAAATTTTCAAACCTTGTGCTTATCCAAGAAAAAGAAGATAACAAACATCAGATTTACAAGACGAATTTAAAACTGATTTCAGGCAGAGGTTCTTGTTGGCAGAAGAAATTACCTACCTGTTTTTTTCACTTTCCTGAGACAGCCTTGCTAAAATATATTGGTAAATAGCAGATTATGCATATCAACTATTTTATTTTTAGCTTAGGTACCTTCAGAGACATTCATATTTCAACAAAGTACAGTTTATATACTACTTTCCATTATTTCCATGCAAAAAGAAGTATAATGAAAATAATAAAACAGCTATAACTAGAAAATAATAAAATAATAAAATAAAATAATGAAAATAATAAAATGATGATATAGTCAGGCTCAGATCCATATCTAGCTATTTTAAATAACAGAAGAGCATGAATGAAAAATAGAGGGTCACTACTTTTTCTTTGAAAAAAAAAAAGCCAGTGTTAGAAATTAATGTCAGGGTAGCTAGGAACTTGCTAGTGTACAACAATGGTAAAGGCAAAACGATATAGCACAAACAGCAGAGATAAGTAATATCCCTACAATGTTAGTCAGCTGCAAATGGACAACTGCTAAGTGAAATGTTCAGGTCCCAGCAGAAGTAAAGAGAAATAAAGCTGTTGGGATGGCTGTTTATTCAAGAAGTTCCTAGACAGGCAATGATTATATCAGGGCGTAGCAGCGAAGCCCTGGGACAGCTAGAAGTAATGGGTTGAACAGAGCCAGACAACGTGCCAAGATCTACCGAGCACTTTGTAAATTGCACTTGGACCTTGCTAGCCGGCTCTAAGTTTGAAATTCATCATATTAATGCTGATGATTATTAGCTGCTGTTATGTTTGGTTGAAGAAGGCAAAGAGATGAAAAACTGTAATTTTTAAGAAGTACACAATCTGAGCCCAGCTTCATTGTGTATGACAAACAACAAAAAAAAGCTGATCAACAAGACAGTTAATGGACCAAGCTATTCCTCAGCTCAAAGAGGCTTCTCAGGCCAAGACAACCTCTGCATTGCAAAGACATGACATTTCAAAATTTTGGTTTTTTCCCCTCCAGAAAAATGTCAGGAAAAACACAAGCACTTTTGCTACCATTTCAGGGAAACTGAAGGTTTTTGCTCCAGGTTAGCAGTCTTAGTGAAAGATTATTCCCTGCTTTCACGGGTGTAGGTGTCAGAGCTCTTCATCACCCTGACAGCAAGTTGCCTGCACCTAAGGAAATGAAGACAACTGAAGTCAGGCTTTATTGTGATAATGATTCTCTATCAATGCCATTTTCACTGCGCTTTACAAGTGCTATTGAAAGAACATGGGCAGGATCCAGGATACTAAAGGATTTGGGCTTTTCTGCAGGTGAACTCTTATTATTTACACATTATAAAAGAAAGAAAAAAAATCTGACATGTCAACCCTTCTTTTCTCTTCAGTAGTACTTCACCAACCAGCATACACTGTGTAGCTACATTCAATATTAGCAGATTACCTCCTTATATCATCTAAAGGGCTCTTGTGAAACCAGCCATAAAACATGCCTATTGCTTCTATGCTGCTTCTTTCTACATAGTATTCTGTTTCACTGTCATATTCAGAAACATTATCTCAAATTCATTATTGGGAAGAAGATATCATTATAAATTGATGCCTAATTCCATCTTTGTAAGCTGTTGACCATTCAGAACACAAAATCACATTAATTTAATAAGATCTACCACTACTGTCTTTTGCTATATGAATTCCCTTTCAGATCATTCACACAAAATAATTACCGAATCATGCATTTCTAATTTGGAACTGTAAACTCTTTGCAACATGTGACGACAAAAGAAAAACCTAACATAGAAGCATAATACTGAATGGCACATTGCCAAGAACATCCCAGTGTTCCTTCTTCTATCTTCTCGATCTCCAGACGTTGAATTGGCTAGTGTCCTCTTGCATTGATTTTAGGGTCACTTGCTCACATGCCTGTTTTTTGGGAGATAGGGGACTCTAACCCCTTACTCTGGAGTCCTAGCAAATATATCTTAGCCACTTGTAGTGGTTAAGTTTTGCTTTTACTTCAGGACACTCTCCATTCAGGATCATGCAATGCAGACTGTAAAGGCTGTCATAAGGACTACATCCTTTCTGAAGGGAAAAGAAAACATAAGTAGAAGTAAGATAGTGACAAAACATGGAAAACTCCTTTATCTGGATTTTTCCTTCCTTAGGCTGACCTGCATCTAATGCTTTAATTCACTTGAGACGCCATAGTGACTGTCCTACGTTGCAAAATGGAACCAAGCTCAGCTACTTTTTGTAGCTTTCCTAGGAAATTTTGTGGTCAATCAGATTTGAATTGTTTAACTGCACTTTAAAATGCACATTAAAGTATCAAGGCCATCTTGATATTCATTTGAGTGATAGAGACAGCAAGTATGCAGTAGTAAATGCTGTCCCACAAATGTCAAAATCCTCTCTCGCAGGGATCCTTCTAGCAGTTAAAATGACTTTTTTGTTGTTGTTGTTCCATATTCCAGAACCCATCTGCAGGGTCCTGAGGACACTAATTGGCCCTAATGGCCCTGAGTGGCTTCCCATGGGACATCCACCTTGTCCCCGGCACTCCTTTCAGCTCACTTTGGCCTCAGACCAACAGGAGACCTGGCCTGTGTGGGGTGGCCCCAGCCCCAGGCTGAGCAACTCACAACAAAAACACCTATTTTTATGCCAGAATTGCTGCAGTAATACCAGGGAGTTTAAATTATGATGGTGGGTAGTGACATATAGCCATAGAAACATTTTGAATGCTAGCAATTTCATATGAACACGTGCTCATTAACTTTGATTAACCATTATTTTATTAAATGGATAGCTTGAGTTCCTGGAAGTGTTGTTTTTCTCTTAAAAGTATGATAATTCCCAGTTCAGATTTTTTTTCCAAATTTATTATAAAGTGATCATTATCCCAATTTCATATTTCCCCTTATAAATTTATTAAGAATTTCTAAACACTAAAGTGTTTCTTTATATCTCCATAGACATTAACAACAATTCAACAGTTTTGCTCAGTTCTTGCACAGCTTGAGCGGAAAACCTTTAGCATTTTTCTGCTTAACATTATATATATGTATACACTCAGTGACCAATGCATATAGGCAACACAACAAAAAAAGAATGTTATTTGTAGTAACAGATGGCTGTTTTCTGCCTATCAATGCACAATGCTTCAGGTATTAAGCTTACAGCTGTGCTTAATGATAACATTAAATCTTCACTGTCAGGGACTCAAGTATAGAAGAATGAATGACAATGAGTGGCTGTATTTATAGAGAAAACTGTGTGGTATTCTAGCCTGCATTCAGGGTAATGAATTAAGATCAGTTAAATACATGAAAAAAAATTACTTACAACAAAAATTTGATGATCTAAAGCTTATCTGACTTTTCATTTCAGTTAATTTAAGATTCCCAGTGAGGAAGAAAGTCATTTTATGGTAAGATCTTTCTCATATAAGCACTAGGTTGTGTTCTCTGGAGTTAAAAAAGATGACCTGTGACAGGCAAAGAAAACCTTTGCAGAACATATGTATTCCCAAGCATATTTTCCTTTAGAATGAGATATTCATGGCATGTTCATGATCTAAATGTCAAATGAGAGGCTTAAAGCATGTAATAGATACTTATAAGCATGAGAGTATCCTCTGAGATAATGAGATTGTACTTGTGTCCGTAGAGAAGTTCCTCAATCTTTGCCTTCACAGACTAATTCATCTAAAAAATATAAAGAATACAGAAGAGATCTGAAAAAGGCCAAGACCACAAAGTCATCATGGACTTCAAAAGCCTCCTAAAAGAGGATTACCATGAGGATGGTAAAGACCACAGTGTTTTTTCCTCAAAAACTCTGTTTGATGAGAGCTAGGGAATGTTCCTTCTCCATGCGAGGAAGAACTTCATTCCTGTGAGGGTGCCAGAGCCCTGGCACAGGCTGCCCAGAGAGGCTGTGGAGTCTCCTTCTCTGGAGATCTTCCAA
>JAUBNY010000696.1:293806-322482 GCA_032275445.1 Crypturellus soui | reverse complement strand
GCATTGTTCTATGTTTCCTCCAACTACGACAGAGCACTTGTAGCCCTGCTTCTGCTGTGCCTCATAAAACTAACAGGGAGGGCGAGTGTCCCTCTCGTACTGATGGGTGCTGGCAGGAAAGGAAGCACAAAGAGACATGTGATCACTCAGGCTCTGTATGGAGGTCACCAAGACCTCTTAGAGCTCCAGGAGCTTGGCATAAACTATGGAACAAGGGCTGCCTCCACTGTATGACAGTATGACAGTAAACACTTCCAAGCCAGGGATACAAGGGCCGACACAAAGGTAGCTTACAGCATTCAGAAAAGAAAAAAAAAAAGTCCTTCCATTTAAAAATCAATGATTAAATAAATGGTGCTCATATCTAGACCCTCCTCCTCTCACTTCCAACACACGCAAAGCAAGGGACACATTATTACAGTTTGGTTTTGCTGCTACTTCTTCTTTTCTTTAATGATTCTCTGAGTGTCAAACTGAAGTTAGTATTTCAACTCTGCTCAGCACTGGAGAGCCCAATGTCCTGAATTTTTAATGTCAGCTGTCTGCTTTTAACTGGTGCTTGACTGAAGTTAAGAGAAAAAATGGCTAAATACATGCAAAATATTTTATTTCCGTTCCACATAGCCTGACAATACCAAGCAGCTTCAAAAATCAGGGGGTTTTTAGCTGGCTACTGCCAAACCTTTGCATAAAATAGGATTTCCCTTTTCCACCCAGTCATTTTCCTTTCGAGTGCAATGATTGTGCTTGTGGCCAGGTTTGCGGAAAGACCTAAGGATGTGCTCTTGCCACTTTCTTTTCTTTCCATGAGTTTTTAAGGCTAGACCTACTCTCTGTCTCTCAAGGTGGAGACTAAATTGTCTATTTCATTAAATTCTTAGCTGGCATTTTACTGCACTTGCTAACATCACACCAATACCCCACCGTTGCTGCGGCATGATCACTTGCTGCAGCAATGAAAAGTTCAGTGTAGGCAAGTTGTTCAAGCTTTACTTCTCACTCATTTGGTCTTGCTTGAGATTAGTAAGAATGACCAATACTGTAGCAATCTGGAAAACAATAGCAAAAAAAAAAAAAGGAAAAAAAAGGGGTATAAAAATGGCTGGTTATGGCCATACAACCAAATGTGGTTTAACCAATGATGAGATAACTGAGCAGCTTGGTTACAGTATATTTGCGTCAACCTCTCTTCTTTGATGTTCAGGCAAAAATCCACAGCTTGTGTGTGTAACAGCACAGCATGCACAGGGTCAGCTGCAGTGGCGCTGGTGACAGGCAATAACTCATTAGGCTACAGCAGCTTGGGTATGCTGAAGCCTGTGCCTACACCCTGCTGCTCGGAGTGTGCGCAGGGAAAAGGCAGCGAGACAGAGAGATGAATGCACAGGGCACCAGTTGCTCTGCAGCTTCCCAGGTGCATATTTTTTAGTGCATATTTCCATACATGAAATTTTCAAAGTGAAGAGAAGTATTTCACTCAGAGACAGGGTTAGGGTGCCTGACCAGTGTCTGCTAGTGGAATCTGCTAGCACTCCGTAAATTCACATCTTGGCATATTCACATCACATTTTACCTCAGAAGGATTTTATATATTAGATTTCATACATACCCAAATTAACCAGAGCTTGTTTGCAATGCAGACAAATAAACAACATATGCCTTTGAACAATCTGAAAAAATACATTATGTCTGATACTAAATATTATCCTTGGGTAAAATTTCTGTGAGATGTATCTAATATAGCTGCATGAATACTAGTCTTTTTCTTGGATTTTGAGCTAATATCTAACAACCATACACACTCAAACTTCTTCTCCATTAAAGTTATTATGCTAGGTTTCAACTGTGGATAAGAATGTCCGGATTCTTACACTTCAATATGCACTATGCATTTTCCTCCACTTGCCCTACATAATGGTAATAGCAAGTACTGACGTACTGAATTTTAATAGTGCACATTTATATTCACTCTCCTTACTGCTCTTTTACTCAAGTTTTAGCCTGCCATGAAATGACGCAGAAATGCATTGGGATATTGGCCTTAACACAGGTAGAGGCAAAGGTAGTGCGGACAGGTAGAGCTTCAAAGCAGGACAATATAACCCTTCTCCTGCAGAATGAGCTGAGTGTGGAACCACATGCAGGCTTCATCCACACGTACTCTACGTCTTCGTGCGGAGCTCTGCTCACTCAGCCTTGCAGTGCCACTGTGGATACCGCCACCAAGGACAACACTCTTACTCAGTCACACCTTTACACTGAGGGAAGATTTCCTGAACACACTCTCATCCATTTGAGTATTTGCATAGGATAACAATCTTTCACTGATCAAATATTTTAAAATCTTATAGAGTACAAGCATATGAATCAGCATTCCACAAACGAGGATAAGTAAGCAGAAGAGTATTTACTACAGTGTGGGCTTGTCCTCTGCTCTATCAACATTTGCTCCTTTTCTAGAACACCGCCCCCATACTTACGATACCACTCTAATTCACACACTTTGCTCATAAAGATCAGCACAAATTCAAATGAACAAGAACTGCTACATTTAATGCACAGACTTTTAACTGTGTTAACTACTGTCTTAACTCTCATCAACCCAAATGCAGATTTGCCGGACCCAGCTTTAACAAGAGATTCAGTGGAGTCCATCCCTCCCATTTGTACCTGCTGTACTGTGCAAAAATATAAGTATAGTTTAACACATATGTTACCCTCGTGTTTTTTTTCTGAAGACTCACTTGAATCTGGTGACATTTTCAGATGTGACTACCAAGCCACAGCCATTTCCCACATAGCCTGATGGTTGCAGAGACTGAATGGTTCACCCATCCTAGGCATGGGCTTGCTGGAAGAGGCTGAGGTGCAGCAGCAAGGCAACACTCAACCACTGGTAGCATTGTTGCCCATTGATTGTACTCAGTGGGTGAATATATTTCCACATCTGCTGTGTTTATTCCAGGGATTTTCATGTACATTAAATATCCTGAGGATATTTCCATTAAGACTTCTCTTTAAAACTCAATAAATCCCTAATTCTAAAGAAGATGAGAAATTAAAGCCTACTATTTAATATGAAGTCTCTTAAAAGCTTTCAAATGGATTACTACAAAATACATCATCCCCCTAAAATATAGTGTGCCCCATTGTGCTTATATACGGAATCTTTGAGCATAAACCAAATAAGACAAAATCTTACTATTCCCTGAATGTGTTTTTCCTTTATTGAGTACATCTGTATTATTGATGTTTTTATGCATTTTGATAATACTGTCTCTGTGGTCCATGAAGTTATTTATGTACTCTCACAATACACTGAGCAGCTTCCCGATGAATCACTTTCCTGCTTTTCTTTGAAACAGTAAGGAATGATTATGACAGCATCAGGAAGGTGATGAATTCAATTTGTCCTTCATGTTCAAGGCTGCATAGTAAACCATGGTACAGTTAGTCACCATAGCGGAGAGCTGGCAAGTACATGAAGATTTTATGCAATTACTGTCTCTCTTTCATTATAGCTCATATCCTCTGAACACCAATTCACTTTCTTTCTAAAAGATTTCACTTTTTAAATACTTACATTACTTCCTCTCCTTTTTACTCCCCGATGAAACTATGTTGTACTGAACATTTATGTTTAATATAGGCAGATTTTAGATCTTCCAATCTTTTTTTTTTTATATAATAACAGTCTTGCTGGTATTTAATATGAATTAATCTGATCAATCCGTTAAGATAATACTTGCAAGAAATTGCTTCATACACAAGAAATTGCCGCATCATTTTTTAATGACATACACTTTAGCCTCCCTCTTCAGTTAGTACTGTAGCATTACTTCTTCCAGGTAAAAACACTTAGACAAGTTCCAACCTGAAGTTGTCAGAACAACAGAGATTATAGTAGGTGGCAGCATTCACAAGTAAATGTGACCTACCTGACACTATTAGGGACAAATTTTAAGACAAACACAATCACATCAACTGAGAAAAAGTAAAAATATTAAAATTAGTAACAATGTCTGGCTGGTCTAAAAGAATAAATTAATAAGTAAAATCTAAAATCATTCATGGTAATGGGCCAATACATAAAATTAGACTGCAGAAGAGAGTGTGCCAGTGGTGCAGCCCACCTTAGTGAGGATAAATAGAAAGCAGTGACCACTGATTTGTGTGTACTCTGCAGGGCTTCCTATTCTGCACTTTCAGCTTTTGCAGCTGGGCTATCAATTAGAATTTAACTGAGAAGAAGACACAGCACAGTGATATTTTGTAGTTGTGAAGCACGCTGTGCACGGGAATCATGGCTAAGGGTTAGCAATTGAGCAAGCTGCTGAACTGCATGGTGTTGCATCAGATTCATAATGTATGTATATATTGTGGAGACAGACAGCCAGAAGAAGGCATTGATCCAAATTTAAAAATTCAGTTCTGCAGCAACACCAACAGTTAACAGACCTCAAAAGGAACAAGGGAACAAGAGAAGCTTATTACATATTAGTTAATCTGTGAAGTAGGCAGTTACACTACTGAACGTTACACAATATGAGCATGTAATTAATGATCTATATGAAACACAAGGGAGAAACAAAGCGCTCACTGAGACAAGGTTAGCTGGTGCGCCTGCTGACCATATCAATGTGCAGATACACTTTTGTGGGATCTCATACTCATGTTTGTACCTCCATTTTTTTTTCTTACAGTTTGTATCTTGCTTGAGTGCTAATCTCACTTCTCTAAGTTTATTTTCAGTTTAAAAACTGGAATCGCAGTTTTTACAAAGGACACAAGCAATTTGATTAACTATAGATTGTACATATTAGAAGTGCACTGGAAAAACTGCAATGGAGATCACGTGTTTTGTATCTGATTGTGCTGTAATGCTAAAATTGCAGTCTTATCACTTACACTGAAAATTTGCTGTCCAACTGGGGCATAATACTACTACGTTTTCTCTTCTCATTTATGACGAAAGTGTTTCATTTAAGACGAAGTTCATTAAGCTTCCTGAGGAATTAGAAGAAGTATTTGGACTTCTGACCCTCTAATGTAAGGCTAATTCATGCTTTACTCTAAAGAGTGTAAGACATTTGCAAAATAATTGATTCAGATAGTATTCTCAAAATAAACAAAGAACACTGACTTATATAACATTAACTACACCCACTTATGGCACTGTGTTGCAAGACTTTTTAGACCCTGAAAAGCAGGGTCTTAAATATTTTTTCTTCTGTTAAATAACTAATGTAAACTGTTTGGAAAAAAATACCTACCTTGCTACTGACACTATGGCTTGAAGTGGCGTTATTTATCTGAATTGCACACCCTGGCCTGCAGACAGGGTCAAGGTATAGGACGCTGGTCTCTCAACAGACATGGCCACAAAACAAAGAATTTACCATTGATAATGGAGGGAAGAGAAGGGCTCTCACTGATAGTCAAAGGATGATATCACAGTGAGATGGTGGCAAAAAAAGCATGGCCTCACTGCACATGAGCAGCTGTCAGCCTCACAGTGCTCACTGAGGTTTTAAAAAGCAGTTTTAAAGTTGGGAATAATTTGAAGAGTAAGTTACAACTGGCTGTGATTCTCAAGTAACATTACTATGGGTTATATGAACCTCCTATATTTTAGGCCATCTGAAAAAAAACAAGAGTTTGTGTGGTTACTGACACTTGCCAGATCTCTGCCGCACAGTGCAAAAGACCAATATGCCAATTTCACTCTGGCAAGGAGTTTTCTTAAGAATGTTTTTTTGTTGCAGGAAAATTGATGAAATGCTGCAGCAATGAACAAACAAATAACTTCCCCTTAGTGGCTAAATCCATGCTCTTTCAGATCTGAGAGCATTGCGCACTTGTGCAGGCTAGACTGAACATTAGAAAAATCCCAGTATTTCTAGTTGGTGTGCTCACATTACAGTTTCTAAGATCCTGATCAGATTATCAGGTTAGCAACATGATTGTGCTACTTTACAATCTTAATGCAGATTTTATAACAAATAAGATGCTACTAGAGAAATAAGTAGTTGATTTTGATTTACATGGCAGACCATGGTTATCAAACTTTTATTTCTGAAATCATAATCCTATCTTTTCTTTTCAGTTCACTAGAAAAGAACTTGGGACCCAAAGGACAGCAAAGAAATCATATTAAGGAGGGAATATTCACAAAATTATAGAATGGTTGAGGTCAGAAGAGACCTCTAGAGATCATCTAGTCCAAGCCCCCTGCTCCAGCAGGGACACGTGGCACAGGGTAGCATACAACAGGTTTGGAAGATCTCCGCAGTGGAGTCTCCAAAATCTCTCTGGGCAGCCTGTGCCAGGGCCCTGTCACCCTCACAGGAGAGAAGCTCTTCCTCACATGGAGCTGGAACTTCCTGTGTTTCAACTTGTACCCACTACCCCTACTCCGGTCACTTGCCACCACTGAGAAAAGTTTGGCCCCAACTTCTTTACATTCTCCCCTCAGATATTTAATACATATTGATCAGATCCCCTCTCAGGCTTCTATTCTCTAGGCTAAACAGGCCCAACTCGCTTAGTCTTTCCTAATAATATAGATTCCTTAATCATCTTTGCGGCTCCACACTGGACCCTCTGTAGAAGCTCCACGTCCCTCTTGTCCTGGGGAGCCCAGCACTGCCCCCAATACTCCAGGTGCGGCCTCACCAGAGCTGAGCAGAGGGGCAGGATCCCCTCCCTCCACCTGCTGGCAACGCTCCTCCTCATGCAGCCAGGATCCCACTGGCCTTCTTGGCCACGAGGGCACACTGCTGCCTCATGGTTAACCTGTTGGCAACCACGACTCCCAAATCCCTCTCCACAGAGCTGCTTTCCAGCAGGTCAACCCCTAATCTGGGGTTGGTATGTACAGATTAGGGGCAATACAAGTATGTCCCTTTCTGTTATTGTTCCAAGGGAGGTATAAATACAGGAGCACAAAAAGCAGATAGTCATTCTGAAGTCTTTTGTCTTATGCTGCACAACTTGCACACAATGAATCCTCAAAAAATTCAGCCAGTTCTTATACAGCACAATCAAATATTTTTTAATGATTGAAACTAACCTTAAATCTTTGGTGCATTTTTGCTCAGGTCCAAACAACATTTTCCTTTGTCTTTGTACAATATTTGTCCCATTTTTGGAGTGATATTAACATTTTCAGTAGATTTGCTGCTTGCATCCATCATGCCTGCTGCATATCTTTGCACCACACATGAATATTGTCTTTCTTTACCATCCTTGGAGTTATCCAACATTATTATACATTTTATTTTCAAATACTATAGTTTGTTAAGGGCTGAAACAAAATCAGTCCAGTCATAACAGTTTAAAAGTTTCCCAGAAGAATATGAAGTCACTCTGGATTTTCTCAGCAAATATTTCTGACTACACATATCTGCCACACATACTGAGTGCAAAGTTTTGAATTGCTTGCTGAAGACTGGAATGTAGAAAAAAGAATAAACTATCAACCTATGCAGAAAAGCTTGTGCTCTTCAAAGTTGCTGCACAGGGGCAATCCTGAAGATGGAGAGGTAGGAGAGATAGGAGAACCAGAAGTATAATGGAGCCCATTAGCAGTGGCAGAGCAGTTCCTCAGAGTCTCCCCAATGCACCAGTGGTACACAGAGCCTTTGTTAAACAGCACACACTGCCATATCCCTCTTCCTTACTACACACACACAGATTTCTCAGTTCATCTGAGCCAACCCAGACAACTGTTATTTCCCCCCGGGCCCGTGAATAGAGTCCTTATTCAACAATCTTTCTGGATGAATTCACCTGGTTTTGGGAACCTTATTCTAGCCTAGCAAACACCACTTTCATAAAGTCTCTTTATAAGTCCTGGTTAAAATTACGTAATAATGAGTTTAGATCCAGCAGCTTAAAGGACTGATTCTTACAATGAGGTCAGTAAGATGGAGAAGATGATGACGTACAGTTTGGTGGCTGCAGTCCAGAGCAAACAGTCAGCGAGCTAAGGTAAACAGTAATAGTCTGGCTTTGGTCTGCTCTTCCTACCTGCACCTGCAGAAAGACTCATTGAGGCACCATATGTGAAATTATGGTGCTCAGTATGTACTGTAAGAATGTTCTGCAATTGCCGTGAGCTTATTAAATATTAACCTGTTCATTAAGAAACAACCCACTCATTCTTCTCTCTGCAGATGTTTATGATTTGTTTCCATTGTGCAAGTCACACATACCTAGTATCTTAAACAACGAAAGGCTCAAAATACAGTCTCTGAATATTACAAGGTGGAACTATATTTAAAAAAAAAAACATGTTCAGATGCATTTTGCACTTACTTTCCAAGCAGGCTCTCAAACAGAGACTTTTATGTAGCAATATTTTACTCCAGGTTCTAAAGAAGTCAAGAAAACCTTGACACCTAATGCTCTTGCTGAATTTCACTAAAGTTTGGACACCTTGATCTTATAAAAAAATTTGAAGTCTTATCAACTAGTATCAATCATTACCGTTGTATTTCAAGTCCATATAATTAAATGCAAGCCAATTTGTGTATCTCTGTTTTGTATGTTTTGTATGTTTTACCTATATCCGTGTACAAGTTTGAGCTAAATAAATCAAGACAAACACACAAGATTTTATTCATCAGTGACTGCAGCATAGGACTTCTTGTCCTAATAATTTTACTTGTAGAGCAACTTAGGGAAGCAGCTCACCGCTCTCATGAGATAATTTTCTATAAGTAATGGAAATATATGCTTTTTTAGGTATGTAAATCTTAAGGACTTGGCGAGAGTATTTGTTCTAACACATAGGAACACATGCAGTAAGGAGCCAGGAGCAGACTTCACATGTCCTTACTCCTATAGCCACGCCACTCAGTTTGTGGTGCTTAAGATAACTTCAAGAAGTTGCTATCTTAAGGCAGTCTTTCCTGGAAGAAAAACAAAACAATTTGATCTTGAAACTTCAAGCCCTGATTTTTCAGTACATAGCACAAACAGCGACAACTGATGAGTTCCTTCAACCAAGAACTTTATTTTTCTGTTCACAGGGATACCGACCAGCAAATCCAAGAGTCATGACAAAACAGAAAATGAAAACGAACTCAGTGCAGCTTAGACTAAAATTCCAGAACGGACAGCCAAAGTCAAATATTATTGTTCTCCACTTAAAACCAAAAGATAGAGATTAACAGTTTCTCCTACTAGATGACCAAGAAACACACTTTTTCCAGTACTCTCTAATGCAAGCAAGAACATTTTATTGGCTGGAATCATCTCCCATTTATGCACTCCTCATTTTTAAATACAGCTTTTCTGCCTTATACTTGTATAAGAGGAAGAGAATTTTACTTTCTTTCCAAGTATTCTCTACTTTCAGATTTTGAGAAGAATATGATCTCAAGGTGGGTAGTTCATATATCATCTTTGTCTATTCCATAAGTCCCTCCTGACACCCACTGTGACAGAGCCACGTATTTCATATTTCACACCCAGTCATTCCTTTTGGAGTGATAAAATACAAATAATAGTCGAACATTGCATATAAAATGTAGGGGTTTATCTTCATAAGAAAAAAAATACAGCAGTTGTTTTAGAGAACTAATATAATTTCAAGGATCACTTTGAAATGATTCTTGACTTTTAAGCACTGTGCATCACTAAATGCAATGGTATAGAGTGGGAGTCTGCTCCCACTGCTGCTGCTTCTGCATTTCCATGATTAATGTCTCATAACCAATAAAATGGGCTTTCTGTGGCCACTCGGGCATTCTGCAGCCAAGGTCACCTGGCTATTGGAAAAGTGTCAAGTGGGGATATTTGCAATGCTAATTCCAAATATCAATAACTACATTACATATTAGATTAGGCAAGAACAATTGGCTCAAAGCACCTTTTTTTTTTAAGAAATGGAAAAACTCTTTAAATTGGTCCAGGTAGGCCACAACTCTTGCTTCATAGCAGACTTGTGGGGATAAATTTCACTCCAGATTGTACCAAGCTAAACATTGAATAATTCCTCTGCATAAGCTGACCAGTCTTTTGGCATCCATAGTGTATGTTAGAGCCCAGTCCAGTTGTATTTATGTACTGTGAAGCAGAGATCACAGCTGCTGCCTGTGCTGCCAGCTAGCTCTTTAATATTAAAAGCACTTGCAAGAAAGAATTCACCATAGCATAAGTCTTTAGCTATAGACAGGTTTATGTTGTATGCCATTTCATAAAAAAATGTCAGGAAATATCAGCATATGTGTAAGACTACCACATTCAGGAAGAGAATGCAAGAGAAGACAATCCTTTTGCCCCATTGAACATCAATTTTGTTCATATAAATACAAATTGTAAATACATCTAAAGATCCCATTAGCTCCAGCATGAATGGTGATCCAGCATAGGAGCCTTTACTTGATCAGACAAGAAAGACCAAGGAGAGAATAGTTGTTTATTGCTCCTTATTTTACATTTAGATACTAAGCACTTTGGGATGCTTTTTATTTGCCACTGTGTGCATTACCTAGCCTCATTGACTTTTGGCCAAAACCAAGACAAAGAATGGCAGTTTCTGAAAATTTAAAGGGCCTTAAAACAATCTCATTTGAACTACTTAGGTAGACCTTAGCTCAAATCTGGGATAAGTTAAGAGAAGGAATGTTAAATTATCAGCTGAGACATTTCTAGATCATACACTGAAATTATGTTAAAGTTATCCTCTATAAGTCACTTGAATATCATCCGCACAGCTTTTCAGGATTCAGTAAATGTGTGGTCACCAAACCTTTTACTTTATGAAATATTTTTGTATTACTATAGTTCCCGTTTTAGAAGTTAAGAATGACTTTTGTTTATACGTCAAATCAGAGTGATTATCACAGTGAGTAACATGGGAATAATTTGATTCCAACATTGATTCTGGTAAATGAGACATGACCCCAGAAAGAAAATTCCTAACATACACAGATAGAGCAGATCCCTTTAGGCATTTTAATTCCAAAGTAGAGCCAGTCAAAAGTCAAATGATTGACAAATTCAGAAGCTACGTTATTCCAGATCTGCAGCCTTCATTACAATGAAGGCCTTCAACGCCTTCAAAACAAAGATTTTTGCCTTCATTGCAATGAAAGTTACATTTTTTTTCCAACTCAGATGACCAACTACCCTATCACAAGCAAGGGCCAAACATTACTACTGAGGTTATAGACCTCTTGGTAGGTAACTTTTGATCTGCACTACTGTCAGCCTCTGAATGCAAGGATCTCTGAACACTATGGTCATTGCACTTAATCTCATCAGTTCCCTAGAAAATATTAATAGACAAAATCTATTACACTTTCTCCAGAGTAAGGTCTAGTAAACTTCATGATATTCGGTTTAGTTAATTTCTAAGATGTCTCAGAATGCACTTTAGGTTAGAAAACTCTTGTTTGCGATATTATACTGAAAATCTTCTATAAAGATTTCCAAGATAGGTCATGCATGAAAATGACCATGCCTTTAGTATATGACAGGGTTTTAGAGAAGGTTCTATCATTTCTCAGAATTTTAGGGAAACTAAAAGTAAGACAAAAGCTTGTAAAGATTCAAGTTACCGGAAAGAAAATCTTAAATATATCAATTGAAGACTGGTAGTTAGACGGAGTGTTGGGGCATTCGGGGTGTCTTCCAGCTACTTTTTGCCTTGCTACTGGCAACTCTAGAATCAGTTTACCTACCCTGGCCAGAAAAAAAAAAAAACTCCTGACACTTGACGTTAAGCCAAAATACGAAAATAGATTCCGTTATGTGACCTCAGTTCGTACTAATATTGCAAGCGTATTGCAGGAAGAACGCCGAGTTCTTTAAAGTCTGGTAGCAACATAATTCACAGGAGCCCTGGGCTCTGCTTTGAAAACATTTCAGTTTTGCTTAATACTATTTGCATAAATAAACTGCACAACCTGTTCTTCATGTTTCTTTGTTTCCTCTAGGGAGCTGACAAGCATGCGGAAGCCAGCTCTGCCATGGTCTGTGTGTGCCCTCCAAGCAAGCAGAAGTTTTCTGTCTTTTGTACCATTGAACTGACATGCAGCACCAGAAAATTCACCTAGGGGAGGCAGGGTAAAAAATGGGGGTTTCACTTCAGCTAATAAAGACATTTAACTGAGCAAATTGATTTAGCCTTCTGAAAATGCAGGGTTGCTTTCAACATTTTAACAAGGACAAAGCCACTATAGCAATCAGTGCCATACTGTTCCATAAAAATGGCTTGAGAGTGATCGAAGTAATGCAAAAGGATAACAATCTGCGCATTGTCTTCTCTGTTATCCCATTTTCAATGATATTGCTTAATTTGGGGGATAGTTGATTTGGAAAAAAAATGTAAAAAAGTTTACTATAAAGAGAATTAATATTATGTATTTATATGAAATGTAAAGTGCCTGTCCTTGAAGAGAGATTAAAATCAGACATGTCAGTACTGATGTATTTGGCATTGCCAGTAGAACTGATGCACTTTCCTAAACTCCTAACAGAACACAAAAACATTCAATGTTAAGAAATTCTGTCAAGAAGAGTGCTTAGTGTTCAGGCCTCACGGCTAAGAAATGCAATTTTCACGTGTATACATGAGACTGTCCCACACACATTCATTAAATAAAGACTTGACTTTGTTTTTAAAGGATATTATTTTTAAGGGATAGTTTGGGTTTTTTTTCCCTGTTTCCTCTCTTCCCAGATAAGCATGTGAAATACAGGATTGGAGTCCTTTGTTAGAAGTTTTATATACTGTTTCTGAGAACTGTTGATTCTGCACCTGTGAAGGGGGGAAGGAAAAAAAAAAAACAGGCATACTTAAAAAAGCTAATGCTATTTTGGCACCTCCTGCTGAGCAGAAATGAACGAAGTAAGGAAAGAGAGAGAGAGATCTGAAGCAGGTAGATTGGATAGATTAGGAAGTGTTTTGCAATTCTACGGGTCAATTTGCAGGAGGGAAAGTTTAAATTGGCTCTATGTCAGAGTAGGCTCAAGGAAAGAGAAGGAAGAGAAGGAAAATCCTAAGAACTTTTTTTTTTTTAAGATTCAGAGATCTGAAGTTCCTCAAAACTTGAATTCAGATCCAGTATTCCGAACAAGTCTGTTGTGGAATTATTTTGGTCCAGAGTTTGAATATACTGTTTAAATATATTGTTCGGACTTGCTGAATTAGAAACGTCATATGAGTTTTTTTCTTTGGCTTGTAATGAAGGAGTATGTGGTGTCAAATCAGTTGGCTTTCATTCTTATTCAGGAATTATTTCAAAGCCCTGGAATTTCTTGATTTGCGTGTGTTCCTATCGTTTCTATAATTTACCTGTTACAATCTGAGCTTTTCTCTCCATGAGCACTGTCACTGTCCTCCCCTCACCTGCAGAAGTAGATGGTCATCTCTAGTGAAGACCACCAAAGGCACTTAAATAAAGTAAACAGACAGAAATATGTACGCTTTGTAGCTTGGAGTTTCTGTAAAGCTACTGAAAGATATAGATACTCCTAACAGAAACTATTTTGAATTTCCTCTTGTCATATCTTTCCTTCATTAAAACAAATAGGAATAAGAGCATATTACAGATGGCTGGACAAGCTGTAGCTGAAGGCTGAATGGGAGCTTATGAGCAGCTGAAACTACAAGCACAGAATACTGCTCTGTGTGCTCTTTTGTTATTTAAAAGTATACAGAGGAAATCCACATTCGCTGTGGTCACAACAGTTTGTCCTAGGGAACTTTTAGAGTAGAGACATACTTAACTAGAAAGTTTTCTTCACCAATATGAGGAAATTTAGACAGTTTGGGTTCATATACCATGAATGTATATGCACATATATATTTTAATATTGTGTTACAGAGAAGAACTAAACTTTATGTGCAACCAGACTAGAGCTGTGTGAAATCAGTGTTTACATTTGATTTCACAACTTGAAATTTAAATCTTAGAACCACAAATCTAACTAACTCTGTTGTCTTCAGATACTTGTGATGCCCATTAGTAAAATGTATCTTATATGCACCTGATGTGCCTGTAAATGACTCAGCACCACCTATGCCCAGTGCTCTAGCAATCTGAGAGAGATAAATCAGCGGTCATCTAGGTTTCCCAAGTTAGGACTTAGGAGAATGGTATGACAAGCAAAGGGAAGGGAAAAGAAACCCTTTACAAAATAGAAATTTCTTTCATCTCAAATTCACATTTTGTAGTTCCTAAATTGCAAGAATATGAACATAAGGAATTTAAACACATTTCCCCTCCCCTCCCCATGCTTTTTCTGCCTTTGTTATACTGGAAAGCACTTGAGCCATCTAGGAATTAACAGAATTGGTCAACAAATATATCTCTTGACACTAGGAACCTTACTATGATTTTTGCAGGGAGAACATGAACAGTGAATGGGTTTGTATTTAATATCAGCCAAGTGTTCTTTATCATATAGTAATCTTTATGCATATACTAACCTACTTTTTAGCACTAGATTTCGCTGGTGGAAGGAAGATGGTAACACATGATGTGCAATAATGTGCAGAATACAGAGACATATAAAACCCAGTAATCTGCTTGAATGTGTGTACAGCAATTGAATTATATTTAAGCAACTGGAAAAAAAAGTAATTGTATCTCCTGCAGTAAAAAGAGTTTAATAGTGGAATTTACTACTTGCACACCATCCTTAAGGAATCCCTGTGTAAATGATTACAATAACAGATCAGTGCTGTCATTTGTCTTCTGTAACCTCTGTCTTCTGTGCATAGTTTCCCTCTTTGGATAAATTTTTTTCTACCAGATTACGTTTATAACACAAAATACAAATAATGTGAAGAAGGCTTTTTATCAAAGAAGTCCACCGTCTCTTTTGGATAAACTAAATAAATGTACCTTACTCTTTACTTATTAATTTCTTACTCTACTATAAAGCAGGTTTTCCAGATTTCAATGATTATTGAACGTTTTTAGTCAAAATTGGGGCATCAGACCTGGACAAAATTCCAGAAATGAACCTTACTTTCAAATTAGGTCATATGGCAAATTCTTAACCTAAATCTTTTTTTTCAAAAATATATCTATCCAGAAATCCAACTTCAATTTCTCGTATACAGAAATTTCTAGATATACACCTTCAGTTATGCTACAGAACATTGTTTAAGTCAGACAAGGTTATCCAAGGTAAAACTACATGGGATGCCAAATACGTAAAAGAAGATGGCAATGAGAAGTTTGCACATCAAGATCCACTTGCAGAAGTTGTTCAGGAAACAATTTAAGCAACAGAGCCAACAGCATCATAAGCACACCTGAATAATTTGCAAGCAGAATGACAGGCTGAACTTTGTAAAACCATCTACTTGCTCCTCTGTAAGCACAGTGCAACTATTGGATGAGTATTAAAGCTAACCACCTGCTCACCAGCTCTCAGTCTACACTGCATTAGGAGGCATGTGCTCATTACTATCAGCTGAAGTACTAGCTTGAAAAAGTTGTCAAAATCTCTTTTCTCTCATTCCTGTTGAGATACAGCACTTCACTAGTAGCTGTTTTGCTGAACCATTTTTGGAGCTCACCGTGTGGGTCCTTATAATTAGGATGGTTTTGCAATACTGCTGACAGCACCGTACCTGCACTTTGTCAAACTGATTCCACTCATCTCCGTAATATATAGATGAAATGAAGTTGTTAAACTCAAGTGTGTCAGAAAAGTTATTCAGCTTTCCTGAGATGCCTGAGTTGTTCTGGCAAAAAGTCTGAAAAAGTTGCTTTAATATCCCCATTAATTTTTATTGCAGCTCACTATGCATTTTATATTATGGATTTATATCTTTCAGATATCACTTCTTACTGATAATTGGCTAACTCTTCACCTAGAGTTAATTTCCAGAATTAATATGATCCAGAAAAGCATTTTAAATTGTGGCCTTTATTGAGAATAGTGCAAGAAAAACAGTATAGCCCATCCAATATAACCCAGATTCCTTAGCAATAGCAGAGATTAAAGTAACATTGCTTGTTTTTTCAGAGTAACTATTACAAAGCGCTGACAAGCAAAGCCTTCCCTTTCAGCAAGACCTGACACAGCCATCAGTAACTGGCCAATTAAAATCTTTTTAAGCGTCATTTCAATAAAACACAGAGATTTCATTTAGCAGATGATGGATTACGAAGAATAATTCTTCAATGTATCTTCTTAGAGAATTTACTGTGAAAGCTCTGAATAACTGTATACTTAGTTATAACAGCTGTTGAACTAACAAACACACATATTTTTTATTCACATGCAATAGCTCAGCATGAGAAAAATCCTTAAGAAGAGAAGCAATTAAACTATTTCCTAGGCATCGATAACTAGAATACAAGAATACTTTTACTCCAGCCTTACCTAATATATTGAATTCAGAAATACAAAAGCAATTAGCTCTTTTTATGAACAATTCATTAGAATTCCTTAAAAGCTTTTAAGATAATGAATCTAAATTAGAGTCACTATGAAAATGAAAGTCTTCTGAACAGACACTGCAAATAAGGGAGACCTGAGTGACATCCATTCTGATAAATTTCAATTAGTTCTTTATCTATCACCCTCTTCCACTATTTGCTGTACTATATGTTTTTTATATTAGATCTTATAACAGAGGAGCCAAATATTTTATAAGATACAGAATCTCATCACTTTTTTTTTCTTACTCTGTATGAAGAGACATTTTAGAGTCTTGTAAATACTGGGACATTTTATTCTATTTTTAATTGAATTTAGGTAGGTGTGTTTGATGTAAGTGATGATACTTTTGGAGAGCTGGAGAGATAATGGCTTGTATCCAGCTTCCATTGAAGT
This sequence comes from Crypturellus soui, assembly GCA_032275445.1. Lineage (NCBI taxonomy): Eukaryota > Metazoa > Chordata > Aves > Tinamiformes > Tinamidae > Crypturellus > Crypturellus soui. The sequence goes on along the minus strand of JAUBNY010000696.1, from coordinate 305,670 downwards.
CAAGAGAAGCACTTCAATTGGTTTAATGGGTCCTGGAGCTGATCCAATATGCTCTTTGACTTAATTGAACTATTCCTGGGAGTAAGTGTAGTACCTACTAAGGACTCATATGCAATGAGTGTTTGTAAGGTCTGCTCCTTAGATGTGAGCATATGAGAGGTAGGAAGAGCCACTCTCATGGTATGATTAGTTAAATATATATGTATTCATATGTATACACTCACACAGAATGCAGCAAAGTTTTTGCAAGAATAAGAATATTTATATTGTTAGTGCTGAACAACAGACAATGATTTTATTCTGCCTTTTGCATTTCTGTGAAATATCAATATATAAAACCTCCTCCAATATATAAAACCATTTTTTTTTCTCCCTGGGTTGTTAAAAGCCAAACTCTCAAGTGATTAAAAATTCCATAAGGATATAGCTCTGGTAAATCTGATTTTGTAACTAAGGGTAGCCATTTTTTGGTGAAGTCATGAAAAATACAACATAACCTTTATATACACCATTTTCCTCCTGCAAGATCTACTGGCTATGAGATTAAAACTGTAGATCAAATATTGAAGGTGTGGCTTCTTATGTCTCAGCTACAATGTTTTAAACTATACTCACATGGAACTTCCTAGTAAACTGTGAATCCCTAAATCACTATCTACTGAAAATTTAAGGTGTTAAAATCACTATCTACCTTCAAGAGAATTAATTGCGAGTCTTCTCCATTTGCTTTTAAAACAAAAGATTTTTAAACAATGTCACAATTGCTATTATATCACCTCCTTTCCCTTTCAAATGGTGGTACCCCCCAAGTCTTAGCCTTAACTCTATCATCACACACACACACAAGTTAAACAAATTTAAAACTAGTTCACATTTACCAAAGTAAGCATTTCTGAACTGCTTCCCACAGCAAGAGTTCTCCAACTTTCTCTTTCCAGATTTCACAGATCTTAACTGGTGTTCCAAAACCCTCTGACAGTATTTCATTTTCTGACAGCTCATACCAAGAAACAGCATTTTGAACAGCTAGTTCTGAACATAATTTCTACTAAACTTGCAAGTAAGAAATCTGCTCAAGTAACTGTGTTCTGTGCTCCTCCGCAATACGAAACCTCACTGTGCTGAAATGAAAATCATTGCTGGCTCTCAGGCATGGGCAGGAGCACGCCTGCACCCCGGGACCTTGGTTCCGTGACGCTGTGCTCTCCACACACCTACGCTGTACCCAATCACTTTGTCACCGGCTCGGCCCAAGCTACCTTATCCACTTCTTCTCAGGCCACTCTGTGCCTGCTAGTTTGTCAGGAATCAGATTACCATCACATCAACCTACAGCTCTACACATCCGAGCCGGTGACAAACTCCCTGAAGCAAAGGAACTTCTCTAAACAAACCCTGAGATAACACAGAAACCCTGAGACTCTCTAGAAAGCAGCCACTTAAAAGCATCCTGTGAGAGTCCAAAGCTCCTCTGTGCCAGCAACTTTGAGAACGTGACTTCAGTAGACTTGCCTGTGAAAATCCATTGAGTGGGATCCAATGCGATCTATGAGCTACAGATATATCCAGCTGAATGTGCCATATAGTCCCACAACTCCTAAAGAATTGCTACGAAGCCACAGAACTCAACAGTTATAAACACAAAAATAATAATTAAAAGAAAATTACCAGTAGTAGAAATTGTAAATTGTAAATGCATGGAATGTTCAGAGAAGAAATTCAATAAAGTCAGAAAGGCCTGTAGGGTTACAATTTGCTTATCTTTCCTGTCTTCCTTTGTCTAGCTCTTCCTCCTTCTTTTTCTTTTCTTCAGTTCTTTATTTCTTCTCAGTCCTTTTCAATTTGAAAGCATCTCTTGGATACCTCTCCATGATTCTATCTTATAAATCACAATATTTTTCACATTCTATTTGTGGCTCTCCATGTATTTCTTTCTCTGTGCTCTGTCTCTTTGGATTCTCTAAGTGCTGTGATAAAGAGAGTAGAGAAGAGGTAAGATAACCTGTAACTCAGTAACTCAATTCTACATGGTACCAGAGGCAGAGGCACAAGGGAATTCTGCACATGTTCCATTCACACAGAGGTAGCTCTGCAAAATAGGATATACAAACTGGCCCCAAAATGCTTTTTCATTATTATGGTACATTTCCTCCCATATAGACAAATTCAGCAGAAAAATTTCTCTGAGCAAAGTCAAAGTTACAATATACTCTAGCAATAAATTTCCATGGCCCTTCAATAATCCTATTGCTCTTTTCAAGTCATATAGTACAAGATTAACTGCTGTCCAGCTCTCCTCTGCCAAACTCATCAGTTTAATGTGTATTTCAAAGCATTTACATTTGCTATTTTTCCAAATTTTATGCATTCGATTGAGTTCATTTAGAAAATCCTTTAATTTAACTGAGTTAACAGCATAGTGAGTGGACCACCTTAATTCTCTTTAAGATTTCTTCCAGCTGTACTGGCCTAGTGATTAACAAATTTTAAGGATAATGACAATAGTCTAGTAATATTGATTTAGTGGCCAAAGATTACATCAATAAGCAAATTGCAAATGCAAATTAAAACTGCAAATTGCAGTGACCCGTGACTATAATTGACTTAAATTTATACTGAGCATAAATAATGAGTTGCATTACAGCCGAACTGTATTATATTACCATCTTACAGGCACAGATACATGAACAAGTTGGTGAGCCCACACGACAATGAATAAATATTAAACCAAATCACGAGGATATTTAGTACATAGCTTATAAGATGAGTGATACTCACCAGTGACATTGAATAATAATAATAATGCACTGAAGTTTAATGTATAGGAAGCTGAATAATAATAATAGTGTCCTCTTTATAATCTTTTCTGTGGTTAGAGAATTAAATCTTCCTTTAGATGGGTGTATAACAATGTCCAGCCATTCAAGCTTTTTAACCATAACTAGCACGATGACCTTGCACATGCTAGTGAGCCTGGCATTCCAAAAACGCTCTTGAACAGGGGAATATGTACATTTTTCTTGAAAGCTTGCTTCCATACACATTTTTTTTACAACAAGAAAAAATGGAAACATCAACATTTAAATACTGGGAGCATTGAAGCTAAGAAGCTCCCTTTGCTCTTACAGGTGGCATATGAAGTAGATACCATTACTGTAGCCATAGAGAATACTGCCAAAAAAACCTGCTAACATCATCAGGCTTGGGCCTCTGGATACACTGGGCCAATAAGTTTACCTAGGCAGAGTTCCTTTGTTGTGCAGTAGTTTGCATAAACATTGCAGTGCTTCTGAGACTCAGAAATGTGAGCTAAAGGAAAATAAGGGATATGAAGTGCAACTAACACCACTGTCAGGAAGCCAACTGACAACATCTCAACCCACACAGCAGCCGGAGCTGATCTTCACTCAGTGCTGCAAAGGGAATTAATGTCCTCATGATCTCTATAAAACCACAAAGGCAGAAAGTGTTTTCTGGGCTTAAACAAGACACGCAGGCAAGCAGTTAACAAAACAAATCATCATCACCAACACTAGCCTCTCCAGTCCCTTGCCCCTCTTCGAAGTTCTGTAGTGGATATGCCACAAATTTACTGTTTGAAAAAGAATGCCCTGCAGAATACACCTGAGAATTAAAAAAAAAAAAAGAGAAAGCGCGTTCTGCAGCTCTGATGCAAGATTACTATGCAGATTCACTGCAAAGACTACCACCAGGGATCACAGAGACTACTCGTATGGCCGATTTCAGAACCGGCATGTCAGCAACAGAGAACCAACATAACAAAACATCAAAGAAAACTGATGATAACAAACCTCACCTCAGACTGATCTTACTTTAACAAACATGCTTTTCCCTTTCACATTCCCCAAGAGTTTATATGGATAGTGTGAAGTGGGAGATCAACTTATTTTTTGCAGTATTATGCTGACAATGTTGTTTCCTCACAAACATTTATGTGAGGGAAATTAAAACTTGTGATAAACTAGAGCAATGTGAGAACTAGACAAACAAACTAACCAAAATAGTTCATGAAATCATACAACTTCATTTCTTTTAAAGCTCTAACTGTAACATATAAATTTACAGGAAGAATGTTCAATTTGCATGGGTACAGTGTCTGATTAAAGTCTTACTTATACTTTTTCTCATAGAATTTAAAGAAGAAAATAAAAACCAAAAAAAAAGTTTTTTTTAAGACCTAGAAAAAAGATTAAAAAAAAAAAAACTTTCAGAACCTACTTTCCATATGGTTAATCACTCAAATGAGTATCTACTTCTAAAAAATTAGTGTTTTCTTATAGGAGGCAGTCCTCACCAAAAATCAGAAACTGTGTGGTCTGTTAAATCCCATGATCTCTTTTGATTAAAAAGTTAGGTCTAAAAGCTTTAGTCCATGAGATTTAATTGACGTGATTTTTATCAAGTCTGATTCATGGCCTGATTGTTACAAGCACTTCCAGGCAAGAGACTATGGAAAAAAACAAAGCAAACACACAAATCTTCTCCCTTCTTCTGAAGAGGATGATGTTTCAAGAAGGAAAAAAAGAAAGTCACATTTATAATATTCCCTGAGTTTAATAAGGTCTGAATTCAGCAGGTGTGGGTCTTTTTTTGTTTGCTTTTGTTGTTGTTTTTAATTGTATGGGTTTCACAATATAAAGCTTTGCAAGATCAGATCCCTTTTAAAGTTTATACCATGTCTTCAGAGACTTGATATTATGACATGGCACCCTGCTTTCACTTCAGTTACTGATCAGAGATTTGGATCTGCTCACATATTTTTGACTACAATAAAAGTGTAATAGCACAATTAAAGACATTAACTTAAAGCATTCACATCAAAATTCAAAACTTTTATATATTCTGGAGAGTATCACTTAATTTGGCAATTTACAGCTCTGCTCTGCCTTTGCTAACCTGGAGAGTCTATCAATCTTATAATATATTAGAAACAGTAAAAATGAATATTAATTTATATAAATAAAGTGGTCACTGCTACAAAATAGAGTATACTCATGTATATATGCATGTATGTTTAAAAAATTAACCTTTTTACCATACAAAGGTTATTTTATTTTTTATTCTTCTATTAAGGAATACTTTAAACCACTGAAATACAGGAAAAGCAGCTATGCCAAATTTTAGACAATTCCATTATCTTAAGTGGATTTCTAACCTTGACAACATATTTTATTCTTCAAAGACAAACCCATTCATAGCTCTGCCTGAGGTGCTTTAAATCCATATAGTTGATTAATGCCAAGCTGCCTAGAGTAGCCTGTATTACCCTGATATTCAGCTGCTGCCACTTTCAACAGTGAGCTGGAAGTTACTCAAATCTTATAAATGCTGCAGACCCAAAAGTCATTAAAAAGGAAAGAACATTTGTTGCCTACAATGTACAGTAGCTGAATTTATTGCAGCAACCCTTTACATTTACTACATTCCACATTTGCTTTTCCTAATATCTTCTTTGTCTGGCAGCAAGCCACAATGTTATTGCTTTATATTCCCAGTCAATGCTAACCCAACTGTAAAATAAATGATGCGAGCTGTTTTAGAAACACTGAAGTGGCAAAATGCTACAATACAAATTATAGTAAAACTTCCCTTTTCTAATCATCAAACACAGACTTGCCAGAAAGTACAGCTAGGGCAAATCTGAGAGGCATTCTGAGGAATAGAAAAGGCAAAGTTTGGATTCTAAAGTGCTAAATAAGCTTTCAGTCCATTAGAGTTTCAGAAGCCTTCATCACACTGTATTTAAACTTCTTATTCTCCAAAAAATGAACAGTCTCTCTGGAAAAACAAGAAAAATAAGAGTCCTGCAGAGGCAGAAAACCTCAGAGTTCATCAAAATTTTAAAGAAAGTAAAATTGTAATCTCTGTCTTGCTTCTCACTCTGTTTCTCTGGTTCCAGGTGAAAGCCCCATGTTTCTTAATAGACCATGGAGTTTTCTGCCATAGACTTCAACTCTCAAACCTCCATTTTGCAGTAAGATATTATCAGGTAGCATACAGTTTCACATTCTGCAAAAATTGCTTTCTTTGGATTTTCTAAGTCACCTACACCACGCAAAAAGCCATATGAAAAGACAGAAAGATAGAAAACATCTTTATTACTACGATTATGATGAAGACCAAGGTCATTATTTTTCAGCCATCTGAACCATATAAATAAAGTTACAGAACCTTAAAGAGAATTAAAGAGAACAACCAGGATAGAAAGTCACTAGTTCTACATTATCATTATGATAGCACTTGAACTTATACAGGTGTGTAGGCTAACAGACTAACCAATGTTTACTTACTCCAGAAACATAAAGCTCCACGGAGATAGTAATCGTTTCAAGAATGTCATCCTAAACTACTTCTGAATTCTTGGTAACCACATATAGCTCATGAACCACTACCATAGAATTAAGAAGTCTGTCTCTTCCAGCGATGGCAAGTCTCTCTAGCTACAAAGAGAAGAGGTTGGGATAGTCCACTCTTAAAAGTAGTCTTAAGAGTAATGGCTTTATATTTCACAGCTTTAAAAGGAAAAAGAAAAAAGCCAGTCAGGTCTCCTCTGCTTTGTTTCCTATTTAAGCATTGCTTTTATCTGTAGAAAAGCCTGGGGAAACACATTCCTAACAAGGATTTTAGCATCTCCCTTTAGAATTCACTATTACTTTGAGTAAGCCAGCAGTTTTGCTCCATGTTAGCAATGCAGTTAAATGAAAGAGAACACTGGAAACTAAAGAATCAGATCGCTTACTTAACATAAAGGGAAGTTTTGGTCCCCAAATCATCGTCTAGTGGAAACTGCAAAGTATCTTAGCTAACTACTGCTGTACAAGAACTATATCCTCTCAGCAATCAAAGGATGTAGGCACCTGCTTTCTCTTCTCTAATAGTTGAGAAGAAGTAAAACAGACTTTTATTTTTTGGTGAGCAAGAAAACAACAGGTTTTTAAGACTTCTTTCCCCCAAAGAACCAGGAGCATAAAGCTCTTTCATTTTTACCAGTTGCCAACAAGAAACATAACACAAGTGGTCACTCTCTTGAACACAGGTCATTAGCTCTGCTTGCTTGTATATTCTCTAGAACAAACAACACACCTGAGCCTCCTCATGTGCATGCCCAGGGAGTTAATTCCATCAGCCTGTAGAAATGACATAGCTGACTAGCAAAGAAAAGTACAAAATCTCCTGCATTGACATGAGACCCCATGGGGCTCTGCCTCAGTTTATGGTACACTTATCTGTGTGCTAAGCAGTTTATATTTCTATAGCTGGCATGATGTTCCAGTTGACTTAAGAATCTAAATTTATTTTGCTAAGCTACCAAAATTGATGAACTAGAGACAATTTTCACTTGCTTATCTGTTTCAAAAGAGTAATACAAAGGACAGGACTGTAAAATGAAAATTTATGTACTCAGGAAAGCAGAGCAAGAAATATCATTATTTTGATTCCAAGTGCCTTAAGATAATTTAGAGAACACATTACTATGTTACTTATAGGAGGCATAAAGATTCCTTGGGGAGGGCATTTTCTAGCCTAATTCACTTTTCACCTCGATGGAAAGCACTGTATATAAACAACAGATGGGCAGACCCGACCCAAATAACTGGATACATGAGTAAAATTTCTGTATCTTTCTGTTTGCCTCCCAGATTTTTTTTTTAATATTAGAAAGTGGAAAAATAAAGCTGGCGCCTTCATACAGGCTCTTGGATTGTTATCTTTTCCAGGTATCTTTGAGTGCAGCACAATTGTGCCTTTGGTTTATTGCTCTTTGGTTTGCAATGAGGATTTGAAGTTTATGATTGTGGGCAACATTTGCTGGGGTAGAGGAGATGGAATTTTTTTTAACAGAGGGTGACCCAATTACCCAAGTCCTTGGGTACATTTGCTACTGGGAGGATGGCTCTGCTGCCTTGGAGAGGAATACATTAGGAACACAGAACTCCAGGATAAAAGTGCTTGTGGTTTTCCAGTTGCAAGGTGAAATTCTCAGCCATAAAAGAGGAAATTCCTTAGTCTGACTTGCTGAAGAGCTGGTTTAGGCTTCCATCTCTCCCAGAGCCTTGGGCCGAGCTCACAAACTCTCTGAAAGGAGCTCAGAAATGTCGGATGCTGCCATCAGATACTTGGAGCCACTGGAGGACCAGACAGCACAGTCCTAGATTAGGAGTCTAACTCTTTGGAAAATGAGCACTATCTGCCCAACCTAGCTTGAACTGTAATGAAGTAGCCAGCATTACTCCAAAATGCTTGGCAGTAGCAAAGCCCATCTTGAGCTCACGCATATTTGCCTGCAACAAGCAGAACATGTATTGAACCAGCAGCCCTTGCTGTGCTGGAGTCACACTTAGATGTAAGCAGCCTTGGCACATATCAAACTCATCTTTGCTGTCCTTCCCAAAACACAGCTTTGCACACTTGCTTTTATCGGCTTACTCTCCCACCTCTCTATCATCACTTCTGTTCTTAATTCAGAGACCCTTCTAATCCCCATTTAATCTAAAACCAATAGCCCTTGTTGGTCTGAAATCTCTGCATCATGAAGACCATCACTCACAGCAAACAGATGGCCTAAATACAGCCACAAGGTCTGTGTTGGTGCTAGTCTTAAACCATCAGTCCTTTTTGAACATAGGTATCCGCTGAAAGTCAGGAGATTCTGGACATAAACCACCGCCTTAACATTAGGTCCGGGGTCTATACCAACTAAAGCCTTTAGCAGTAGAAGACAATATTGCTAGCACCAGTTGTAACACAACCCTGGTAGTTTTACTTAGAGCCAGGCTTAATTTATCTCACTGACTCCTTACTGGAAGGCAGACAAATCACCTACATGAGCACCTCCTTTTCTAAATATGGTATCCGTGAATCCATCCTGATGCAGATAAGCTGAAATCTGACTTGTTAACTACGCAACTCATTTGCTGTGGACAGTGTGGATTAAAGGAGAGCTTTAAAGAGAATGGTAGAAAATAATTCCTCTTGCTAGCAATGCTAGAAAATCACTCCAGGATGCCTGGCTCTGTTCTTAAAACAAATAAAGAATAAAGCTATATCCTAGCTTGATTTGAATAGGTGAGTGAGGGCAGCACCTGGAGGAAATGAGCAGCGAGGCAGTTATTAGGGAAACCTGGGAGATTTAGAGCCTCATATACAGCTCCCGCTGTTTACATCAGTGTGGCTTTGTCCTTGACAAGTGAGCCTTGCTTGTGAAAACCCAGACCCTTCCTGTATATAGGATAGGAAGCTTACCTGTCGTACACAGACAGGGATTCAGATTAAGATCCTATAAGATGTTGCACTGTTTTGCTTTTAGGCTGTAAAATGCCCTTTTTTTTTTTTTTAATTCACTGGGAATTTAAGGATTAGTTGTGGTCTGCATAATGATAGATGAAAGCAGTTATAGCTAATAAGACCTGTACAAGTCTATAATAAAATACTCAAGAATACTCAGGATGATGATCAGGTATAATAGAAACAATATTCTCACAATACCAACACTTGTACGATACAATGTGTTTGTTACATGTACTGGAAATTTGATGCACTGTATATTTGAAAGGGAAAAAATATGAAAGCATTGCCTCAAGAGATCTAGATTTTGCAACCTGTTTAGAAGTGCTCTTCATATCACTAGACAGTAACAGTTGCAGAAGTGCTATTGTTGACACAGCCGTATGGGGACTCCTTTGACTCATGACCTATTGGCAGCACTTTTCCCTTACAACAGTCCTGGATCATATCTGCATGTGTGTGCTGGAAGAAATCTATACAAGTAACGTTTATGCAACATTTCTGACCTACTTATTCCAGACATCGATTAGCCAACGAGTCTGCTCAAAGGTCTAGCCAGCAGCTGGCTAACACAATAGCACAGCTATAGTTCATTGAGATGCAGCCAGAGAATGCCAAGATGTTCTGACATCCTGATGGTAGACATCTTTTCTTTCATTTCTCACTGTATTCATTAGTATTTCCTTATGCAATTGTATGCAGAAGTTAATGAGAAATATTCTTCTTCATGCTACTGTAGATGCTCTAAACCGTGCTAAGAAAATGTATCTCAGAATGTAGTGGTTCTTTCTCCATATCCGAATATCTGTCTGTTCTTTCTACATGTCATCTGAATAGGGCAAGCAGGGATGCATCTTACTGTGCCCTAAGGCATCTTTTATATCTCAGTAGCAGACAGAAGATGTGAGAAAAGAGCAAATTTTCTTTTGTGCATGTTGAGTGCGTTCAAAGCCTCACATTACAAAATGGTACATTTTGAGTGATTACAGATATAGCGATTCAATAACAAAACCCTGCATACTTTTTTTCTGAGCCATGAAAAAGACAGCTGTGTAAGGTTTTTGGACTGCAGCTGGGAACCCTGTAGCTAACATTTTTTCCACCTGTGGCAATGTGGACAATCCTGAGTCACGACAAGATAATTTATTTGCATTGGCTTTCATATATTGCTACACCATAGTCTCTTATTGAATATTCCCTTTTGAGCTACTACTGTATGAACAAAGAGCACATTATTTCTTGTATCCAGATAAAAAGCAGTGTACCGGGGTTTTTAAGCTAAGAAAGCACAATGAAAAGACCTCTGCCCCGCTACACACTCTGAAATCACCTGATTTCTCCGCAGTTTGATTCCTGGCAGCCCTGGGCACTTTTGTGGTACCTGCTGTGCCTGATGGTTTCTTCCTGACTTCTTCAATCAATCAATCTCAATCCTGAAAGTACAATGACATGTAGCTCTCCTTGAGCATCCAATCAGTCTGGAATGGTACATTTGTGAAACAAGCTGAGCTCTTAAATGTGAAGCCTAGAAAAATGGGAACACATACAAAACATAATCAATCAATGATTTTTCCTGTAGATTCAACATAATCTGTCAGTATGTCCAGTTTTCTGAAAGCAACTTGAGGCTTTAATAATTAAACTAAAGATATTTTGAAAACAAGGTTAATGATGCTATTTTGTCTCCTTTTTTAATAATATGTTATTCATATTTCAGACCTGCATCACAATTCTAAAAGCATAAACTGACTGAATTCTCTGAGAGAAATGGGGGGAAGAGATATGCACTTAAGCAATCCGAACAAAACTAAGGTCCATTCATATATTCAGAGACCTATAGCACATACCATATCAAACAGAAATGCTGAGAGATAATGTGGGAGGAAAAAAAAATGTTTCTGTCACAGGTATTTTTAAAGAGTGTTTAATCTGGTAGGAATATTTTGCTAAGGACTTGGTTCTTCTAGAGATTTGTCAATTGTGAATGTTTTATAAAGAAAATACTGAGATTTTAATGAGCTGTACCTCAATTAGGAGAACCTCATGAACAGAACCAAGTTCTGTAACTATCTAAATCTGCTTAGACTGACTTCAGGACTAAACACTTGTGAACTTAAGGAAAGGCATATGGTAGCAGCTTGTGTTCTCTGGCAAACTCTACCACAAATTCACCCCAAGACTCCATATATAGGGAAAGAGCATTTTTGAGCAACAAATTCCAATGCAAGGTGCAGATCTGTCCAGCAAGGCACCAAATACAAATAAGGAACTCTTAGTTCTTTACACAAAGGACTATTCCCACAGGAAAAGAATAATAATCTCCTATTTTTCAGCTTTGATGCAGAAGTTAAGCACAGCTTTTCCTGCCTGCAATGTTTCTCTGAATTGTCAGAAAATAGCAATTAGATCATGACCTCACAGGAACCTTTAACTGGACTGAAACTAGGTCAAAAGAAAAACAATAGCTGTATTCTTTTTCATAGCTGATATGTAAATTTGTGTTTTTTCCTCCTTTCCTTTCCTTTCCTTTCCTTTCCTTTCCTTTCCTTTCCTTTCCT
>JAUBNY010000696.1:250195-269550 GCA_032275445.1 Crypturellus soui | reverse complement strand
TAATCTATTTAATAAGAAAGGAGATAAGTTTTCATTTTAAAAGCTGCAGTAAATAAGTGTTTATAGGGGCAGATGCTTTACCTTGGCATTATTGCTGTCTTAAATTTCTTCTGCCACCCATAAGAACAAGTTATTCACATATTTGTCTGGCAAGTGTTAGAAAAACAGGATGATGACAACAGAAGAAGTAGCTGTAGGAATGGAATTATCTTTTTATTGGATTATTCATATCTCAGTTAAGCTCCCCCTAAAGTAATTAAAGAGTAAGGCATTCATCTGGAGGATAAATCATTTCTGCAAAATAGCAAGATGAGAGCAGAAGGAGAGAGGAGGGCGTGAATATTCTGTGACTAGATAAATTGTTTGAAATATTTTTTTCTATTATGCATTAGGTGTTAAAAAGGATTATGGAAATGTGATGGGATAGAGACGAGTGCTCTGTTCTTGTGTCGAATGACTTTCAGGACAGCAGTTAATTGAACTGTTTATCACATAGGAAGGTCGCACAAAACATGACTGTCAGAAGACTCTAGAATAAAGTGCATTTTATGCTAAAATAAAAGCAGACCCTTACCTTCATTTATATATATATATATATATTTAATTCTAACATAATTATTTAATCTCAAAGGAGACATACTTGTCTTGATGATGACAGCACTGTTGAAATCAGCAACTCATACACTCTGTAGTGGATTTCCCTCTCAGCTTTATATAATGTTAGGGAAAAATACATTGGGTATTGCTGGATGGAAAGTAAGAAAAGAAAGTAAGGCAAACTAATTGCATATTTAAAAGAAAGTTAGATTTCTGGGTTACAGAACTGTGCTTCCTCAAATCAAACAAAGCTCACTGGAAACTTCATCAAATGCTCACTGAGACAATAGGGCTCTGCTTTGAGTGCTCCTCCTAGGGGCTGATTGCCAAATCCCAAGGAGGGAAACGATAGAAGGAGGCATACCTTTTCACTTCCTCTGGATTTGCTCAGTGCGCTGCCAGTGCTGAGTTCACCTTGGCAAGTGTCCTGCAGAAGGGACAAACCCGGTAAGGACAAGCAATAATTAACTTGGAGCTTTGCCTTTCACTCACCTCCACAATTTCTAAGACACTGTGTTGTCTTTTGGTAATTGGTGACAATGAAGATTTTCTCAGAAGTTTTCCCTAAGGTGGACAGTATTAAGAGATGCTTAGAGTAGGATTTAGTGATGAAAGGTATTTTAGTGTCCATACTGGACATTCCTCTTAGGGAGAAAAATGTTGCTAGCAAATATCCCAGCAATGGTGCCTGATTTCTTGCACCAAAACACAATCAGCCTGGACACCAATACTGCCATATTAAATATCATCTGTGAGGAACAGAGTCCTTGGTCCTCCCTAAGATTCATGCTGAAACCTAGGAAGATTTGTGTTCCCTTGGCTTTTGAAGATGGAGACCACACAGCAATAGCTCTCAAGAGATATAAACTACCCTGCAATACTCACTTTTACATGCATATCGAGTTTTACCTACAACTAATATGCATGCACAGTTTCTAAAATAAGATCTTTGTGCAGTTCAGGTAATTTTATTTCAAAAGACAGGAATTTGCTCTTGGCATACATTAAAATTTAAGAGATTTTTTTTTCTAAGAAGTTTCTTTTCTCTCCTACCCCCTCAAAAACTGATTGCTTTGATTATTTATAGGTTTTTTTTTTTCTGAATGTACATGAATCTGTGCAGCTTAGCAGGGTAAGCACTAAACATATTGAATTAAAGCATAATGACACTCTGATTTAGTGCCATCACTCCTGATATAGTCAAAATATAATTTCACTGGAAATAATATTTTATTTAGGTTATATTTGGAGGTCATCTCTTAGAGGATTTTTTTAATAGAATAAAACATGTTTTCAATTATCTTCATTTTTATAATGTATCTGTGTCTAGCTACCTTCTGTTCGCTGATAATTTCTGAAAAGTGGGTAATACCACAAGTTTGGAAGCACAGGCAGCAACCTGCTTTGTGTCTGCTTATGGACTTAAGGACAGTCCTTGCCACTGAGTTGAACAAACATTAATCTAAGAAACTACAGGTCACAAGGAGTCACAGTTTCTAGGTTGTATTTGGAAACCTTGGCAGAGAATGTCTGAGACAGTCAGGTCCTGTCACTTTTCAAATACATTGTCTTATTAAAGGCTGAATCAGCAAGAAAACCTAATCAGAGAAAGAAGCATTAGCCCCAAGACTTTTATTAAGTTCATCACCTTTATTAGCTCAGTATTGTGGTATTTGTAAATTTGCACAAACAGAGGCTTGGAGGAAGGTAAGGAGAAGGTAAGAAGGTAAGGCAGTCCATTAGGGCAAGAACGAGGAATTCACCTACAAAAAGAGGGTACAATCTTTGCCATGTGTATTCTCTTCCTAAGTTGTTATGCTGACTGATTGTAAACTTCAGAGCCAGCCTCCAGTTTCAAGTTCAAACGGCACTTTCATAAAAAGCTATTATGAATAAAGACGTTTCAGCCTTCTACTGTAAGCAATGACCCAGCTAGCCACTAAGTGCATTCAGCTCTCTCAGTTGCTTTCACTGATGAGGAAAGGCCCATTTGAACAAGTAATTTTGAAATACTCAATAAGTTTGGGGTTTTTTTGTTTGTTTGTTTGTTTTTTCTATTTATTTTGTAATTAATAAAATGAAGGGCAACTGCTAGTTCTTTTTTGTTGAAGACATTTTTTTTTATTAGAGTGGGTTTAAAACTACGTAAAAAAAAACTAAGAAGGAAGTGGCTTTCCGTTGCTAAAAAGCCTAAACGGCTTTAAGTATTACTAGGAGTAAATATTCAGTTCAATTGGAAGTAATCTTTTTCCATTTTAATCACATAAGTATTTATCTGTCCTGTTTTTCGTAATTCTTTTTTTCTATAAAACTCTGCAATCTGTTATCTAACAAGTGCCAAACTCCTTTAACTCCCAGAAAGCTCCAACTACTTCTTTCACAACCATGTTCTTTCTTACTTACTTACAAAATGAAAACTCGCTATTGAACTCCAAGCTGATCTACAGGGCTTATTGCACTGAACTTGTCACATAAAGAGGTAAGTTCTTGCCTACCTACAGATGGGTAGGTCCTAACGGGCTACTATAACCTCTCACTGCTATTTTAAAAAATCCCAGTGTCAGTAAAAGAAACAGATTTGACTACTGGAATTTTGCAAACAATTTAAGGAGGTGAGAGATCCATATTTCCCCCAGATTTGCTGATCTGGGCTTTCTATATGAAGTGCTATAAGATTTTCATATGGAGCTTAACTCCTCTGCTCATCACAGCAGTTACTAGCAAAGTGTGTGTGGAGTTCTGCAGTGAAGGAACTGAATGCTCTCAAGAGGACATCTCCATCTAGTCCATAATAACTGAGATTCCTATTGCTTTTAAGAACACAAAATCTTTCCTGCAATCTCTCTAGTTCCCATGCCTCCCTGCTCTTTATATTTCATGCTCTGTATCATTCAAGTTTTCATTTCATTTTTAACTGGCACTACTGGATGAAAATATACATGAAAAAAAATCACTTTTTCCAACAAGAGAGGGTTTCTGTAACATTATCATTAAAAGTGCTTCCCCTTTGAAGCCTTCGCCATCTTAGCGACCTTTGTTTCATTTCTGTCCATCCTCTCTGAACTAATACATCCCCATCCTATGGTTCAACCCTGGCAGTTTGTGCTTGATGTCAACAGCCCCACACACAGCCTCATCGGCTGGAGCCTCATCGGCTGCCAAAACACCAGCTGCATTTCCTCTCCTTGTTGGGTAGTTCAGGGAAGCTGCAATAAGCTGCTCCTGCGATCCCTCTCTGAAACGAGAGCGTCACAAGTTTACCGAGCTAGCCCGGGCAGAGATGGCACCCAGAGCTTTGTTATGTCCATCGGCTGCTGTGTTTCAGCTCTGATGGACTGGCTTTTCTAGAAGTGTTTCTTAGCTGTCTACACCTAAAATTTAGAAGAAGGATATACTCTCAGCAGAGCCCAATTCCTGTCAAAGTTACAACTGCCTTATAAGAAGCCTAGCACCTTTACGCTACACTAGCTGGCTGGAAGAGACGTGGTCTGACCCCTTCAGCATTCCTCGCAGAGAGGCCAAGCAAGGCTGTTCCGTCTACAGCTCCATTATGTGTGCAGTTTAATTTAGCAGGTAGTAATCCTTCTGCAGTGTGTTTGCCTGCACATCTCGCGGTGTTGTTTGTTTCCATGTTGAATTGCTTATATTGATTTTATACTGTTTAGTCTAATGATTTTTCTTTTAAAACTCATTTAATATGACTTATGATCTTCCCTCCTCTGCCACAAATCCAGCTGGAGGAGATTTAGCCTACCAGTAAAGAAATAATCTGAAATGCCTCCTTCAAAGCTCTCCACTCCGCATTTGTCCAGTGTGCCTTCGAAATAGGATTTGGGTTTTGAATGCTGCCCTTTCTTACTCCCGTCCCTCCAGTTTAACTGCTTTGTCTCTCCACGCACACGCTCTCCTTTCCTCTGCACTTCTCAAGCACAGCCATCCAAGCTCACCTATGGTGAGTGGGCTCCCCTGCCTCTTTTAGCCTCTTTTAGCACTTGCCGTGAAGCTGATGCACTGGTTTTATCCACACCTGCAACCTGGGAAATGTCTAAACCTTTCATTGTTAGAAGTGGTTGTCTGTCTGGGTTGGCTTGTCACCTGCATCACCAAAAACAAACTATCAAAACCGTGGGGAGTCATGATTTGAAACAGCACTTTGAAGCAGCTTTCCACATGTACCTAACCAAATTGGGTTACAGGATTTGATTTGTTTCTGTGGTATGAAAATATAGAGCCATGCGATTCATCAACAGGCACATAGTTCATCCTCCCATGTGCACTTCACAGTTTTAAAAACTAAAATGGCAAAAGAGCAAGCTATGTGGGAGGCAAAGGGATTTTTGTGGCTTTCATCACAGAAGAATCTCATTTGTGGTTTACATTTTCAGAAGTATAGCAAAGTAAAAAAGCCTAGCATCTCTCAGTCATGACATATGACCTTATGAAATGATAAAAATAATAACGGTTTTCTTTTTCAATTAAAGATGGAAATATAACAGAGAGGAGAATAAACTGATACTTCTTTGCTTTGCTCTAAACTGATTTTTGTACCAAGACCTAGGCTAACACTAAAATATATTATCTCAGATTACACAATGGAAACAAACAGGTTCACCTCCACTCAACCAGTGCAAAACTCAAAAATTATTAAAAATGTTAACCACAAGGTTGGAGCAGTCTTTCTCTACTGCAACAGTGACAGCGGTGCTAAAGGAGATGAACAGAATATACAAGAACAGGCAAATCTTATTTGTCATTAGTTTGATGAAGCAGAAATGGCAAGTGTTGCTAAATCAACAGATTGTACTAAAATAGCTGTAGTTGACAAGCTTACCCCTAAGATACTGCCATTGCAGTTGTTTGTTAGTTGCCTGTAATGTTTTTAACCTAGCCTCTTTTTCCCTCACTCCCCAGCTTATATCTGAGTAATCAAAACCAGAAGTTTTCCCAGGGACATATAAGGAGCAATTTCCTTTTAAGAATGAGTCCAAAGGAAACAATTTCTTGCTGCTAAGTTTGTTTGATTAGTCTAGCTAGACATGCTGCATGGCACATGCTAATGAATCTGATGGTCCTTCCTGCCTCTGCCTTTATGTTTGGTGTCAGCCAGCGCCTGCTCCGAACTGCAGACACCAGAGCATTCCTGCACGCTGTAGAGTGGGACACCTTTCCTCTGAAACGGGCACAACATTTAGGTTCTCCAGTGGAGGGAAGAGGTGATAGACAGTTCTCTGTGACCCAGAGTCTTATGGACTGCTTAGAATTAAAGAGGCACTTTGTCTCTACAGGGCTAGGGAGGCCTGAGGTTTTTCTCATCTCCCTTTTAAGTCACTACATCTGTTCAGATATGTAATTTAGCTGTGCTTCCTGCTTTGTGTCTGTTCATCCTGATAAATTGAAGTGCTCATGTATCATGCAGTTTGTTTTCACAGACTTCTTCTAGCTATGGGTTCCTCATGGAAATGCTATTCATCCCCTAAATAATTAGATTCTATTTTAAATGCCATAAATATGCAGTACTGCAAAGTAGCTATATTTCATATCTCCTGAAGCTATATAAAGCTCATATCTTCTGAAGAAGTGACAGTGACACTCAGAAGCACCACCAATTGTTCAGTGCCTGGGAAGAACAGAAAAACTCACAGCAAAAGCACATTTTAGCTCATAGAACCTAATTTTTATGTGGGACGAGAAGGAGAAAAGAAAACCATTCAACATCACTTATCCATGAATTCTAGCCAAAATACCATGGTTCTTTGGCTCAGTATGCACTCTAATTTTATTCTCAGCAATATTATTTCAAGGCATACTCTGTACAGAAAATGGTAAACATCAATGAGTACAGTACATGCACTTTGTGTCTACTGTGGACATCCTTAAAGAAAAAAAAAAAAGGAGTCAATTAATTTTCATTAGTACAACTATACGGAGTGTTTTCATCTCTCACATCCAAAATACAATACTTACTTGGCATAATATCTCTAAAATCACTGAAGGAGTTTTATTGCTGTTATGCAAACTCCAAATATAGAGGGTGAATTTTGTGCATATCAAGATCTTTTTGACTGTCATCTTGCATTCAGGATGATGGGGCTAAAATAAATGCAGCATTAGGAGTGGCATTGCATGGGTAATGTTTTTAAAAGATTAATTATTCTTGAATAATTCATTCAGTGTGTGTGTCAAACAAAAATATGTCTTGAAGGAGCAGGCAAGCAAAGGTCTTTTCCCACTTATATCACTGTCTCCTTTACATGATCTCCTGCTGACACTGCAGAATAAAGCTTATTTCTTGTTCCTTGGGGAGACTGAGGGACAGGCTTTTTGTAGGACAGTTGCCCATGTCTGTCTGGCAGTTCCTCACATAGTAGCCCATGGTCCTACTGGGGCATGTCTCATTTCTTGCCTCCTTCAACAGCTAGATCAGGCTTCATGATAAATCTCACAGAAAGGAGGAAACATCTGTCTGCAGTGCTGGGGGTGCTGGAAGGGATGGGGCTGCTGGACAGCAAATGCCACCACTAGAGGAGCTTGGAAAACCTGAGTGCCTCGAAAAGTGCATTAGTGTACCACTGATTTTCACCACATGCACTTGCTACCAGGATCACATGCTGACGACTGCTGGGGTGTGCTACACCACCCTGCAACCCCCCCCAGCAAGAAGAACTGCTATTCCTAGTCTGATGCATCTCAAGACTCACAGAAATGCATCGATTAACTTGGGATCTCATTTGCCCAGGGAATTAAGCTATTAGAAAGCTATCTGTCAACACTTTTGCCTACTTTCCTACATTAAATAATAATGTATAAATCTAATAATCTTCTGTAAGGTGGATCTGCACCATGGGGTTGATTGCTTTCTACAAGCAGCAGATGCAAAAGAAGTACCTTTGTCAAAGCCAAATCCCAATGTCCCTGTAGGTCAAGGAACAAGAAATTCCAGAGCATTAACTATTACTAATAGTTTATAAATTAAGGAGCCCTTTCTTGTAGACTGAGTCTTTCTAACTCACAGAAAAGAAGCCACCAGAAGGCAGTTTGATAGTTTTATACTAAAAGAATTATCACTCTACCTGCAGCTCGCTCTAAAGTATTCAAGTAATTACAGATTGGCTATATGATACATCAATTTTATATGCTAATCTGCTCACATCCTTGAAGCATCTCAGTCTCTAGCGAATATAGTACAAACAGATCAAGAGAGCCCACATACATCATAGCAAGATTACAACTGCTTTTAATTCAGTCCTGCTGACCTTCCAGCAGTGAGCTTAAAACAGCTGAAAAATGAACCCTTCAGTGATAAGGTTGACTGTCATTGAAATTTAATTGTCCCTGGTGTTGTTGTGATTAAAGGCCTCACCTTGTCAATGCTTGCAATGGTTTTGGTAGCACCAATAAGCAGAATGCTTTATCAGCTCTGACAGTCATGCCTGAGAGCAAGGATTTAAAACAAACTAGTTAAAAGAACAAAAATAACCTATCTATCTGCTATTAAAAAAAGGAAAATTTACTTTGATTTTTCTTATCCAGACTTGTAGGATCTGCATTTTAATTGTTCCTAATACTTTGCAGAGGGGCTTCAAAATATAACAACTTATTCATGCTCTGAGTTTGCACTGAACTTGCGTTAAACAAACACACAAAAAAAGAAAAAAAATCAAAGCAGAGTGCTAATAATTAGTTCCTATGATAAATAAACATCACAGGTGGCAACTTAGCCAGTGGCATTTTGGAAAGCATCATCCTGCTAAAAAAATAAGGAAACATAAAGTCACACGCTGTTTAGCTTTTAAGTGGAGATTAGTGGTAAGATACATTTAAACTTCAGAAACGTTAGCAGTTAAATTATCCAAGTACCAATTCAGTGAAAAAAATTTGAAGAGAGTGATAGGCTAAATTTACTTTGCTTCTCACAAGAAAAGCTTGAAATGAGCAGAGGGAAAGTCCTGAAACAGTTTTGCAGAAGACATTTTGTATAGAGGTTTCCTACATGTTATAAATTTTTTACTTTCCTTCTTAGAGCAAAAAAAAAACTGTTTTCAAGTGTTCTAATGGTTCACATTAATTTCAATTAGCAGAGCAAGGCCAAGTTTATAAAATACAATGTCAGGGCTCCCTGACAAGGACAGATAGGAATAGAGGAGTAGGTTTCTTAGCAAAACTAATACAAATAGCATATAGAATATTTTTATGATGACTATGTCAGATATGAACTGCATGAAGAATAAATGACCAGATAGAGGTCATGAATTTAATAAGATGCAAATATGTTGAACTGTTTTATGATATATGATTCATAAATCCTGCAATAGCCTTGAAAATGGCAAAAGAGCTCTTGGTCCTGAAAGAACTGTGCTGCATGATACTTAGAAGGGGATGAAGGTGAAATCTTGGAGTGGGCAAAAATTGGCTTCTGTCTTCTGTCTGCCTTTGCATTGGAGTTTCCACCCTGACAATGGGAAGAGAAAGCAGATGGAGAATAAAAAAAGAGTCTTCCTTTCCCATTCTGCACTCCCCACCTGCCAGGCCCCGTGTACCCTACTTCAACCAAGGGGAAAACTCACAGTGAAAGAATGTCCTTTCATCACTGTTCTATATGAGCAGTTTCCAACTCAGTAATGAAGAATTTGACCTTCTCTCCTGGTAGTCTAGACTTTTGAACACGACCAAATATGATGAATGGATTTTGTTGAGATTGTTTGTGGTATTGAAGATAACCCCTTTTGGTGTCTACATGTAAAAGCAAGTCTGGAGCATCTGGAAGCTCAAATTTGTTTTTCCACTATTGTGGATCAATTTGGAGACTGGTAGAAATGCAGTATATAATGCATATCAGAGCATAATTTCTGAATCTAGATGTACTTAGTAAATGACTATCCCAAATTGTTAGTCGTGTATTGACTTCCGTCAAATTTCAACTGGAAAGTTTTGAAAAGTAGAAGCCTATCACTGAAACAGAAAAGCAAATCTTCTGGTGCATTGATTTCTAAAACTACAGCTCCTTAAAGTAGGGCAAAAAGGCAATTAGAAAAAAAAATTGATGAATGCAAACTATCAGAGAACATTATGTTTTTTGGATATATATCTAGAAAGAGAGAGAATTAAAAAAGTACATCCAACTTACTCTGTCCTATAGGGCTCAACCAGGCCAAGTTCTAAAGCAGTATAGAGGCAAATACAGAAGAAAAGACAACAGTAAATCTATAGAGTTAAGATCAAGACTGCTACTGGCTGAACTAGCATTTCCAGCGAGACACACCTCTTCCTGCTCCTAGCCAGGGTAGGTAATTACATCTGACCACAAATGTAAGGTTTAAGTAAAGTTTAGTTAAGTTAAAGTAAAGTTTAAGTGAAGGTTTAAATTTTCAATCAAGTTCCCCCTTCTCCCTCCCTTCTCCCCCTGCCCAGTTTTTCACAATTTGTGGGCTCCCTAGCAGTTCCAATAGGGTGTAAAATGGAGAGTGAATGTCAGACTAATCAAGTTTCCTTTCATAACTCAGTTTTCTATGCCTCACAGGGATGTTCTTGAAAGTATCTAGACTTGCTAGGTGAATGTGTTGTTCTATCTATCTGGCCAACAGAAGGTCTTAACTCCAGTCTTCAGGGCTGCCACAGAGCCAGCTCATAGCCAAGGGAAGCAGAGCAGATGCTCTTCTTGGCAGCATCTCCTGCACCAGCTTTGCCTGAAATTCTCTACCTGAGTAGTGCTGTAACATACAGTTGCAGAAAAATACCCTACATCACTGCCACGGGCATCGCCTGAACATATTCATTTCCCAGCGTGAGATGCAGCCATACAAAAGATGTTGCCACTGTAACCATTTCTTGTGACAGTACTTCTTTCTGAAATGAAAAGTTTTGCCTTTAGAGCTAAAATTCTTTTGCTCTAAAGGATCACTAAAAAACAAAAAGCAAAGACTTATACCTAAGGAATTATGCATGCATGCAAAGACATGATGATTTGTCTGAGATGAAACATAAACTCCTTACTACCTAAAATGCATTTGCTTTTTTATTTTTTTCAAAGATATATCAGATTTGGCATGTTAAATTATGAGATCACTTTTAGAATCTAAAGAAGTAGGAAATAATAGAATCTCAGTTCAAGTCACAATATTACTAATTCATTCCCTCTATTCATATTCATTTAATCCAAAAACTCCAATGTTATTAACATAAATGAATCTATAGAAAAGTAAATTTATCTATTACCTCCATACAAATGAGCAAAAATTATTAATAAAAAGTCAAAATCCAGATTGCTCATCCATCTACACACTACACACTGACTCAAACACATATTTTACATAGAAAAATTCCATATCTGGGCCAAAATTTATGATCGTGTTAATTCAGGAGTTGTCATTCTTGTGAAGTTAAGACCTAAAACTGCCTAGAGGAAAAGTCTAAACTTGCTGTGTTGTTTTTTTTTTTTTTTTCATTTCAATTTGTAGCTTTGAGCCTGTCAGTACTCATTTGTATACTTTTCTTGTCTATATATGTATCTATATCTAGCATATAAAATGCATAGTTCCACCACCTATAGATGCTGCTACTGGCGAAGAGGAGAACATATTCCAGTAGTTGGTTTAACAGTATTTTGATATTCAACGTGTGGTAAATTTTTTACAAAAATTGTTCTTGGGCTCTTTAAACTTGCATATTCAAAGCATCCCAAATTGTGCGATCTGTCATATCCAACAACATGGTCCCTGAGATATACTTCTGAGGCTTGTATAACTGTACTTTCAGGGTCAGTTTATTGTCAAGGCACCAAACAAGGATGTTCCTTAACTGCTCCACAGACATTGATAGTGATTGTCCTTTCTGCTGTAAATGCAGTTAATATGTTCAGCTCTTAACGTCGGTAGGTGATATCCTGCGAGGACCATGCCTAGGGAAAATAAGAGAAGGAGGAAATACAGGAAACCCAGTTCACAATCACACAGTAAAAGAAAAGAACATTAA
Organism: Crypturellus soui; assembly: GCA_032275445.1. Classification (NCBI taxonomy): domain Eukaryota; kingdom Metazoa; phylum Chordata; class Aves; order Tinamiformes; family Tinamidae; genus Crypturellus; species Crypturellus soui. The sequence continues at coordinate 257,985 of JAUBNY010000696.1, read as the reverse complement.
AGTCTCTTTAACATACGATTACAGCATTTTATCTTTACTCATCACTTTTTTCCCCCTTAGGGAAAGGTCAGGATTTGCCTTCTCCAAGCATTAAAAATTTGTGATGTTGTGTCATCACAAATATTTCTTATGTTTGACTTTAAATCCTCAAAAAAATAGATGAATAAGCATCAGAGCAGGTGTTAATCTTTGTTTGACATAGCTTCACAACATACAAAGACCATTGTATTGAAAATTAGGAAAAAAATCTGTTTAATTTATAAATGCTTCCATTCATTTCTATTGTTTCTATTAACTGGCTACACGTTAAAAATGTTGGCAGGTTTAAAATCCTTCCTAACCAACTGAGAGCACCAGCAGAAATTATAATGGTGTTAATAACATTACTGCATTATTATTCGTTGTCTGAGGAAACGCTAATCTGCTGTTTCGAGTTTGCTGTGGGATCAGCCAGGCTCTTCTCTCTCACCCATGCACCCCTCAAAACGTGTGCCACGCTCTCAGCACAGCGTGCCCGCTTGTAGGGAGACAATTAGGTTGCATTTCTTTTGAAGTTTGAGAGTGCAAGAAGATTTAACTGCTTATTTAATGAGGTCTAGCATTCCTACTGGTACTTTATTATGATCACCCTTTGGCAAAAAAAAAAAAAAAAAAGAAAGAAGAAAGGAAAAAAAAAACTAAAAGAAGCATCTCTCCTCAAATCCTACTGAAGATGATGATGAATTTGTAATCCCAATTTGTAATCCCATTCTGTGCTCATTTATTAAAAAAAAAAAAAAAAAAAAAGCCCAGCAGCCTGGGTTCATGGCACAGTCCTGTCACCAGAGAAGAAAAGGAGGGAGAAGGAAAACAGCACCACAGAAAGGCACTACAAAGCTGCACTTTGCTTCTATTTGTGCTTTTCTGCAATGTGTCTCCAGCTTGTGATTGGAGGCACGTGTGGCAAATTTTAGGCTTTTGCTGAAGGCTGTCGACTTGGCTTGCACACACACACAACACACTGATTTGTAGAAGCTCTAGAAACCTCTGTTTTCCTTCTCCCTGGATTTTTCACTATCTCAGCACACACAGTGGTCTCCTCCACAAACATTACCACCCAGTTGCTCCCACTTGCAACTAGCACCCTCCAAGGGAGTATCCTGTACACACAAGCATTGCCATCAACTCCAGTTAACTGAAAATGCAGCTTGGGTTGCTCTTCTTCTCACGGAGAACCTTGAGCCTGCTCCTCTCCCCTGTTTTTTACCCCAAGACACTTTGTTGCTTGGCTTGGCTGACAAGAGTTCTTGCAAAACTTACAGTCAACCAAATTAATTCACAGACTATTAAAATGAAAAAAAAAAAAAAAGAAGAAGAAGAAGAGAAAAGGCTTTTCAACTGGGTCATTTTCCTGGGTTTTAAGCTAACCAGCTCCTCATGTGCTTTTCTGTGTTGGAATGGAGGTAAGCCAGTGCCAGAGAGGTTTCCTTGCCAGGGCCCCAAGTCTTGGTTAGATTCTAATTTCTGAAGCACTGCTGTTACAAAACCAAGTAATAACATATTTAACAATAACAGGAATTAAACAAAATTCACTTTGTAAATGTAGCACATAGAATAATATTGTAAAGATTAAAAATATTTGTTCCAAGCTGCCACGTACAGACCATGCAATATGGTGGATGAGTGTACATAATATTTAAAAATCTGACAAATAGAGATAAAAATAGTATTAGGAAATGCTTCTAAAAAAAGGAACCTTTAAGACATATTGCTTTGCTGTAAATTGTGTCAAGAAACCTAATAGGAAGAGAATCAGCAATTTTCCTCACAAATTTTTCACACATGTACGCTGACATACAAACACACATGCCACGTTCTTATAGGCAGAATAGCATCTAATTTCTCTTACAGTTAACAGAAGTAAGACACCTAATTTCACTGTGAAGTCTGGGCAGATTAGAAAGTTAAGGTCCATTTGAAAAATGCCACATCCTTCTTGGGACATATTTACCTCAGTGAATGCTTAGCTGAAAACTTAGCAGATATGGTGGACTTTAATTATGGTGTAGATAAAGGGATAGAGCTGTGAGTTAACATCAGTCAGCTACTAAGATAATCTGTTATTTAAATTTGTAATCCTTAAAGATGGGTAAAATATAATTTGTGCCCTTTCCAATAGCACACTTTGTATTTCAACATTGTATTTCAGAGCAGCTGTAATAAGTAACATAAGCAAATATCATGGGATCCTGGTTCTTCAGATTTGTTCATGCCCATCATCCTAGGACCAGATTTCTAATGGGTGTTATTACACGAACATCAAACGTCAGTCAATGCAAAACTTCGACTAAATTTTGCATGGTATTATTGAAAAAAGATGATGGCTGGCATCAAGTACTTGTTCCCAAGATAATTTCAGCACATTAGAGGTGTTCCAGTGGCTGGTTACACAGTGAGCAGAGGAAAGTGTCCTGGAGCAGTATTTTTTTTTTCCAATAAGCTGGAAATATTTTCCATCAACTCTTGAGAATGAAAAGAATCCCTTATTCTCTCCTGTCTTGAAAAGCTGATATAAATGTTGATGTCAACAGTAGTAGGTGGATTAGGTTGCTCACCCATCATGGATTGTGTTTTGTGCTAAACATCCCTTTTATTTCTATTTCCATAAATAAATGTCAAATACATATATCTTGCTTTCATGACACTTGGAGTAATTGGCTTAAATCTAATTTCTTCTTCTCTCTGAGATTTACTTTCCTTAACCAAAGGATCATTTTAAATGTTATCTAGGAGCCCACCTAAATTAATCAAATGCTAAAAAATTAATGTTTTTGTGCAATTAGTCATCTTGAAAGGAAAAGCAAGTCTCCGACTAAATGTCTAATACTCTGCAACAGTATGGGGACACCATTAACACCCTTTCTATGTCTACGGTTGTAGCCAATTAGATTATCTGTGTTCTTCATTTGCATAGTCAACACATACAAAAGCTAAATTTATATTCAGTTGATATGGAGTGGAAATTAAAACTGACTTCTTTCCCTGTATGTGTGCATGTATATGTTTTCAAAACCTGGTGCTGGCATTTAATTGCTTTTGTATACACTAGTACCATCTGATAGAGCAATAGAGATCTCTTAATCTGTTGGATTAAATATGATTATTGTTGAAAAACTAGCACGGTTTCTGAAAGGCAAATGAACAAAAAGACAAAACCCAAGCAATAGACAGCAGAATAAAAATCATGAAAAAGACATCAATCATCTCTGCCAATTAAACTAGTGTTATGTAGTATTAGTTTGCTTTACTATCAAGGTATCCCTTTCAAATCCCTATGCAGAGTGGTAGAGCAACTTTCTCCTCTATATAAATAGAAGATTTTTGATCCTGAATTTGGCTTCCTTGCTGAAAATATCAAAGAAATGTAATAGCCATACAATCACCAAGCTGATCAGTACAGCTAACATATATTTAATCTCTCATTTCTTGCTTTCACTTGAGAAGTCTTCATGATTTTCTTTTGGAGAAGGCTGCCGCTTGCACTTTTGCAAGGTGTGAAGTATCCTTTTGTCAAACCTTCTCTCCAGTTTGTGGGAATATGCATAGTTGCTTTGGAAATTTGGATAGAGTTTGAGTTGTATTTGAGAGGCTGGTGCAAGCCTACTGTTATGCAATACACAACTTGGGATTTTAACTGAAATGAGTTCTGCTATATGAAAGAGCGAGGAAGCGAAGATTGTCTAAAAAATATCATTGCTGGGGGTTTCCTCTGTCCTGAGAACTAAATGCCCAATTGCACAGTCTCATAAATAGATTCATTTTTCCATATTTGTCAACACACCATCATAATTCTATTTCAGTCTTAACCTGAGGGGTATGTTCCTTTCTCAGTACATAATTACTAAAATAATTTTGTAGCAGCATATAAAAATACTGATTACTAAGTGCTTTAACACCATACAGGGTAGATTGTACATCTCTTGTTCATGTTCAGTGCCTGTTATTGTCTGAGAGCTTAATTTGCTGCGTGGGAGCTACAGAAACAACCAAGGCCAAAATGCAGAAGAAAGTTAGAGACCCTGTGTGCCAGATATCCGATTCACTTTCCACAGACTGTAACATAGAAACACTTTGCTTTTTCAGTAATCTGGGTATCTTCTGTCTCTTTTGACATCTTTATATTTTAATAGAGTTCCTCTGCATTGCTTGCCTGAATGTACAAGACAACAGACTCTTCCCACAAGTGTCCCCTTAAGCATATTTAAGGAGGAGGAGCTTTCAGAAACTTAACTTATTGCACTGGGCACTCGCAGGAAAGCACTGAAGCAAGCTTCATCATCAAAAAGCTGCTTAAGTATTTGCTTCAACTTTAAATTAAAATGTTTGGAGCTGAATCCTAAGCCACTGCCTTCAGCAAGCTCTAGCTATATCAGAGATAACAAGTAAATAGCTTCCCCTTGCCAACACTTAATTACAAGGAATGCAGAAATGAAATCCTTGCTAACATCTGAAGCATTTCAAATTCTCCAGTGGTCTTTCAAATATAAATTATGATGATTCAGCTCTAAATAGGCTCTTTGTAATGCCCTTATTATGCCTGTTGTTGCTGCCTGAATTTTTAGCCTTATGCCACAGCAACATATAAACATTTCATACTGAATAAAACTCCAAAACAGACAACTGAGAGGGCGGACGGCGGTGCTGAGGCTGTGCTGATGAAGCCAGCACGCAGCGGAGCACGGCTCTGGGCAGCCAGGCCCCGCTGCTGCTCCCCTTGCTGCTGCTCCCCTTTCTGCTGGGGCCGGGGAGGAGGCACAGGCTTCAAAAGAGGCTCCCGGGCTCTTGGTGGTACACGGTACCTCACCCAGGTGCCTGACGCCTGCCACAGGTCCAAAATAGGCACGTATGCTGCTTTGGTTTTCAATATTTTCCATACTGAAGGAGAAAAGGAATGCTCCTTGCTCTCCCTGGGGGAGATTTGGGAATCTTTGCAACACAATCATTTGATCTTTCCCAAAATGCAAAAGAAATAAATTATGTGTATCATTCATTTATTGAAATATTGTTTTTCCCTAAATCACGTCCTTTAGCCTTCCCAAGCCAGTCACATCAAGATCTAGCATAATTCTCAGACTTAACAGCTCTTCTTTCAAACAGTAATCAATACGTGGTCGCACAAACAAGGGAGTGTGAGACACTTTTTTTTTTTTTCATCTTGTAGCTTCTTCCTATGAGTATAGCAATCTGTTTTTATAAAAACAGAAGAGCTGATTTCACTCTTGGGGGCTAATCACACGCTTGAGGTAAAAGAGAGTTTTGGGCCAGTGTCACTGCTTACTGCATGTGGTCTTGCTCTTCTATTGGAAAATGAACTCTTTGTTGTGCCAGTCTGAAACTGGAAAATCCACAGGTGGAAGAACCCTAACTCTTCCTGAAATCCAAGATGTCTTAAACATTCACGATATTATATTGCAGTTAAACTTTTAGATTTGGGCCAAAGAGCTATTTCTTTTGAGATTATAAAACCTTTCTAACATGAATTTTGATAGTATGGTGCTGTTTCATAGTAGCTCCTGAAGCTGGCAAGCTGTAATGTGTTAATGAGAGCAAGTCTGGACACTATTCTTTTTGGATACTGGACGGACCTCACAGAAATTTTTTGGAAGTTATTTGTAACAGGTTTTCAAACACTATGAATCATTCTCAACACATGCACAGCATTTTTCCCTAACTGCTTCAGGGTATATGAATAGGATGCTAAAAGTCTCTAGCAATTACCTCTCTGACTCTGATTTACTATCTGAATATACAAATGAGGAGAAATTCAATGTAGTGGTAAGAAGAAAATCAATATTGTATTACTTTAGATTAGGCACTTTACTGGAGAAGGCATCAGTACAGTAAGGAACAGTAGTTATTTACTCTTTTACTTCATATAGAAACCAAATTGTAATAAATTTCCTTCCTTAAAATAGCACAAAATTCTTACTTAGTTGTAGCAGCTCCCCTGCTCAGCCAGGATGGACTTTCTTATTATATGGTGCTGAAGTTGTAACTTCCAAATCCTTATGAACAAAAGTGAGAACAAGAAGGGTAGGGCAAAATTACAGAAGATAAATGGTAGAGAAGAAAGAGTGTATCAACAGAGCTACAGGCCCTTCATAAACTTCTCTAAGTCCCTGACAACATCATGCTCCAATCTCATTTTTAGTGAAAACTCAGAGTGAGTAGTGCTCAGAGTGGAGCAGCAGTGACATATATGTATTGATTATTAACCTTATTATTTCTCATTAAAAGGTGATTATGTAAACTCTTCTGTAAGCTTACCAAATATGAGCTGTATGCTAGAGTGGAAGCTGTTTCTAATCAGGCACTGAGCATGCAATGTAAGACCTAAAAGAAGGAGAAGTGGGGCTCAATGTACTACATAAATCAAGATGAACAAAGAAAACCAACTTTTCACATCCCTCTGTCTTCTGGTTTCAGCGGGAGCTGGAATAGATTCATAAATATTTCACTGAGAGCTGAATAGAGGCTCAAAATAGCAAAAGATCTGATCCAGCATTAGGAGGCAGGATTGTCAAACAGCTTTTAATGTACACTTGTGGTTTCTTTTATTGCCTGCAAACCTAATTTCTTATTAATTAAATGCCAGTCCTCTCATATTCATGAATCCATGAATGGCAGCTAAAAGTAGAAATCCCATCAAATGCTGTGAAACTCACATTAAAACTGTGAAACTCATGCTAAATTGGCCAAAATTGGCAATACATAAGGGTCTTAGAACAATAACTGCTTTCCCCAGGATGCAAGTTTTTTACCAGGAAGCCAGTCAAGGTCTACACAATACATTTGCACATATCTTATATTAATTTATTTGACAAAATTGTGCATGGGAACTGTTACAACAGTTGAGTACTTAAATATTTATAAAACTGCAAATAGCTAATCTGTATAATTTTGCCCTCTGAATCAATATAATATTGCATCTAGTGTTGTTTCTCTGCCTTTTTCTTAGCCCAAAGACTTTTTCTGGAGTATAAATGGCATCTTTCAACCTTTTTTTTTCCCTGCTAAACTTTATTTATTTATCCATAATGCTAACCACTCAGCTTCAAGGAGTACTGCTTTATTTTCAGCTTGACATATTGCAGTATCTCTGCTAGCAAGTCACTGCATCAAACAGAGCCAGGTTTAATGGCATCTCAAGAAAATAACCTGATTCCATGTGCAGAAACCAATCGTTTTTCCTCACAAGGTGAAGTCATGCTCCTGTTGCAGATGCTGAGACGCTGAAATGGGAAGGCAAGATCTGACCTCCTTCAGAAGATACCAGGAAGGTCACAGCTGCTTGTTCCATAGGAGTAAAAAGAGCAGTGGGGAAACCCAAACTGAGCATCTTGCCAAGAAAATACTTTTTAACAGGATTGCAAAATATTAAAATTTTGGATGGCAGAGTTTGGGGATTTTCTTATCGCTTCTAATCATAAGGCTAGAACTTGTTTGTCATTATATCAGAATGTTTCAAGCAAAGCAGGAATGAAATATTAAAACGCTGTGAGCACACCAAAGTTTGAGAGAACTGCAACTACTTTACTTGCCTTCACTTACTTATTAAGCAGTCACTAATCCTTTTAGTTAATATTCACCCAAAACTACACTTTAAAGAACTGAAAAAAAATCACTCTGAGAGGTCTGCTGCATTTGAAGAGCTGTTTTTCTCTGCCCCTGTGCAAAACTACTGCTTAGGAGTTTTGCTGTAGTAAATATTCTAACGCCTATACAGAGGTACTGTTTGCTTTGCTTTTTCT
>JAUBNY010000696.1:226640-237375 GCA_032275445.1 Crypturellus soui | reverse complement strand
TTAGTCTGGAGAAGACTGAGAGGGGATCTCATCAACATGTACAAATACTAGAGGGGAGAATGCAAAGAGGATGGGGCCAAACTCTTCTTGGTGGTGGCCAGTGACATGACAAAGGATAACGGATACATATTGAAACACAGGAAGTTTCATCTCTGTATGAGGAAGAACTTCTTTACTGTGGGGGTAACAGAGCCCTGGAACAGGTTACCCAGGGAGGTTGTGAAGTCTCCTTTGGAGATCTAAAAAAACAACCTGCATGTGGCCCTGTGCCACATGCTCTAGGTGTCCCTGCTTGAGCTGAGGGGTTGGACTAGATAATCTCTAGAGGTCCCTTCTAACCTCAACAATTCTGCGATTCCGTGATTCTGTGGATTTTATTTCTTGGCCTGATGAAGTTGAAATGTTAATGTCTTTGGTTATTTGTTTTGATTTTTTTTTAATTTATAGGGATAATTGCTTTTAGCAGCAGCAGCTAATTGTAGCAATTAACGGTGTTACTTTTTTCCTCTTAAAAAAAATCCAGCTGAGAGTGTGGAAAGAAATTATGAAAGAAATGAGATTAAAAGTACTGAAGAGTTCCCATGATGGCATGTTTCATTTATACATCCACTAAACAAAGAGACAGCAGGATGATTTTCATTTTCAAGCTTACCGTGAAGTTCTGAGTAAAAAAAGAAAAATAGAAAAAAAATCAGCACATAAAGGAACCATGTAGACCACATAAATTTCTACCCAGCCTAGCAGATTATCTATTCTTCACCTGAACAAAACCTCACAGTTTCAATTCATAATTGCCTTTGTCCTGCTGCATTTTGTATCCAGAGGGAGGTCAGTGGTAACCAAATCTCACAGACTACCAAGAAAAAAATAACAAACTCCTGGGATCTGCACTATGTCTTACTTTATTTCTCCTCCCTAAACTGCCTATTAGTACATCTGATCTGCTCACTGAACTCCACACCTTCTGCTCATTAAATGCAGCACTTAATCGGGAAAAAAATGAATATAATCACTTAAATTTCCAAAGTTTTTCCTGAAAATTTTCTAGGCACACGTGCATATGCTACATATGCAGCCTATAAGCAAGTATAACTGCTCCAGCAACTGCTTCTTCCTCTGGGGAATGATGGAGGAGGCCCATGGCCCTCCTCATGCCCCATCCTTCCCCTGCGTAAGGACTGCAGCACATCTGCAAAGTAGCTGAGATGCCACAGGCAGCCCCTACCCCGGCTGAAGGTGCACTCTGTTAGGCAGACAAGAGTGCAGTGGCAGGGACATCACTTATCTGTATTGCTTTGTGGGTTTTTTTGGTCTGTCTACACTGAGCAAAAGGATATCCTGCTTCTCTCAAAGCCAGGGCAGCAGCTTTATCTTTCCTTTTGAAACCCATCTCAAAACCCTGCCAATCAGTTACGGGAGCGTTTTACACAGATTCTGGGCCCACAACAGAAACTAAGTCATGCCAGCTGTGTCAGAGCAGTGGAAAGAGGAATACATTTTTGAAGGAAAGATAAGAGACAAGGGGCTTGGCAGGCCTCATAATGGCTATGGTAATCCTAGTACTGTTCTTGGGCTCTGTTTCTGATTCCATTAATATACTATAACTAGGCAGCTACATATTCAGGTCACTTTCAATCCATCGCCTCCAGCCAAACAAGCTGCACCTCTCCAGCAGCTCAAGTATGATCTCTTACTTTTAGTCAGCTTACAGTGCACTTAATAATCTACTAATAATCTATTTGAATTGAGACACAGCATTTTTTTTTCATTAAACACTGATTTCCAGCTCAGCATCACTTCTTTGCATGTCATGTCACATCTTAACCTAATGGAAGATGGCTGGCTGAGAAAAATATTGCTGGAAGGCAAAAAAACCCCAGGAATATGTAGTTCTTTGAGTATATGTCTAGAATAGAAGGCCTCTCTGCAGTTGAACCTAAGTACTTTCAATGTATTCCCAGTCTTTCCATTTATGCTCCAGCAAGCAGGACAATCAAAGTGAATTTAATTCTGGGGAGTTTCTCAGGTGTTTTGGCAATCTGAGCTTTATAACAGGAAGGGAGGGTGGGGGGAAGGAGAGAGATGCTGCTGTTTTGTGCAGGCTGTAAATATCCCCCTTGCAATAAGGAGGAAAGTCATTGATCAGAGGCCAAATGTTCTTCTGGAGGAAAGGCAAAGGAGGAAGGAGAGAAGAATCAAAGCAATGGGAAATGAAGAATCAGCAAAAATGTAATAAAATAGTTGCCTGAAGAAAAGGCAGAACATAGAAAACACGTGCATAGAAAAAAAAACAAACACATCTGAAAAAGTCTGGAGAAGTCTAAGTCAGTTTGGATCCTTGGAAGTTTTGAGTATTGACTGAGTTGGATGCTAATATCAAGTTTTCAAGCTAGAAGATTTGGAGAAGAATGTAGATTAGGTCCAATGATAAACTGCAACATAGAAAAATTTCCAAAGAAATTGAATTATGGTTGTGAAAGGAGTACAGGTTCAGGCTCTCTGTCACTTAATTGCATTTGCTCTTAACTATCTGTTTCTCATCTTGAATTAATATTAGCACTTTCCCTGGGGTGGTTATGGAGTCTTAAATAATTCTGCTTCAAGAAAAGAGCAAGCACAACAAACAGGTGGACATGGCCCCCATCAACATTAGCGATGTCCAAAGGCATTGCTCCGGGTAGCAGCAGCATCCGACAATGTCCCATCTTCTCCAAGCACAAGTCATATTAGGTTGTGTTAATGCCAGGGCTACCAAGAGAAGATAAACAGATTACTCCTGTCTACTGACATGACTATAAATGCTCAAAGAGGGAAAATAGTGAATCACATTTTTATAGATTTTTTTTTGTATAGGAATTATTGTTTCAGAGGAAATTCATCTAACTGATCAAATATCATCTATTCTTCACAAGTTTTCATTGCAGGCCATTTTCAAAGAAAAATGTTTTAAAGAGGATAACTTTCCTTAAAGCAGTGCTCAGGGGAGTGATCCAGCTGCACTAAAATCTCTGGCAGCTGGGTTCAGTTTCCTTTAAACAGCAATTTGTTATAGCAAATAGAGACTGACTGGTAAGATACCAAATACATTTGTGCTATCAAAATATTGGTACAAGTGCAATTTTTCATTAATAATCCCATCCCACGCATTTAACTTATTAAAGGTCAGGCTTTCATTTCTGTGTACCCCATCCCAGAGAGAGATCTTCCAGTTCGGAGCCGACATTACAGATACCCTACAAAATGCCTCTGTATCATTATGCTCAGTCCTGGACACTGGTCCTCTGCTGAAATCATAAAAACATAGCCTCAAGCATACTTAGGTTATGAAATCTAGCACACTGCTCACTCTAGTAATAACAGAGGAGGTCAACATCCAACCCCCTGTGACAGTAACCCTAGATTGTTTTTCAATAGAGGAACAGAGCAGCTTCAATGAGGACTACATGGAAGGTCTCTGTGACATGGCATTATCCCCACTCCTTCTATTTTGCTCTTATAGGTTCCTGACACGTAAAACTTTACAGGGTTTTCTGGAGCTTTGATACAAAGATGGACAAATACGGGAGATTTATCTTCTGTATTTCTGCTGAAGTTTGTTCATCACTTGGTGCTTTTCTTTTAATTATCAGGTCGATGAATACTGCAAATAATTAGCACCTTTTCCTTTTGCACTTAATGAGAATATGCAGCATGGTGCCTCTCTGTCGCTTTTTCTAAAGGGTGTGTTTGCCTTTGTAAATGCAGCAACTTAATATTATATTCTGTTTCTTTCCAAAATGCTTCCAAGATAATAGGCTCTCCCTCCCTTCCATGGAGAATTAAGAACAATCCATGGCTTCATAGTCAGACCTGTGAAAACAGCAATTCAGATCTCACCTTTCATAGGATTTTAGCTCCCTTGCAACCAGGAAGAAGCTGGGATGCTACAGCAGGAATAGGAATGTGCTGGACTTAGGGACTGAACTGGTGCAAACTCACGAGCAGTGGGAGACTGCTTCATCTTAATTCCACTGGCTACTGCTCATTACATGGAATGGACTTTGATTTTGATGCTTCTGAAAAGGTGTAGTGCGCAATTTAACGCAGAGTGCTAATCATAGAATCATACAATCCTTAAGGCTGGAAGGGACCTTTAGAGATCATCTAGTCCAGCCCCTAAATGCTGCAGGGAAGCGGCAATTGCCTCCTGCACAGTGGGACAAGCCACCAGGAGAGCTGCCTGCCCTCCATTGGGGCACATATGTCCCCAGGACCTCAAAGAAGTGGACAGAAGTTTGCTCGTTACTAGAAAGGCAGCATGTTGTAGAGCTCATGGGGAATACTAGGCAGTCCACCACTTTTCATCTTTTTAAATCTGCCGTTGTTCTTGAGGCACTTTTAAGTTCTCTTTTTTGCCTCTCTCTGCCAGAGATGGCAATGTGATTGTTTCAAGTATTCAAAACTGCACAAGTTATTTCCTTGCAAGTACTTCCCTTTGGGTTAGAGAAGAAAGGTTGATGAGTTCAACTATGGTTCAGGTTGAGGAATGTGAAGGTAAATCAGACAGATAGAAAAACTTTGTACACTCAGGATAATTCCTTGAGAACTCTTGATAGGCCTTAGATTTTGCAGGTAAACCCTGAATTCATTCTGTCTATGTAAGTAAAAGGATGCTTGGGAAAGTTTGGATGCTCTGTATACCTTTCATTTGGTTTCAGCTTTGACATTACACTCACTGTAGCTGCCCCCCCACCCAGCTGTAAACAATGCAAGTAAAAATATTAAAATATTAATTAATAATTCCTCAGTATCTGGGCCAACAATTGTGTTTCATGAATGTGTTTCATGAAGAATCTCTTCCAGTAGTTTCACTGCTCTCTAATCTTTACAATTACATATTAAATGAAAGCATGGCTGTAAGTAAAATTGATTTATCCAGAAATCCTGTTTGGGATCTCTAGCCAGAGCAGCTGCAAAGAAACTCAGAATTTACAACCTCAAACTGGGAGCAATTTTAACACAGTTGCCAAGCTGAGAGAATTATATTATCAGCAATATATACAAACAGACTATGATCTGCATCCAGAAAAAGAAACTTTTTTTTTAATGCAGACTGAATCTGCTAAGCCACTGCATCCAAAAATACTGAAATGTTCTCACTGGTATTCGTTAGTCTTACTCATCGCCTACTCAAACCTACATAGCATGGGGAGCCTGCAGAGAACTGAATTCCTATTTATGCTTTCAAGAAATACACCTGGAGAACACCTGGCAGTACCATTTTGCAAAGGTCTGGCAGCTATTAGAACCATTATGTTTCTGGAACATTTTTTTCTTGTGTGTTTTACTTGGGTGTGTGTTTTACGAAGTGTCTTCAAAAAATAATAAATTGTTCAATTCCTTTGCCATTTATCTGGATCTTTATACTGGGAAAGAGAACATGCTTTAAAGCATAAAAATGCAGTCTTTAAAGAAAAAGAAAATGACAGAATCCACTTTTTTTTTTTCTGCAGAATCCAAAGACAATGATCTTGAACTGAGATGCTGTGCAATGGTCAGCATCTGAACTAAGCAACTTAAGATCTTTAACCCCAGTGATCCCCAGAACTACTAAGAAACACTGTATTTTCACCAGCCCATTTCCTTGGACAGAAAGCCCTGGCTGTGATGCAGTGATACTGGTAGCTGAACCTGGAGATCATCTCGCTTTATACCACTGAACATGACCTGTGACTTGGGACATCACTGAAAAGAGCAACTTTTGTCTCTTGTTTACAGATTCAAGTCTAGGTCATGCTGATATTTTCTTACCTAGGAATGTGAATTTCACCACATTCCACGTCAGAATAGGTGATGCCATACCCACACTATGCACCATCTCCACTGAAACCCAGCACTCTTTTCTGTAGCTGTGGTGGTGGCAGGAACTCATTGCAGCGAGCAGGGCAGCTTGGGTCACAGAACAAGAGAGACTGGGGTATGAGTGAATTCTGACAGCAGGGGCTGAATATCAAGTTTGAACAAGCAGATACAGTACATGCTTGGTATGAAGAACTTGTGCATGCATCTGTGATACAGGTTTGACCTGCAGCTATACAAAGAATACCCATGAATATCAGTTTTGAGGCAGCAACAAGCACTAATTTCATATGGCTGTGTTTGTTAGAAATAATAATAAATCAAAACAGAGGAGGTGCTTTTGAGATAGGGAAATCGTCACTGTAGAGACAGACAAATCACCAACAAAATAGTTTTCTTTAATGATTGATTTTATCTACTCATTTCAATAAAAGGAAGAATGGTAAAAGCCAGAAATAATGCACGAAGAGCTAATATTCACAGCAGCTTTGTGGATGATAAGCAGAGTAATGTAAGGGACAAACATGAATGTTCCAGACTTTCTTTCTTAACAAATATGGTAAAGCTAGTGAATGGGTATACGATATTTTGGGATAAGTACTCATTTCACATAATGCAGAATAGGCAGCTGTAATTGTGCAAAGCTCTAGAAGTTCTTTCAGACATACAGTATGAGGTCTCTGAGCAAACTCTATTATTTTCCTCCCGCTGTGTTTATTTCAAATGTCACACATGACGATTCTTTCTTTAAAAAAAAAGTATTGATAGGTTGCATTTAAGAAGCCTAGTATTTGCCAGCTGCTAACAAGACTCCTTCCCACAAAATGCCTTTGAAAAGTAGTCTTTGTTGTTGCTGAAATATTCAGGTAATTTTTCTTTTAGTACAAAAGGTTAGGAGAAATAGATGACATCTCCCTCATCTGAACTAAAAATGAATGGAGCAGATGAGCATTTGCTTAGCAACAACATGATGTTTATTACTGTCACATGTAGATAAAATAGAATTGGTTTGCCTTTAATGATTTTTATAGAAGATTTTAAAGTCTTAAATTGGTCTTTCACAAATAAAATGCATTCAAAGCCATGTTGTAGATTTTACAAATGCTCTTTATAAAGCAAAGCATCATTTTGATCTAAAGAGATAAATAGGCAATTTTTTGAGAATCTAAATTAACTACGCATGACTAATTTAATGGTAAGGGCAGATTTGGCCTCTAATAATCTCTCCTTTAAAATTGTGACGATGTTTCTTAATTATAAAACTATAGCCAGCAGCTGAGAGTTATCACCTTTTACGTCATTTCAATACACATATTGCTATAAAGAATGCTATCAGTGTGAACACACAGTTTTAAAGTCAGTGTCACCATTACATCGTCATTTTATTTTTAAGTAGCACATTTATTACTGGGGGCTTTCACTTGTTTAATAATTATTATTCACTCTTCAAAAAGGTTTATTTAAGGTAGCCCATTTACCATAGCATCTGCTGCTATTGTAAAACGAGGTTGTCTTGTGGATCAGCAGCACACAGAGGCTACACAGAAAGAGCACAGCAGGCACCACTTCAGGTTCAGATTCCCTGTAAAGTGAGAGCCCTCACTGGCAGACACTCTCTCCTTTGTTTCCATTTCCACTCTTTTTAATTTTAATTCTCTTTTACAGTGCAAGAAAGTGTATGCTCACAGAAACCAGGCAGAGGGCCCATATATGGCACAACTTCAAGAGAAATATTTCTGTAACAAGGCAACAAATTTCCAGGCAAATGTAAGAAGTCTGCAGTGGGGCTCAAAGGCAGGGAAGAAGAAGCCAAACGCCCCAGACATGTGCTGCCTGGCAAGTCTTGTGAAAATGACCTTTCATGTGGAAGAGCTGCAGACAGATTTGGCAGTAAGCTTACGAGATCTCGTAGCTGCAAGTGTGACAGCACTCGCAATACCAAAGCGAATCCCACGTGCGACACACGCTCCCAAACTATTTCACACTTTTCTGCATTTCTCTGCACATGGAGCAATCTGCTGTTACCCAATTTGAAGGAGTAAAAGGGCATGGGCAAAAAGACAGCAAGTCCCGTTTTCGTGAAAGACTCTGCTAGAGCTTCATAAGGAGGGGAATGTCATGCTCCTGGTGCCTTTCCTTTGGGTTCCCAGCTGGTGCTGGAGCCGCAGAAAACAAACCTATCTGGAATACCTCCTGTTTCATCTGTAGTTGGAGAGAGTTTGTGCAGCAAAATATACCACAAAAATATAAACTTGAAAGTTTGAACATCACGAGCACAGATCTTCACCCCCTTGATTCAGGGCAATTACAGCTAGGAATCATCCTTTTCTAATTTATTCAGGGAAATTAGGATCTACTCTTCCACAATTAATAGTCTTGGTATTGTCCTGATGGAAGTATTACATGGAAGTTATTTTGTAGTATAAGTACAAACTGACTCCTTAGAGCGTAGGGTTTGTAATCATTTCCATGTAATGCAACTGTAATGCACCTAAAGGAATGTGTGAGAATAAGGGCCACAAGCTTCCCGGTCAGTGCAAAAGCATGAACATCCATACCCCATTAGTAAGCTGCATTCACTGAGGAGACAAAAATGTGCATTCATCTGTTGTTTCTCTACTCATACTCAATATACTTTGAATCAAGAACAGAAATGCAATTAGTGTCATGCAATACAAACATGCTGTGGAAGTTTTAGCTTTGTGTTCACCACTTTGTTTATTGTCTACTTCAGAGCATTTGCACTGAAATTAATTTAGGATCTCCACAGTTGGCAATATGGGATGTGGCTGCAGGATGTTCTGATTGCACCCAGGCTTTGCAATAACTAACTTTACATTCTCAGTAGTGATTTTCCAGCCTTTATGAATTATGTCCCTTTTCATAACCTGATTTCAGAGAAGTGGAGATGCTAAAATGCAGCTAGGAAGCATGATGTCATATACTTCCTGGCAAGAAACTGTAAGTCTCTCAAGAGCAAATCTGTTCCTGTGAGATTTCCAGACCAATTTCCCAAGCAAAGAGCTTTGATAAGAATCTGAACATCAGGGCACTTCATCTGAACTTGTAATCCTTTGAGGTCTGCCCTTCACTAATCTTTATATGTAACTCGGCTCTGCTGGAGAACAGTTTAAAGATCTCAGTAACGGAAAATACTTACCAAGGAAGGAAGAAGGTTTGCTAAATTATGGAGTTTTCTGAGGAATAACATGACACTGAAATCACCGTTAAGAAAGGTGGAAATACGAAGGCAGGATGGAGAGCTGCAAAGGCAACATACATACAGATAGGAAAGCAACTTTATTTTCTCCTCAGGATTTGCTGTAAGGCATGCAATTATTTATGAAAATTAAACAATGAGTTTTATTTCAGACTGTTTCATAATGCATTACATTTTATGACACTTTCCTAACATGATAACAGTGAAAATAACATATATGACCCCCTAAGTTGGAAGTCTCTGTTAGTACTGCCATTTTAAGCTGACTCTGCAGCACACTTTGGCTGGTTTGCTCACAGCTTCTTCCAAGAGTAGCACCCTAGTTCTCTTTCTATGAGCAGAGAGACAGATGCTTTAGTTCCCTTTTCCCTTCTCACAGAGCCATTTCATTTAGGAAGGAAAAAGAACAAGAAAGGCTGCCGAAGACTCAAAAGATGCTGAGCAAATCCTGTATCTATTTGTCTACATTTTATTACTTGAAAAAAGAACTCAGTGCCTCTCAGGATTTTGTTCTCTTTTTGGTCAGTGGAATTACAACCAAATATATCTTGCTGCACATAGATTTTTCTCCTTTTTAAATCTGTTTACTGTTTTCTCTATAATTCATGAAACTGTTTCAAGAGTTAAAAGACAGGTATAAATACTGAGCCACAGGATTCATTCTTCTCAAGAGGCAAGAATGAAACTGGTATCATCTGGAAATGTGACTGTCACCCAGCTCAGTAGAGTGCACTGCACAGAGGGCAGCCTTCAATCTTCCTTGTAATCTATACATATATACCCAGAGAGCTATTTATCTTCAAACCATTGTTCTTAAAATGGAAAGAGACTGAGGATGCTATAGCAAGGAAAAGCAGCTTTGGAAGAACTTGTCTCTGCCATCCTTTGTCCCATTTCAAGGAAAATATTTTTGTTCTTCATATGGAGATACTGAGTTTTTCCTAGACCCTCTAGCATGTGCTGAAAGACAGACATGTTGTTTTATGGAAAAATACATGCATAACTTCCTTCAAAGCACTCCAGTTAAAATATAAGGGATTGGGACTACAGCAACCCAACTTCCAAATGAGGTGCTTTTGACACTTTTCTTTATATTCCTACTGGCAGGAGATGCACCTGTGCATCTAACATAATATAATATGGTTGATTCCTAAAATGGAAAAAGTTAATTTTAAATTTGTCAAACTGTAAGGATTTGCCTGTGATATTCTGTGTCCTGAATGAAAAGTTGTTTCTCCATGGGCCTCTGATTTCTTAGTTCTTCCTACAGGGAGCCCTAAGCTCTCCTCTCAAAGAGGCCATTCAAGCACCATACTGGAAACACTCCATGGCTGAACCAGTATGATCATTCCTTTTCACTTGGCAGTGGTGCCCCGCAGGGCCTGGTGCTGTTCATCTTGTTCATCAGTGACTTGGACGAGGGCACAGAGTGCACTCCCAGCAAGTCTGCAGGTGACACTGAACTGAGAGGAGTAGCCGACACTCCCGAGGGCTGCGCTGCCATTCAGAGGGACCTGGGCAGGATGGAGAGTTGGGCAGAGAGGAACCTCCTGAGGTTCAACAAGGACAAGTGCAGCATTCTCATCCGGGGAGGAATAATCCCAGGCACCAGGACAGATTAGGGGTTGACCTGCTGGAAAGCAGCTCTGTGGAGAGGGATTTGGGAGTCCTGGTTGC
>JAUBNY010000696.1:206880-226540 GCA_032275445.1 Crypturellus soui | reverse complement strand
CCTTCTCTGGAGATCTTCCAAACCCGCCTGGATGCCGCCCTGTGCCCCATGCTCTGGGTGTCCCTGCTGGAGCAGGGAGTTGGACTGGGTGATCTCTAGAGGCTCCTTCCAACCTCAACTGGTCTGGGATTCTGTGAGTCTGTGATATAGACAAGATGGTATCTATCATTCTTCTTTAGGACAGCAGTTGAGCCCACAACTTCCATCCAACTGATGTGGTGAAGTTGTAGCCCCATTTTTTCTTGGGAGTCACTTGTAACTGCAGAGACTGTCAGACTGCAGGGGAATCCATGAACACTAAAAATGCTAGCACTAATTACTATGGCAACTCTGAAAATGCTGATGTTAAAATTAGATACTTTTGTTTATATTTCCTCTGGAGGAAGAAGAAAACCAAAAATGTTTTCTATATCTTACTTACAATGAAAACATCTACACATATTTACACTCTTTTCATTTAATTTCTTCAAGTCCTTTAAGTCTAGGAATCTGATCACAAGCTGATTCAGATCTGAAATCCATGAAAGATTATACATGTAAAGTGAAAATATTCTATAGTTATATTTTACAGGTAGAGTTAAGCAATGCAGAGTGAAAAGCAGCCTGAGTAATTTTATCCCACTCTTGCTTACCTCATTAGCTATTAAAATGTTTTGTTTTCAAAATAGCAAACAGCAAGTTTTCTACATTTTGAAATGGAAGCTTGTAAAATGTCATACACTGAAAAAGCTAGAGGAATGACAAAGGTGCTTTTAAACAATAGAGAACATAATCTTTGATGATGTAGAATTAAAAATTAATTTGTTTGTGAAATGGGGGAAATATAGCAATTAAAAATCAATTGGAAGAATATCAAGTGTGATCTCCACCTTGATCTCAAGGCTTCAGGTTGCCCAGGATAAAATTAAAACTCTGAGCTATTCTATTGTCTAAAAGGAAAGGTAAAAATAATGTTATTAGAAAAACCTTACAGATTGTCCTTGGTAGGCACTTTTAGACAGCCTTTGCTTCTGCTTTAATTGGATGCTGAAATGAAGGTCAATAAAGCATGAAGGCAGCAGAGCAGAGCAGGGCTGCTGCCAGACGCAGCCGCTGTGCTCACAGAAGCAGCCGAGCAGCCAGCGGAGAGGCAGCCCTGCACTCAGCAACTCCTTTCCATCCTGCACATCAGAGCCTGCCTTCCCAGCCCTGACCCTCTTGGATCTCCACCCACTCACGCAAGTCCAGGCTCTGGGAAGTGCATATGGATAGGGCAAATTGGACACACGCAGATCTTGCTCTAACTCAGAGTTGGGGCAAGGCCTGAGCGTCCTTCCAGACCTAGGACATGCTGTGAGCTGACTCAGAAATCAAACCTGCAATAACTAGCAAACAAGATTTCTTCAGCACTGCTTCTCATGAGCTAGGTGCCACATTCAGGCCTTAACACTAAGTCTGTCTTTAGATTTCAGACATGCTCTTCCCATGTTTGAGGTTTTCTGAGCAGGACCATATATTTTTTGTCCTTCTTGCAAGAAATGGTCAACAGAGAATTTTTGACAAAGGACTGAATGAGAGTATCAAAGAGAACTCCCCCCTTTATTTTTAAATAATTAGATATTGCTCAACAAACAGTGGTGAAATGGTATGTGATTTTATGGCTCTGCTCTCTCAAAAGCAACTAATAATCAAAAAGTGATTCTGAATACAGTCATCCATCAGTTGTCACCAATTTATAGTTGCTCACGGTGACCCAGGTCTACAGCACAGCAATGATACTATCCACTGTGTTATCCATGTGATTTCTTCCCTTTATATGCCTGGAAAACATGGTGGAGTTTACAAAAAGATGGGCTTCTTGGCAGAGCTGCTCCTTTCCCCCTCTCACTTTGTCACAGTTGTCAACTCAGCTCAGATCATAAAAATGCTTTCAATCTGCCTTTCTGCATTAGCCTGTCATTAGTTTTACACTTTGTTCCTTCATTGATGCCTCTTAATTATTGTAATTTTTTTCTGTCTTTGATAAACTCATGCCATGTCCCCTTTTCACATTTTCATCCTGCTGAATTGAAGGTGATGGCTCCAGGACTTGGAATGCAGTGTTAATGCAGGATTAAAACACCTTGACACACACAGGGTATGGTCTGGTTACTCTTATCAAGGTTTAGATGCAGGTTGAAGAAAGGCCCAAGTCCCGTATTTGTGGGAGGGAAGAGAAGAGATCCATGCAGTGATTTCATTACATTTTATCTGGACCTGCCTGTGGGCTTCATGCCAGGGCCCTGGCAGGTTCTCTGCTGCCTGTGTCCAGGTATGCATCAGATGTTCCTACCTGCTCGTCAGCACCAGGCGGACTGCAGGAATAGGCTGCAGCTTTACAACACTAAAATGAAAGGATGTGGGGAGATGATAGACTTTGCCCACTGCAAACTGAAAAACTCCTAATCTGTGACTGGATACAGCTGCACACACAAATGTTTCTCTGAGGACAACTTATAACTGACAGCTCCAGAAAGAGTGTGCTCAGGAGGACTGTGACCTTATCTACAGACAACCTTGACAAGACAACTTTTTTTTTTTATTGGTCCACTAAAACCAATTGTTTCTTATTGGCCCCATTTCTCTCTTTTCCATGCAAGAGACATCAAAGACAAAAGTGTGCAAAGTTTTTATATGAGAAAATTAATTGCCTTGTGCTCTGAGCCTGGTAGAGGGGCATTTAAAGTAGGAGAAGTAGGCAGGAGCAGGGGTAAGCCTCTGTTAAGCAGACACAGAGAATGGTTTTCTGGGACATACCCATTTAGCCTTTGAACACTCTGGCTCTAAGCTTCTAAACCCAGAACCATTCAATTAAACTTTGAGTTGCAAGGGGATTTAGCTGCAGCACTCATTGACTTTAATAGGAATTGCATGGCTAGAATCCATGCATTGCTTTGCAAATGCCTGTGTAGCCATTCAGTCAATTTTGTTATTTAGCATTTCTAGTGACTGAACTATTTATACCTAATAGAAAGCAATTGGAAGTCACTACAGAGTGATTGAAATTACCGTAATATGCATTCTCCCTTTTCCATGGCTAAAGTGTTTCTAAACCTTGGGAGAGATCTAATGGCTATAATGTTATAGAACACTGTCACTGCAAAACTGGCCTAATTAGATGCTATATCAGTATATATTTTTATTTTAAAATATATTATTATTTATGTCTATGTTTAAAATATATTATTATTTTATTGCACAGAGTAAAAGTAAAATAAAAGGGAAAATCATATAAGGCATTTTTGTTGCTGCGGTGTGCAGAAGCCCACAGCAGGACTCAGCATCAGCACTGTGCACAGTGCAGACAGTCCAAAAAGTTGAACAGCCCTGGAGGCCAACTAGCCGTGCCTCAGATGACAGGGGAAGGCAGTAGAATGAGGCTGCCTTAGTGAGCAGTGGCAAGCTGAGCCTACCCAAAAAGAGCTGCATGAGGTGCTTGGTTTAAAAACATAAGAAAAGAATTTGGCAATATCTGGAGCTAGGCTTGGTTTGTTGATGATCAAAGAGAGGTGGTGAACAGAGCAGCAATGCATTGGCCTGAGCTCTGAAAGCGCAGGAGAGCAAAATACATTGTCAGCAGGTTGCCATGATGCTGTGTTCCTCATGTTCTGCGAGCTACAGTCTCTTAATAAAAGTTAAGGAAACTGCACTATGCAAAGCAGAGCATGTGTTAAGCAGTTGAAGGTTACTCCATCCAGACAGGTACCCTCTGCAAGTCATTACTGTTAATTGAAAGTGATAATGCTGAAACTTGGGAGGGTTTCTATGGGGACACTTGGTGATGGTGATGATGATGTTTAATGGCATCCTATTTCCATGAAAGGCATCCTGATCTCATAGGTTTTAGCAGGCTGTCAAATCACATCACTTTGATTAAACTTTGAGCTGTGAACTGATTGTTCCTAGGATCAAAAATATACTGGTTGACAAAGCTAGTCACACTTCTGCTTTGTTCATGAACAATTCCTGTGGCTCTAGGAGCTTTTCACCATCTTCCGCCAAGCATGGTCCTCTGAGCCCTTTCAGTTCCAACACCGCAGACACAGTAGCAGACCTTCTCAAACAGTTCCCTCTCTTCAGGGCAACTTGCACCCCTATCTTTCCTGTAAACAAGTTAATAATCTTAAATAACATTAATCTCCACGACTTCTCATTCTTATCTATGTAACTGTAACATGCAGGTGCTCTGAGCGTGGCCCAAGGTGCCATGGAGGAAGGCTCTGTGTGCAGACCATAATTATGCTTTCCCAATCACTGTGAATTTCTTGTCAAAATTCACCTCTAAAATCTTTTCTACTTCCTTTTTTTTTTTTTTTCTTGCACCACTGACAGGCAAATCTGGATCTAGGATCACAGTCCTGATGTGAGTTGGCAATGCCAGAGAAACCCTTTTCTTCTCCAGCTGAAGTAATGTCTCCACAGCACGTATTTCTGGCACCTTGTGCTTCCTGGAGATGTCCTGCACGTCTCACCAGGCCAGGAACCATGGGCTGATGTAGCTTTCCATGGAATATCAACAGCACATGCAGTAACGGTCTGAGATATTAGCTAATATCTCATGTGATTGACCAGTCTTGGCAGTATTCAAACAATTAATGGGGTTGCTGCAGCATGTATTAGACTGCCTACTGGACACTTGTAGCAAGTGTGACAGGCTGAACCACGGCAATCCTTTACCAAGGTCCTCACAAGGTTTTGCTAGCTATCCAGTTAGGAAAACCATCAACCTAACAGTCATAACAACCTCCCCTGGTCCAGCTGAGGACTGCCAGCAGCTGCCATTCCCTCATTCCACAGATATATGCATGTCAACACTACCTTCATCTTCTGCAAACTTTTAAGCTGTGGCTTAGTTTCAGTAATGAAACTTTCCTGAGTGGTTAGTCCCTGGTCCTTCCGTTCTAATATCTGTGGGAAACCTGCCACCTCCAAACCTGGTGTGGTCTCACCACCTGCACCCCTCTTTTCTCTAGATTCTGGAGGAAAATGGAGTTTCCTACCTGTTTAAGCTCATTGTTTTCCCCTCACTTGACCCTGTGTACAGTCTTTCATAACATGAGTAACTGCTCACCTTGCCAGTGATGCAGCTTTGTAAGGAGTGACAGAGCTCAGACAGCTACATCTAAAGTTTGTCTTAACGTTCAATTTAATTTTCCAATTAAAGGTCCAAATTTTCCAATTTTTAAGGTCCAATAACCTTACATTTTTACATTGGTAAGTCTTGTTTTTTCCTAGAGAACCTTTACTGGAGCACTTTCGCAAAAGCTGGTCTTCCCATGCCACCATGGCAGTGCTTCTGCAGAGCTTCTGAGCCGGTTCAGGCATTTAAAACGATGTCTGGAGAAGCTGTAATCTGCCAACGGCTGTCATACAAAAGACATTCATCCCTCACTCTATTACTCTTCCTCACGGAGATACATTTTAATAAAAACTCCCTGCAGAAAATCTCAAAAATCTCACATCAAAGCCTTCTCATCTGTGAATGGACCATGAAATAATAAGAGAAATCCCTTCTGTCTTACTCTGAAAGTGAGGGCAGATGAAGAGACAACTGTGATTCACTCATACAGCTCAATGAAATTTGTACAAATTTCAAAAAATCCTCTCTAACAGCTAGGTTATGAAAATACTGGATATATACCATTAAAAAAAAATGGTTTACAGAGAACATGGCCTACTGCAAACTGCCTTATCAGCCTGATTTATGAATCCATTCTAGTTGAAAAAAATAAAAAATAAAAAACCCCTCTAAGTCACCCCAATAACTCACCAAGATAGGCTAGACATATCCTGGTCTGAAGCACTGAATTTCAGTAAGTAGCATCAAAAGTAAAATTTCATTACATTAGAAAATAGGTGCAGGTCCAGACCCTGTGTGGTCTCCAAATACAGTCTCAGCAAGTGTTTGCACAGATCTCAGATGCCGTTTACAATGGACCATCAAGTTGTACTCATCCCATCCATCTTGTCTAGCTTATGACCAAACTCAAGGCTATCATCATGTCAATCAAGCTATTACATCAAGTTGAGGAAGGAGTGTGCCACACTGTCTGATGTGGTATGTTAGACGGGAACCATAATATCTTGGCACTTCTCTTGCAGTGCTGAAGCACTCTCCAACACAGTTTGGGAGTTAGGTTCCAGCTCTGTGTGGTCTGATTCATGCCAAAATTAAATACATAAGCTAACAAAGGGGTTATTGTCAAGAACCCACAGAGTATACTTCTGGGGAAAAAAAAAAAAAGAATTCTGGTGACTTTTAAAATATGCCATCTGTATTGCCGATATTAATCTGCAAATCCTGAAATTGCTAGAGTAATCTGAAACATACAGTTTGTCATTGCAAGATCAATTGCTTTTTACTTACAGGAAACATCAGGGCACTCCTGTACTGAGTTCTAGCAGATGCTTCAATCTTGTAAGTATCCCCAATAGCTTTGCAAAAGTGTCATTTCTTCCTCCTCCTAACTGTTAGAATACCATCAGCAGTAATCTAATTGGCTACATGCTGCTCCCAAGAGCTCTTACTAGCATAATTCTGCTGGTGAATTTGTTCTGACAGGCTTGCGAGGAATCCATTTCCATATATCCTTCTTGTCAGTTCTGATGACCACCACATTTAAAAAACTTAAGTAACCCAGAGCAGACAAAAAAAGAAAGTAAATCTATCGAAGGAGCCATATAGTAGTTTTTCCAGGAGAAAATATCACTGCCTAAAAGACCCCAAGCACTGGCAAAACATACATTTCTCTTATTTTTATAATCCTAACAGACAGCAGTACGTATCAGACATTTCCCAACAGTGTCAATAACACTTACCATAGTGCATTTTTTTTTTATAATCAAAATGTTACTATTGCTCTTTGATGGTTCAGGAACAGGTTTACAGGAACGCAAAGCAAGCTGAAGTTTTGTCCATAAATAGTCAAGATTATTTTAAGAGATTTTGAATAACCATGAAGATTTTGAAGGGCAAGTGATTTCACCATTTATTATTGATCTCTGTCAAAGATTTTTTTTACCCTCAAGTATGTGATGGCTTAAGTTATCAACACAGTACTGGTGCACATTACAGATCGCTCTGGCCGTGCAGGTCGTCAAGTTTCGCAACTTTTATGGTCCTGTTCCGTTCTCAGCGCATAAATGCCTTCTTAACAGAAGTAGCACTCTTGTCTCAACTATTAAAAAACATCAAAAAACATCAAAAAAAGTTCCACAGGAACTTAAAGAAAAATTTCTTTCCTGTGAGGGTGACAGAGCACTGGCACAGGCTGCCCAGAGAGGTTGTGGATTCACTTTCTCTGGAGATCTTCAAAACCAGCTTGGATGCAGTCCTGTGCCCCGTGCTCTAGATGACCTCTAGAGGTCCCTTCCAACCATAGGGGCATTCTACGATTCTATGATACTATATCCTCTCTTACTGCTTACTCATGGATCTTCTCCCCCAGAAGTCATTGGTTAGGACTGGCATGGACAATATAGGCTCTGGACAGAAGATTGTATTGTTAATTTTCACATACATATTTCACTCTGCAGATGTTTTTCAAACAATAATCCAATAGGGTTTTTAGAAGGATAATTTGGATCTCAAAATATGTGCATGTTATTATTTCAAATTGAAATCAGTGGTTTCCACTAGAAAGCTGCCTGAGTGCTACTGAGTTTGAAATTCTAATAAAAGAAAAAGATATTGCTGGCAGCTTTCCCAGCCATCTCTTCTCACATAAATTTTACTGCATTTTTTTTAAGAACATAAAATTATTTCAAGAGGATTCAGAAAATAAATATTAAACACTGTATTATAATATTAAACATTTCTTATATAGTAACTTACAGCAAGATTACAATCTGGACTTTAGGAAGGCAGAATTTGGTTTGTTCAGGGACCTGCTTGGAAGAATCCCATGGCAGATATATAGTTCTGGGAAGAAGAGATGACTGGAAGATCTGGTTACTTTTTCAAGCATTACCTTTTACAGTCTCAAAAGTGGTCCAGACCCTCCTCAGCAAAAAGTCAAGAAAGAGTGGCAGGAGACCTGTATGGATGACTAAGGAGCTCCTTGCAAAACTTAGACATAAAAGGGAGTTTACCACGGGTGGAAGCAAGGACAGATGACTTGGGAGAAACAGGTATGAGTGTGCTGTGGTGGGGGATGTAAAGGGCAACAAGAAGCACTTCCATAAGAATATCAGCAGCCAAGGAACAATAGGAAAAAAATAGTGTGGTGGCTGTTGAATGGGACTGGGGAACAAGTGCCACAAAAGAGAAAAAAATCTCTGTCTTTTCTGGTAATACTTCCCTTTAAGAATCCCAGACCCAAAACCACATGGAAAGTCTGAAGCAACAAAGACCCTTCCTCAGTGGAGGAAGTTCAAGTTATAGGACACTTAAACAAACTAGAACAAACACAGATCCATGAGACATGATACACCAGTGGGTGCAGAGAATGATAAGAATGATGGCTCATGTCACTGAAAGGCCATGGTCATCAGGGAAGTTTTCTGAGGACTGGAAGGAAGCAAATGACACTCTTATCTTTAAGACCAAGAAGGAAAATCCAGGTTGGCCAGGCTCACCTTAACCTCTGGTAAGGCAGTAGAGTTGTAGAAATCATTGCCCAGCCTATGAAGGGTTTGGTGCTTGGGACTGTGAAGGTACTTGGGATTAATAAGCATGAATTTATGAAGGGAAAAACATGCGTGACCACACTGATAGCTTAGTATGATGAAGTGACTGTCTCAATGGATGAGAGGAGAGCAGCAGACATTGCTTATGTTAACTTTAGCAAGTTTTTTGACAGTGCCCCATATCACATCCATGTGAACAAACTGAAGCACAGCTATAAAAGTAGGCAGTGAGATGGTATGAAAATCGGCAGAACTGCTAAGCTCAGTGAGTTGTATAAACCAGTACAAATCCAGTCAGTAGGAGTATACCCCAGCTGTTTATACTGTGACCAATGCTGTATAACATGTTCATTAAAATAATGGGACCGAAAGCATCCTTAGCAAATTCTCTGATTGTAAATAATCAGGAGAGTTTGAGACACCCATTGACTTGGTGACTGTGCTGCCATTCAGAGGGACCTCAGTAGGCTCAAGAAAGGGGCTTACATGAACCTAGGGCAGTTCAACGGAAGGAAGTGTGAAGTCGTGAGACTGGGGAGGAATAAGAAAAGGAATAAGAAAAAAAGAAGAAACAAGAAAAATGAAAAAAAAGGAGTAAGAAAAAAAATTACTCTGAGGGTAGTCAAATACTGGCACAGGCTACTGAAGAAATCGTTATGAATTCTCCATCCTTGGAGATATTCAAGGCCCAACGGACACAGCCCTCAGCAACCCGCTCTTGCCGACACTGCTGGAGCAAGCATTTGAACTGGATTATCTCCAGAGGTGCCTTCCAGCCCCAGCTATTCTTTGTGTGACCCTGTGACAAACGCGCAATGCACCAGCCTGAACGTTTCTGGAAAAGTCTCTAGGGAGCCCACCAGCTTTGTGAAAGGGAATGTGACCTGCAGAAGCCTTGCTGACCTCCCATCCCGGGAGCTCTCACAGAGCAAGGTGTGCAGTACTGCCATGTGGGTGCATTTCTGCTCTCGTTTTTCTTCCAAAGCCTTTTTTTCCTAACATTTAAACATATTTTGCAAATGATGTGATCAAACAACACTTAGCAGTTTAGTCTAATAAAGCAAAATAGTGTTTACAACCTAGGTGCTAAGCACCTCTCTTTTCTTCATCATTTTCTCTCTCCATTTTAGAGGGCTCATTCCTGTGTGTCATTGAATCTTTTAACATCTGCTGGAATCAGTGGGAGTCTTGTATTCTTCAGCCTTAATTTCGGAGATGCATTTTAAAGTCTGGAAGGTTTTGTCTTCCTGGCAAGAAACTCAAGCTGTCAGAGGAAGAGACTAAGGGAAGCAGTAATAAAATTCAGGATACTTTAAAGAGAAGTGACAGGCAAATGGAAACGGCTTCCAGTGGAGCTGAGAACTCATTCAACAAAGTGCCGTAGTTCTACAATTTGACAGACCAATGACATCATTACAGTGTCTAACTTAATCATACTTGCATAAATAACCTACCAAAGTAAGTGTTTAAAAAATCACTTTATCTGGAATATCTAATACTGAGTTAAATGCATGTACTCACAACAAGAGTTGTGCCCAAAACCTGATTCTTTCCTATGATGGTACTAAAAAGCAAACACCTTTTTGAAGTCCCCTGTCCTACCTAAATTTATCAATGCAGCTCAGTATATAAAAACACTAGAAGATGGAAATCTGAAGGTAGAAGGGAAGGTAGGATAAGTCCCAGGCACGAGCATTTTGCCTGATTTTTGTCATTTTAGGGCATAATAATGTCAAAACAAGAGAAAGAATTTGGTTCAGAAGACGTAGAGTAACATTGACATTGCCATTTCTCTACCACTAAGTAACAGCTACCAAGTCTATTGCACTCAGAAAAAGAAAATCCCAATAATCTTGAAAAGGCATGCTACACCTAAAAAGGGTGACAGTAAACCAATATGAAAACAAAGGTAGATAGTTCAGATTCTCAAAAAAAGAACCAACCAAACAAAAATGGGAATATTTTAATATCGGCTTGTCATTTGTTTCTTCATTCATCGCAGGTAAAGCACTGTGGTTCCGTGTTGCAGAAATGTTTCTCAAACCACGACTTAAGCTCAAACAGCAGGCAAAGTATACTGTGCCCAAGACTTAAGTTATATCTACCATAGGCCGTGTTTTTCTATTTCAGTTACTTCTACATAATTAAATCTTTCCAAGTTTGTTTTTCCTATTTTCTCTGAGGTTTCTTTACCTTTATTGCTTGAGATATTTTTTCTGCATCTATTTTATGCCAGTTTTTTCTGCAATCTTCTTTCTATTCTAACATCTTTATGCCTTCTTATTCTCTCTCACGTTACTGGCATGCCCCCCGCTGCATATCAGGGCTGGAAAATATTCTTACCCACAGACCTGAACTGCTGCTTCACAAGGAAAAAATGTATTTTCTTGGCTCCTTATTTGAATGCCCATGCACTTCCCTTCCCATTGCCCACCCACATCTGTTCCTCTAGCATACACAGAGTTCATACTCCCTGTCCCTGGCACTTGCTGTATGGGCTTCTTTCCTGCTGCTGCTGGATCTAAACATGAGCACACCTGAAAGCCTCTTTCCCAAGATTGTGATATAAGTCCTTTGGCCTCCTCTTTTCCTCTTTCAATTTAGGGTCACTTCAGAGAATATAATTCTGCCACGCAGACCAAGGCAATGTGCCAAACGGGAAGGAACAAAAAGGTACCCTCCTCCTCCTGCTCTCTTTGCCTCTCCCTATGTTTCTGTTGGAGTGGGCTTCCCTCTGCTGGAGTGCCGGGTTGCGTGGGAGTCCTTCCTGCACGAGGGCCAGATCCAGGGATTTACTCTTGTGCACTTCCCTTAAACGGTTCATTAGGTGGAAAAAATTACTGTGATATAATTGCATAACTACAGAAATCCCTCATTCATTTTTACTAGAAACCACTTTTTCCAGAAACATCTTCCTATAATGTATCTATATTCTCCTGATATTCTCCACTCTCAGTACACGTTGGGAGCACAGCTCATTGCATCGCACTGCTGGTGCTCCAATTCGTTGTTTTTATGTAAAGAAGTTTGCCCACTTTGGTGAACAGAAAATATTCAGCATCATACTGCATATTTATTCTGGCTTTCCCATCAAGCAAAACCATCACATCAGTTCAATGGATTAAAAAACTGAAGTGAGCGTACTTCATTTCAGCTGCGTAGCTGGGCTTGCTAACTTACACCAGAGTTACACCACTGCCCACAGCCTCTGCTTAAAGAAATTCCTTTCCTGCCTTGAAGCAGCCATGTGCCACTGAGCAACGCACGGCAGGAAAGCTGTAATGGAAAGACTAGAGCATCCCAGACACAAATAGAACAAACTGTCAAAGATCTCACGCCTAGTTAAATAACAATAAAGTGTGTCGTGCTTAAAAAGGGAAGAGGAAAGAGTCGTAATTGCCAGTTAAGCTTGCACTGCAGCGAACCTGAGTTTAGTGCTCAGAACAAACCATGTGTGAAAGGTCTCTAGTTTTGGTACTGCTCCAGATGGTTTCAGCACTTGTCACTACACGTGAACTGAATGCAAAGCAAAGTGAAAAGAGCTCTGGGAAAAAAAAAAATGTAAAACAAAGTTCTTCTTAAAAAGTCACCTGTTTTAGTGTCTTTTTAAAATAATAAAAAAACACGTATCTCTGGATTTACAGAATTCTTATCCCTCTATGAGTTTTGCAATATTTTTTCTCAGTCACTTATTTCACATGAAGTGATAAAGCAATCCTTTCAATAACACCAAAACACACAGCATCTCCTCCATGGCTGTGTGCCCTACCCTTCAAACCTTTCCTGATGTAGTCCATGTCCCAGCCCTCCTCCTCCTCATATTCCTCAGCCACTTGCTCTCCAATGTCTTCTCCAAGACTTCTAAAGAGCTGTAGCCTACATTTCTTTCCTACCTTCTAGCGGCATACTTACCCTTCATTAAATCCCAGTGTTTTTCCTTTACATTGTATTTTCCATTGTCCTTTCCATTTTTCATTGTCCTTTCCACTTTTAAGCTACTTGTGACTAATACCACTATTGTCACTTCCACCTACCAGACTGATCCTGCTCTAACCTTCACACCACTTATTATCTCCTGCTGAGGATGCTAACAAGCTTTAGAGGTGGGGCATGGGCTGCAGTGGAAATGAATATGCGTGCCCAGAGTGTTTAGCACCCAAATTGGCTCCATACAAGGAAGCAGCAGGTGGCGATGGGACATTGCTAGAGCAGAGAGAGGGGGTTGCAATGATAATTCTCACTGAAGTAACTACTGAGAATTAATGGCCTAAAGGATTTGTTCCAGAGCTCCCGTAAGCTACAGAGGACACACTCAGAGTAAGGCATTAAGTTAGTTTTCTAACTAAGGCAGCTCCATAAAATAGCAAAATGTCCAAGCATATGACAAGCTAAAGACCCACATAAATAACTCCAGCAACTCCACATCCTCCTTAAGAAACTGCAAATAGGTGCCCTAAACTTAAAAATACTAGGCCAGTCCATGAGTTCATACTTACATACAAGAAATCACTTCTCTGTACTCTGTCTGGCAAGTATTACTATTCCACAAATGCTTTCCCTAGACCAATTTCTTTCAGCCAACTTTCTGTTATTTTCCTTTGCATCCTTTGCACGTTTTACTTCATAGTATTAAGAATGCTAAAACTGAAAGCAACAAAAAAGTGTTATACATTGGTAAGCGCATACCAAACCTAGTTGGTTGTTGTGTGATAATTATTGCCTTGCTCATTTTTCTTCCTGAAACTAGCATTGTTCTAATTGTTCTACTCTGCAACTGCTCCCCAGTATTGGCATGCTGTAAGCATAAGGCTGGATCCCCCAATACCTACAACCCTCAGTACAAACTCAGGTTTCTCCATCTTACATCTGCCCAGTGCAACCCAAGTCAGTGGAATTTTCCTTGTTCTGGCCTGAAGTCTCCTGTGAGAAGGATCAAGTTTTGGTTTTGAGGTTGAACCATTCCCAGCAGTTCTCTCCCTTCAGTGTTTGACAGTGCAGCCATGATCACCTTCAAAGCATTTGAAGTCTGCTTCTCTTGACTCCAAACAGGGGCAAGAGCAATCATGGAGCCTTCCTGAATAGCCCATAAAAAACATGTGATCTCAAGCACATGCATATCTTCGTCATCACTCACCTTGTTTTTGTTTTGTTGTTGTTATTTGTTTGTTTATTTGTTTTTTGACAAAATCAGCTAAAGGCAGTTTTCCTGCACTAAAAGTGAAGCATTTGGACCCCAGCTCAGCTAGCATAAAGCTCTTTCAGGAATATCTCCACACAACCCATGGTGTTGATGGGGTGTCTATATCAAAGGGTTGCCTTCGGCCAGCGTGCGCAGAAGCTGCACTTGATACGCAGTTCCCTTTAGAGGATGGAGTGAGAACGGACTCACTGCAGCTCCTCCAAAGCTGTGTGTTCAGAGGTCTTGCACACTCATGTCACTCTGACAACTGCTCTACATACCTAGATGCTCTGCCACAGTGGAGACCAAAAATAGCTGCTCCGCAGGACTGTTCTGTGGGGACGGCTACTCCACCGCAGGCCATCTGTGCACAGAGGCCCTGACCGTCTGGGGAACGTCTGTCCACCAGCACTGAAGGGAACAAAATCCGTCAGGCTGCAGTACATCCTTTACCTATGCTACCAAGTTTTCCTTTATGGCTAAATAAACACAAGCCTCACAAGGATGCTTTAATTTAGCTATAAAGTTCCTATAGCAGCAAATTTTGCCGAATTAGGGATCTAGAAAATAATACATCAGGATGTAGAATGTCATACGACAATCCTCTAGTTCACAGATGTACTATCTTACATCCTAATGACCATTGTTTATTTTATTGAAATAATTATGGAATCAATAAATTTACTTCATAATGAAAAAAAAAAAAAGTGGGGGGGTGAAGAAAAATTCCAGGTTCTATTTGTTTTCCTAGATGTTAAGGAATGGAAAACTTTTGCATTTCCTTGCCTTGATGAAATTCCAAGATGAAGGAGACTAGAGGGAGGGATGATGCAATAATATTCAGGACACTTTTAAATTACAGCAGCAGGCAAATGGAAACATTTTGAAGCAAGAATGGAAACTCATTCAGCAGAATCTCCAAGTTCAGCAGTTTTCTATGACAGTGACATCATAAAACCATCATGCTGGTTCCAAAATTTCCAACTACTGCCCTAATATATACTGCAAATGGAAAGACCCGAAGAAAAGTAATATGAGAAGGAGAAGGTAAGTCACAAAAAGCCAGATCATTAATCAAGTGATTGGATGCCTATAGAAGAGAGTGGAAATAAAATCACTCTATGAAACAGAAGAATTAAAAAAACAAAAAGGATTGATTTAGCTTTATACATTATGTACAGACCTAAAACCCTTCAGTGATATTCATCTCTAGTAAATAGTTCCAACTTTTGTCATGCATCTCCTTGTGCTGCAACTGAAGACCATAATCACCACTGCTATCCTCACATTGTGGCTGATTTTGGTATGCATTCATTACAGCATATTTCACATATATGCTATGTATATATATATTTTTTTCCTCATGTGATCTTTTAAAAATAGGGCGGAAACAGAAATCATTCCTCCAGTTGGTGACTCACTAATCCTCAAGTCTGTAGCTTTTTTTTTCTGCTAATTTTACTGATTTCAAGTTGCAGGAGAGCAAGAAGATAGTGACTGCAAGTCTCTTTTAGCTACGCTATCTTAAAGATAGCTTTGTTCCTTGGTGTAAAACTCTTTGTGTGACAAACTAAGTGTTAACTAATCACTAGAATCAACTCCTAAGAAAGGAAAGACATCTAAATAATCTATTTGTTCTATTTAAGGTAAATGGCTGTTAAGTCGTGCTCCTGGGAAGTCTACACATGTCCTCTCCACCCGTGAGCGTCTGGGCAGAACCATCGCTTCTGCAGGAGCTGTGGAGAGGGGCACGCGCACTTACCCACGCACCCACCCAAGGGCTCCTGAAGACACCCGGCCCTCGGGAGGCACAGGAGGTGCTGCTTTTGGCACTGCTCCCCGCTAGAGACCCTTTCCCACGGGTTCCCACGCTGCGGCATGGGTCCGAGGACGTGGTCTCACCCCCGCGCTGCACTGAGGACCAGGAGTGCGGTTTCTGCCCTGCCTCCCCTCCCCCTAGGGAGGAAATGGGCAACATCAGCATGAAAATGCAGACCCTGTGCCACGTGCCATGGGTGTCCCTGCTGGAGCAGTGGGGTTGGCCTGGGTGATCTCTGGAGGTCCCTCCTAACCTCAGCCATTCTGTGATTCCGTGATTTCCATCTTGGGACAGGGAGAACCTGTGCTGCCCCAACCTGGCAGAACCTCTGTACAAGGGCCTCCTCCCACGGCCCTGTTTCCCTTTGGCATCCTCCTCCTCCAGCGCCCACACGACGCGGCTCCCGGCCCGAGCCCCTCACCTCCCAGGCACCTCTCCTTTCCCGGCTTTGAGAACAAGTGTTATAGTGCAGGCTGTACTCAGCAGCTCCTAGGAAGCCCAAACCGAATGCCTCTCCTTCACCTGGAAGATGCAAGTGTTGTGTTAAGTAATGTGAATGGGAAAACATGTCAGAATGGGGGAGAAAATAGGAGAAAAAATACATTTAATTTTTATTTTTTTTTTTAAGAAAGGCAGTGTCTGAAAAGCCAAAGTGCGAGCAGTTTACATCCCACTTCCCAGCAATCAAACCTGGAGAGCCTATTTCCAAGCTTAGGTTTTGGAAAAATCAGTCATTGTGTTGTATTGTGAAGCCATTAACTACGCATATACAAAGAGATATAATACACACTAGAAATTTCATTTTACAGTCAAGATTATGATTAAGACTGGACAAAAGCAAACAGTCAATTAGCACAAACATCCCCATATTAATTTATACATTGATAAAGTTAACACTTTTGTGCTTTTTATTTTTTTAATATGATCCCCTTTAGAAGGCATAATATTCCTTAAATGAACTAACACAAGTTCTCAAGTTATCTCAGGACAGTTATTTCAAAAAGACAATGCAATATTTTATAATGAATACTTATAATCAGGCTTTTAACAAAGTAATTCATTATATAAACAAATGAATCAGTCAAACACTAAATAAATATCTGCAATGGTAAATACTAGCATTTTGTTTATATCACGTAGGACCTGATCCTGCAAGCCCCCTACATACAGTTTCATCCCCATTGAAAAACTGGTTTCATTTCTTCTATTCTACTATTTTAATTTGAGCTGAACAAATACTTTCTGCCCATTAAGTGAAGTCAGTGAAATCAGCACTGGAAAACACCCAAACATGTAATGATTTCCTTAAATAGGCTTGTAAATCATTATTTTTATTCATGTTTATGGAATCATCACAAACATTTGTCAGTGGCTATTCATTTTCTGATATTTGCAATCTGGGTTGCATCAGTGAGTTGAGATTGATCAGATAAATCATATGTTCCTTGTTCTTGGCTCTCTAAGTGAACAAAGCATGAGCTTTTCTTGCAAAATTGAAAATTGCAAATGTAAAGAACGGCTTCCAAGAATTTGTTGCGTAAGCAATACTGTAATTTACTTTCCCCAACATTTGAGTTAAGAGTGCCGGGCTGGGAAGCCAAGGCCCCCAGGAAAACAACAGAAGAGGGTCAAGAATTGTGCCTGTTAGGCCCATGTTACCTCCTCCTCTTCCACAACCACCCCCTTCTCCAGGACATGGGGAAAAGCTTTTTTTTTGAAGCATACCAGAGGTGTCAGAAGAGCCACTGGTGGCACAAGATATGATAACCTTCCAATTAGATTATCTGCCTCAGCTCATGTCTGCAGTCCACACTGACCTTAGCAATATAAGCACGTGCCATGCAAGAGGGGTGTTTAACATCACCTTGCCTCCAATTCCTTGCAGTTAAAACGTGCCAGGATGCAAGGGGCTGGCACGTTAACTCTGGCTTTACCCACTCCTTTTCTGCAGTGATGGCTTTTTCCCTGCATGGTAATTCCAAAACTGAGAGCCACAGATAACTGACCTATGAATCCTCAGGAATGCCTTAGGAAAGCCGTGTGGTGAGCTCCACACGAACACTGTGCCAGTGACAGCTACTCACTTGGTTGTTTTAGGAAAGTAAACACAAGAGAGGCCAGACATAGCCAAAAGCAGTGTTTAAGCATATCACAACTTAAATTCCAAGGTTACTTCATTTATTTGCCCAGTTCAATTTGACATATAGTTTAAAATCAAAGGTACTTAAGTTCTTGGATGGTCAGCCTATATCAATTTAAGTTTGGCTGAATTCTGATGGCTTCCTGGACTCCTTGAAGCTCTCATCACATGAAACCATGAAATGTTCCAAGCATGTAGTGAAAAGAATGGCAATGATTGTAAGAAAACTCCACCTGAACTGAGAAAAGGAACATATTTTGAAATATTTATATATATATATATATATATTTATATAATATATAGGGATATATACACGCATCCACACATACATACCTATATATATATATCCCCATATAAATATCTCTCTAAAATACAAAAATGATATTATTTCTTATGTTGGTATCATTTTAAATACTTTACTCCATAAATCCATAATATGACAACTTCAGGCTGTTCAGAGAGATAAATCTTAATAAAGTCCTACAACCTTCATTAATATAAATATAACGGCAAGGAACTTTGACCAGCAATAGTAGATTTTCAAACTTAAATAATTATTTTACAGCTATTTTAAATTTTAACAAATCATTTCCGTGTACCAATATTCATGGACAACAAAAAGAAAAAACAGCTTTAACTTCCAACACTCTGTATCAAGTGCAGCTTTAAGAAAGGAATGTAAAAAGAAAATATATATTAGACTCAGTCTAAGAAGAGAAAGAGCAACTTATACTAGGTGTCTGAAAAAATACTGTATGTCTGCACTTCGTTATAAATAACCATGGTATGCCTTTGTTTCTTCTTGCCAGCAAATGAAGGACATCATTGGTTCACAAAGCTCCTAAAGTGTACGTGAGTTTTTGATTAAATCCTGTTCCTTGTGAAAATAAAAGTTCGTTCTCACTTAGACTGAACAACAATGAGGAGCTTGATATTATAATAAGACATTTAAGGACCTTGGTAGCCAGTACCAGTTGCATTTGCAAGGGACTCCTCAGTTTTCTTTTTTTTTAAAAAATAAAGGTACAATCATAGTTATTATTTTCTTTAAAAATTCTAAAGATGAAGAAAAGTAGTGTTTATATATTTAAGTCCTCATATAAATTACAAAACTCAAGTTTATGTTACAGAGTTCCTTCCCCAGAGGAAGCATAAAGCACTTTTGTGGTACCTTCACCAGTAAATATTTGTATCGCATTAAGTCTGAGAAACACAGCAAAGATCATATTGCATCCTGAAGCCCAAAGAGAACATTCTTCTGAAGCAGTCTCTTGTGAGGGATGAGCTCCATGGCATCACGATTGCCATGACTTAACTGAATCTCAAATAAAAGAAACATGAAAGGTGGCACCTAACCAGTTCAATAGGAACAAGAAACATCAGTGAACAGCAGACTCGTCCTATTTGAGGTCAACAGTCTTTGGAAGACAACAAGGAGGGAGTTTAAAAATATGACAAAAAATAAAATAATAATAATGAGGTAAACTCCCCTAAAAAGGCAAAATGGGCTGGGATGTCAGGAGAGAGTTCGATTGTACCGGACACCCAAATGTTTCTCTAGCCAGAGTTCAGCAAGCTGCATGGTAGAGGCAAATGTACTTGCTTTGGACCCTAAGCACATTTTATATTGTTTCGGATCTAAATTGGGATCACACTGAACTGGATGAAAAATATGTACAACCCCTACTTCTTGACTTCTAAAAGCCTTCAAACCAGACGTTATCACTTTAGTAAAGAGGTCTACATCCTCAAGTCCCCAGCCTTGAATTGAGGTATCAAATCCACCAGCAGTTAGCAGATCACTTTTGTAAATACAAGTGATTCCATATCCATACTCTCTCCAAAATCCAGTTCTTTTTGTGAAAACAAAACTACT
>JAUBNY010000696.1:168977-206870 GCA_032275445.1 Crypturellus soui | reverse complement strand
GGGCTGCCTCCGTATACTACTTTTGGATCATACTGGCTAAAGATGATAGGGTAGTAAACCTGTTCTCCCTGAATAGTGTTATCTCTGCACCGCTGGAGAAAGTCTGGTGTGAATACCAGATCGACGTCACAGAAGAGGAGCAAAGTGTCATTGTCAAACCGAGATGAGGCCATTTCAAGGCCTAAACCTCTAGAAAATTCCCCTGCCATAGGAATCAAGGTCATATCTGCCTTGGGATACTTGTCGCTATATTCTTTCAGCAGCTCTATGTGTTTGCTGGAGTCCTGGCTAGACTCTGAACCAAAGAGAATTATTGCCAGCTTTACATTCTGCCCAGGAATCAGGCAAGTCTTCTCAAAATTATCCATAAATCTTGAGAAAATATCGTATCGTCCTATGAGAGGGACAAGAATATGTATTTTTTTGTCACTGTGTCCCGCAACATCTTTGGTGCCTTGGAATGATGAAAAAATCTTTAACGAATTTGAAAGAAAGGAGAAAGACTGAGTGTCAGTGTTGGTATCTTCCAGTAGACTTCTTACATCAAGCTCCTCTGCTTCTCTGAAGAAAGGTTTGCTGAACAACTGCTGAAGGTAAGCATGACGTCTCACCGGAACTGTAACTTTCCTTCCTTTGTGCCGCTTGTACAAAAGCAGTAAATCCAGGATGTACTCCACGCCATGCATAGGGTCCACCCTGCGATAGCCGTACTGTATTTCCTTGAAGTCAATGAGCCTCCCTCTAGATTTGGAGTTCTCGTTGATCATTTCCATGACTTGCAGGACCGTGTCATCCAGCGCGGCCCGCACGACACTGCTCAGGCTCTGCCGGGGCGGCTGGTTCTCCGCCGC
Source organism: Crypturellus soui (assembly GCA_032275445.1). NCBI lineage: Eukaryota > Metazoa > Chordata > Aves > Tinamiformes > Tinamidae > Crypturellus > Crypturellus soui. The sequence goes on along the minus strand of JAUBNY010000696.1, from coordinate 206,019 downwards.
TGAGTAGAGAAGTTTTCCCGTCAGGAAGTCCCACTCGATGACTTCAGCCCTGTTGCGTGGCTGGAAGTGATTGAAAGATGGCATCACTCCCAGGCGCTGGTCTTCCTTATTCACTTGGCTGTTACTGAGCTTGCTCATCAGGGCACTTTCCCTGTGGAGCTGGATGGTCCGATAGCGCAGCTCTGAAATTTTGCGGCTCAGGATGTAGTTGTGCAGCCTGTACTGGTAGGCTGGTCTTTTGTTTGGATGAAGTGTTATGGCCGTATGAATTTTGCTGTTGTGAAGATCTTGAATGTAACCCTTCCGGTTGTGTTCGTAATTTTCATGGAACAACTGCTGCATCTGGAAAGAGAGAGGAGAGAAGATATTAAGTGAACATGCTTCTAACTACAAAAGGGCTCCTGTTAGCACTATTGGTAATTACTGAATTCTAGAGACACCAAGTTCTATGATTTTACGGCAGTGAGGGTGATAGAGCCCTGGCACAGGCTGCCCACAGAGGCTGTGGAATCTCCTTCTCTGGAGATCTTCCAAACGCACTTGGACACAACCCTGTGCCACGTGCTCTAGGTGACTCTGCGTGTGCAGAGGGCTTCGACTAGATGATCTCTAAAGGTCCTTAAGGATTCTAGGATTCTTTTTGGGTACTGAACTCTAAAGTGTTCAAGAAGAAATTAAGCACTGTCTGCCTCCCTTTCAGTACTGCCCTCAGTGAGCAAATACCGTTGTCTAAATAAATCCAGGGGCAGACACCTTGACCATACTGACTAAACCAAACGACCAACAAAACTAAACCAAACACTTAGTAACTGACATATTTATGATGATGCAGGCTGGGTACCGCTGCGCAAGGAAGTATTCTCCAACTACATCTAAAACCTTATTAGTACAGATCATTATTGAAAGCTTAGCAGCATAGAGGATTGTTTCTTAAAGAGGGTCGTGGATTTATGTCTGAGAAGAGCAAAGCTGCTTGTATTTCCTAGAGCGATACGCAAATGGATTGTGCTTCTTAATGTTGATTAAGCAAATGGATGTCATTTCAATAAAACTACTGTGCTTTTTTTTTCTTTTTATTTTTTTTTGTTCCACGAAGACGAAGTATTTGACTAAAATGCAATCATTGGAATATGCATGTTGACAATGATACATGTATATGAGCGCATCAAGTAAACTATATGTCATGCTGGTATAATTTACCCTGAGTAATTTACAATTTATTTCTGAGGCAAGAAAACACTTTCTACTTCTGTCCAATTACTAGCCGTAACATCTTCTAAACAGTGAAAAAATACAATCTATGGCTAATACACAAGTCCAAGATTTAGAGTACCTGGCCTGTATATCTTTATCTGTTAATAGCTTTAGTAAGCAAATCATAAAATTATCTGTGACTCAGTGTCACAGATCCCAAAACCAGTCCCCCCAAACCGAATTAGTTTATTGTTCACTTACTTCAGTGAATACTTAAACAGGTTGCACTGTGGAGGAGGAAAATATTAACTTCATAAATACATTTAAAGCCCACAGTGCTCTGCTAAATCAACACCTACTAACTCCACAGCAACAGAACCATGTTCTCATGAGTGACAGACAAAGGAGATGAGGCTGCTCTTTTTTATCCCAAACCATACAGATCTGTAATTAATACATAAAGAAAATGTGATAATTAGGTAAGAAATGTTCAAAGTGGTATTTTAAGCTCATGTTAGATTTTGAGACTGGTATTGAAGTTTGTCTTTTACAAGCTGAGCAGATCAAGAAAGGTGGCATCTGGTAACACAGTTATCTCAGGCTCCAAATGGTTACCCCATTTTACTGCATTTCTTTCTGGAGTAGAGGTATTGATACTAGAGGTAACTTTAAAGCTAGTCTGGTAAATGTAAAATAATGCAAAATAACTTGCAGCAAAGTTAAGATCCATGACAGTAACTATTACATTATCATGTACAGAAAATACATGCTGCCATACTTAGAAAAGCAAACCTTTAATAATTTCTAGAATCTCCCCTCAGCCAGTCCCCAAATGCTTGAACACATACAGCTATTATGATTAGTCATCTTATTTTTTTAGGCTAATATCCTAATCTGGAGAAAAGACTACTTCAGAAAAATGCCTCAAGCTATGTTAAATCTGCCTGTAGTATACCAGGTATCTCAGACAAAGTGCAGCGATAATATATGTATGTATGTATGCATGTTTTGTTGCTGTAAAAAGACTCAAAATACTCTGCATTCACAGAAAATGCCTGTCACAAGCTCTCCAAATACATCCATCCTGCCTGTGGTCTTGTCACTTGGAATAAGAAGCAGGAACTCGACAGTTTGGGCCACTTCCTCACTGTCGCAGAGAACTGGCACCAGCAGGGCTGAGTCAGGCTTTACCAGCAGCGCTAGCAAAACTGAAATTTGGCTTCTCTGTGGATGGCACGGGGATACTGCCAGGGTGGCTGCAAGTGGAATCATGGACTCTCCGGAAGAGCCATTCCCTCTTCTCCCACTATGATTCATATTTTGAATCATAAGAAAACATTAGCGGATCAGCTGAGATTCCTACCTCTCCAATCATATGCTTAATTCACCTCCGTTCTCTCTTTTTTTTTTTGAAGGCTCTGTAAGCAAAGCATCTCGCTCTGCTAAGCAAAGCAACTTTGATTTCACATTCTCCTTTCACACAACAATCCTCAAAGCCAGAACTTTTGTTTTCTTAGGACACCTAAAAGTGGTAATATTTTATTTATTGCAAAAAAATGAAAAATTATATTATTTTCTGGACGAAGCCAAAGTCATGATTTTCAGTTTTAGAATTGCACATTAAAATCTATGCTTAAAGGAAAACCGACCCTATGAATTTCAGAAAGCAAATGTGCCACTTGTTTCTCTCCAAAATCCTCTAGTCACAAAGAATCACTCCATTTCCCTTCTTCCCATCCCTCAAATGACACTCAGTGATATTTGAGTAAAACTCAGACAACCATTACTACCTATGCACATATAACCAATGGTATTGTCATATTCACACTATATTTCTTTTAAAGTAGATGGCTTATTTGACCCCCCCATTTTTTTAACAGATGACAACCACACTGTAAAGCTAAACAGTGTCCTTCAGTCAGGCTCATTTTTCCACACCTCTGGACTTACTACAAGCTCAGCTTCACAGCGGATTCATGAGCAGCATTCATTTAGTAGGAATATTCTATTAACATAAATAGTGCATTTCTATTACATTCCCATTTCAGATGCCTCGGTTTATTAGATATGCTCCAGTGAAATCACAGTAAGAGGATGTACTCCACTAAACTAATGATTTAGCTTCTGATAATCAACAGTAGATTAACAGCAGTAATGAAAATAATTTTGAATCAGGTTGGCGATACATTATTATCACATATGTATAAACCAGTATTTGTTTGCTTTCAGTGCTGCCACCGAACAGTTTTAATACACTGAGAAAGCAGTTTCTAACATATATGTAAGTGAAACTATAAACTCTATTTTTGAAAATCATTAACAATTTTCATACTGCTTTGTCTGCACTGAATAATATAATGTGCTCCTGTTACTTGCTTGGATTCCCACATACTATTATAATACAAAAAATAAATAAAAGGGAAGGAGATGAATTTCTGCTTGAAGTATTATACTAAATACTAACAGAATATTCAACTGTGCGATGAATTCTCCCCCCATTTGAAAGCAATGATACAGCAGAATGCAAACTTGCTTGAAAGAGTCAATTCAATTAATGGAACTCAAACAAATTTCTTTTTTTTTTTGAAATATCCAATTTGAACCTCTTCATAATAAAACATTTTTGATTTAGAGAATTTTTTAAAAACTTTTCAACTGCAGAACCAAAATATATATTAGAATTACCAAAGTGCTTTGAATTTTTATTTTTTGTTTTGCTGCAAAATAGAAATTTGTTTTCTGTTGTTTGATTGGAGAAAAAAAGTCTTCTTACCACTCAAACTGACATCTCAATTAATGCAGGTATAAGTGATCCCAACTTTCCTTAATATTTAGAAACACTATAGTCAAGCTTAAAAAGCAAAAGAAAAAAATATTAGTTTTCCTGAAGAAAGCATCTGTGCAAGGACCTGAAATTCTCAATACAGTCATAAGTGATCTGGAAAAAGAGGTGATTCAACAAGATTTATTGAATCTAAATTGAAATTACTTGGAGTGGCAAAAGGGAAGCCATCTAAAAAATTCTCACAATTTTGAGTGGCTAGGCAAGAACTGCAGATGAAACGTCGTGTAGATAGAGGTAAAATACTTGCAAAGAAGGCAATTCTAATATCTCTGAACAAGCAAGGACTATTAGCTAGCTGCTAGTGCTCTGGTAAGAGAAATTAGCTGTACAGTAGACAATAGATGCAAACACCACCTTGACCTTCTCAAAAGCAATCATCAGGAGAAGTACAGAGGGAATCAGAAATATTATTGCATTGCATAAGTCCATAGTGCATCCAAACCTTGAATGCCTTGTCAACATCCTCATTTCCCATCTGAGAATGAGAATTTAGAACTAGAAAGATACTGACCAAGGCAAGGAGATGATCACTGGTATGGACTGCAAGCTGACCAAGCAAAGAGATGGAGACTTTCCAGTCAGGAAGGGAGCTGTCAGAAAAGAGTCAAGTTGGAGATCTACAAAATCAACAGCATCATAGAGAAGGGGAACAGGAAAAAAATCACCCTCTCTTTTAACATACTTATAGAACATAAAATTATGCTTTCCTCATTCAGGGACAGAAAAGGATGTACTATGTATGCTCATTGGTATAACAAGTTGTAGGCATTAAAATTTTACATGGGTGTAGTTGAGGGAGAGGAGAGCGTAATGGAAGATTTCCACCACTCCTATTTATTAAACACAAGGCGCGATCTCTCCCATTGCTACAGTGCCAACTGCTGCAGCCTACGCTGAGGACACATCACCATAAGCCTCCACTGTCCCTACAGCCCTCCCCACCACACTTCTAGCGGCAGCCACTCATCTGGCACGGTACAGCTACGCTGCATCCCCCACATCAGTGAACAGGAGAAGTGATTCTGCATTCAAAAAAGGGAGCACACGTTCGTTATTCATACTGCATGACTCTGTGTTCTTTTCTGAAGGGTTTGCTCCCTTCTGAGCAGTTCTTTTACAGCACAGCTAACACAACAGTTGGCAAGGATTTCTGCTTGCCTCTGCTCCTGTTAGCCGAAACTAGAAGATTGTGAGAAACTTGGATAACCTCATCATGCTCTAAGGAACTCTGAACTGCAAGCAGGAGCAGAAAAAAAAAAGAAAAGGGAGAAGAACTGAATTAGAATAAAGGCAGTGCTTTATTACTATCATAGAGAAATACAATCGTTAGTATGTAAGCACAACATAATTTGCATTGCAAAACTCTGAACTCATGGTAATCTCCATGATTTACTGATGTAATAAGAAGTGAAAGCTCTTATTACACATGCACAAAAGCCCAAACCAGCACATTTTTATTACTGCAAGACTATCACATACCAAAAAAAAAAAAATCAGAATGCAAATGCTGCTTTTAAAATTAACACATTTTTTATTTTGAGCGCTGTTTATAAACAATTTCTCCCGTTTAGCAGGTAAGATATGGAACTTAATCCTCCATCCACTCTAGCTTTTTTTAACTCTACAACACTACTAAAATGTCCAACATTTTATCAATTCTAAACTTGGAAACATGGCTTTTAATAAATTAGATATGAGATGAGCCGGAACTATTCCTTGGTTTTCTTCAGCTTGCTCAAAGATTTTAAAGTTTAGAGCTCTTCCACAAAACGTGCTGTATTTTCAGGGACCTCAGGGGGAATTTCATTCGTATGAAGAACATACATAAATTCATAAATTCACTGAGCCCAGCATAGTACTTCCTGGCTGAATGACATCAAATGTACTACCTTAATTGAAGGACAAGGAAAAGACATAGTCTGGTAGCTAGAGGCACGACAGAATGTTATGTTGAAATGAGGAACTAACAGTTTGGAAGGAACTTACTACAGAAGCTTCTGGGGAAAATATGCACTAGGTGATGCTGGCACAAAAGCTGGGACACGCTTACCTCATGACTCAAAGCTGGTGGCATCATCAGAGAAGATAAAGAAAAGATGCCCCACAAGAAGCAGCACTGCAGAAAATCTGCAGAGCTCAAATTCTGCACCTGTGATGTGAAGAGGTGTCTGAAAAACTCTGGAAAACTGGCATCTTGTAGTGGAATGGGGAAGGTCAAGATAAGCGTATTTGTAGGCTCTCAGGTGACACCGCAGGCCGCAGGAGTGCGATGCCTCCACAGACCAAGGAGAAGAGCCTACACCAGTCACAGCATTTCTGAATGAGAGAACGGGCAATTGCACACGTTTCTGCACTGCAGGTGACCATATCAGTGCAGATCAGTGCCAAGGAGTGGACCTACCCTATGGGAAGATGTTAATATTAATTAGTTTGTTTAACCTAGCAGGTTGAAGAAAAAAAACATGTTTTCTATAAAATATGATACACACACGCAATGATGGTAGGAACGCCTGGGTAGGAAATCAAAGGAAAAATTTGTAGCTGCCGGAAGAGGAAGATTTCGGATCAGATTTCCAATACAAGTAACAGATAAAATCCAGAGTTTTATCAGGATATATAAAAAAATGAGTAGGGCAAGCAGTGACTTGAGAGATCCCATTTACTTCTCCCAATGACACAGCATTTGGCATTTAGTGAGCGAGAATTAATTACACATAAAAGCTTCTTGTGAGACAGCCATTACACTAAAAATGCCTAGCATTATCTTCCTATTCACAGCCATTAGGCAATGCTGCTTCCTTATGTTTTCACTGGGTCTAATACATAACATAAAACAAGTTTATATCCCTAAAATCAACAATTAGTAATGTAATAACTTTAAGCAGCCTGTTTGTCGTTTATGATGCATCTGAGTTGCAATCATGAAACTCTTTTGACACAAAAACAGAACAAGGCTTCATGTTTTACTACCGAAAGTTTGACAGGGGAGAAAACCTGCTGATATGTTTATATTATGTCCATCACTTTAATATATGGCACACCCAGCACATGGTGAGAACTAGAGTGTAATTATAATCTAGCAGTGACTGTAAAATGCCGTTTATACAAGAGTTATACCTCACGGAAAGGCACATCTGCTAGTTCTTAGAGAACTAATTTTAAGCCCCCATGGCTGCAGAGACTGCTGAATTCTATTCTGTTTTTCACACGTAATTTACAGACACATTAACTAACCTACTTAAGATATGCGATCTACAGCCTTGCTGCTGACTTCCTTCCCTGATGAACCAAACTTATGTTTTGATTCCAGCCGTGGTACATAGGGTTGGTAAGTGGAAAAACTGCAACTACCGATCACACATGTCATTGTTTCAATTAACTGTTTCTTGAGTACTGTCCCTGGAAGAGTTCCTCAGAAAGGGACCTCCCTTTATTCCTGGGTTAGCTATATGTGATAGTGTGCAATAGAAAAAAAAAAAAAAGAAATTTAGATAACTTAATAAAAACTTACTCTAAAGTAAGAGTAGAACTGTGCTTTAACTAATTATTTAGAAACTTTTGTTTGCTCTCCCCTCAATAAAGCTAAATGAAAATTAATAAGAAACCTTTCTGGATGATTTTTCTCAGGTCTTCTTTCTCACAGTAGTCATGACTTGGACTGAGATCAGCTCGGTGCTCTTCTAACTATGTGCTATCAAGGGAAGATTGGATGAAAGACGGCTGCTCTGTTAAGATTAGAAGGGTGTTTTTTTCTGTTTGTTCTTTATGGACATGTTTTTAAAAGTAAAACAAACAAAAACAAGCACCTCTCCAAAAAAATATATATATATTAAAAAAAAAGGCAACAAGCCTGCTTGAAATGGAAATAAAAGGTTTTAAAAGGCCCACCAGGAGAGAAGGAAGAGCTGGGGTCTCTTCCCACCTGTCAACTCTTAGCAAAAACCCAGACGTGGAAGGACTGTGTGAAAGGTGCCGACTTTGATTAACTGTCACCTTCCTGTCTCAGCTTTCGGAGAGGTAACATTTATTCTCAAATAGCTGCTCAGGAAGGAGTTACTTAAAAAAAATCAACAGCATCACACGAAGCTCACTAAAGCTGAGTAACTTCTTAGAGCAGTATCTCTACCAATAATTTGGAAAGTATAATTCTCTACATAACAAAGTTTATTTTATGATTGAAAAAGCTATGATGATCAGCATCAGATCCGCGAGCTTTACCGTTTGATGTTTTTGTGATGAGCTCTTAGGTTATTTGCTATGATGAAGGTGAAGAAAATCAATTTTCTTTACAAATAGTAAGACCTGAATTTCAGTGATGTCTCTGAAATATACAATATGGGAGACGTAGTATTTCATAAGCTCTCATTCAGCATTTCAAGCACAATAAAAAAAGAACTCTTTCTTTTCTATGTGAAACCCTTAAAATATTTTATAATTAAAATAGCATGCTTAATTTCATTATGATGGTCTACTAATTACCATTAAGCTGAATCGAGTACACTCCACAAAAAGTAATCCTGTGCCACATACTTGTAGTTAGAAAGTATACATCACATTCATATCCTTTTAAAAAAATAAGCATTACAATAATTTTTCCCAATAATTACTTTCAAGAAGACAAAGTTCACCTTCGGTATACATCACTAAAACTTCAAACGCTCACATACAAAACTACATCATAGTATTTAAAAAAAGTTTTATCTACAAAACACTTTTTTAATATGCAGTTAAGAATATGGCTTAATCCTTAACTTTAAGCAGGAGAACAAGAGAAAAGTTACTTTGCTAACATCTCCTCAGGCTAGAAACCCTCTGGAAGTATTTTGTAACTGTCATGGAATCATAAAATTAACATTTTTTTTCTTTTAGTAAAATGAATAATTAACAATTTAATGTGATTAAAGAATTATTTATTAAAGTAAGTGAAAGTTACCATTAACAGGACTGCATAATACATATAGTTTAAGGTGTGTAAGCATTTTCAATTCTTGTTCTGAAGAATCTGACCCTTCCACACACTGTCAAGTAGGAAAAAAAAAATCAGAATCTCTTTGGACTGTCTGGTATCCATCTGCCTCCCTTTATGGCACTTTTTTTTTTTTTTTTTTCCTAAGCCTGGACTCATTTTATCCCTCGTGTCCTTATTCTGCCAACCCACAAGGCTCAGCAAATCACTCTAACTTAGTGTGCTAATAAACCAAGGACACAACTAGTGTTCATGCAAGACTACTTCCCTGCATTAAGTAAATGCTCCTAATGCCTTTTCAACACTTAACTGGCTAATGGCTTTTCCATGGGAGTGCAAGCAACAAACTGCATTTGTACATCTTTTGCAAGGAAGGTGGGATGAGCTGGCCAGATGAGCTTTCTAGCACTTGATAAATACGAGCTTTCGCCTTACATAAAGGCAAGAATATTAAAATCCTTTAAATCATTAGTCCTTGGCATTTTTGCGTCAGAGAAAAAAAAAAGAAAAATAAAAGAAAACTCTTTAAATGTCATACATTTGGTCTCAAATATCAAACTGTATCCTTTGGATTAGAGAAGAAAATTAACTGGTGATTTGGAGACTGATTATCACCTGTGAGTCATTTCACTGCCCTTTTTATTTTTCCTCTCCTGTGAAATGAGCTAAGTATATTTGTTTAATGATAAAGCTGATCAAAACATAGTGTGGTACATCTGTGTAACCAATCAAAGATCTGAACACTCTAATTATTCTTGTAAGTGCATTAATAGCTCAAGAGTTATCAATCTCACATTTACAAATTATATGAAAACTGGAAGTTCGATAATTTTCATGCTATATGGATAATATTACATTTGGACTAACAATATATCCCACTTCCCAGGAGTAGCCAGGAAGGAATTTTCACTTAGTTTTTCTTCTGCTACAGAGATCTTGTCCATGGGCCATTCCAGTATTTTAATATGTTTTCACAAAGCAGGCTGCATTTCTCAAGGCTTACGATTCTTTAATCTGATGTTTTATTATGTAGAACTAGGGGAACACTTAGTGTCTTGTGCTGTTTAATGGACACCCTTTTGCATCCTGCAATAGGATGTATTTGCCTGTTGGTGCCTATAGCCTACAGTGACAACACAGCATCTTTTTGGCACACATCAACCAATGTGGGAGCAGCACTACCTCCATTTGCACCCTTGCCCCATGGGATGCCAAAAAACTCCGCCATTTAGTGAAAAAGAGTAGCGAGATTTTCTCATGTGCCTTGATTTTATGGCACATAATAAAAACCACTCACTCTTCCTACATACTCCATGCTACAGATTACTCTCTATAGGTCATCTGAACGCACTGGGAGACACCAAAATTTCCATAGCTGTAGACAGCAGTCTCCCTCTGACAAGTAACAACACTGGCTACGTGTACGAAGACCATGCCACAGGAAAAAATACTGGTATTATTTTGTAAGGTTCGATTCTCCAAATGAATTACTGCGAGAAGAGCAAATCTGCATAGTGCAGCAGCCTCACACAAAGGCTCTCTGGTATTTAGGAGAATAAATTCTCATAAATCTCTTATTCTCCGTAGGAGAACAAATCTAAGCACATGGTCTTCATGCCTGCAGTTTGCACAAATTATCTGCAGCAGACACTGCATGTCTTAGGCTGCACTACGGAGAAGTTCTCAAATTCTTTTTGGCCGACTCTGGTCATAAATCTCACTTTTGCAGTGAGATTACCTAATCACTAATTCAGAAATGCAGATGTCGCAGAAAATAGAAGCCAATTTTGCTTCTGACTCACTTGAAGACAGTATAAAGAAAAAAATAATCAAGCTTCAGGACTAGCAACGTTTCAACATCGAGTTTCAACGTTAAGAGGTAAATGGCTTTGCATTAGGTATACTTATTTGCCTCACTAATTCATATCACTGGCTAAATGAAATGAGCTGAAGAAAAGCAATTATCTGCATTTAATATTCACAATATATTTTTAATATAGTGTATGAAAAGGAAATGCTCTGTGATATTATGCAGAGTCAATTCCTAGAATAAAAGTTTTTCCTTTTCTGTGTTGATGGGCTTTTAGGAATCTGTACAAGTATTACTGTTTGAGGTTAAAATTCAATGAAATTAAAAAAAAAAAGTTTCAAAAGCCTTTTTTCTACTCCTTTTTTCACTGTTTTTTTCAAGTTCTACCCAATTTTCTGCATAGTCAATCTTGACACATAAGATTATTACAGCAAAAACAAACCGCTCTACCCATCCCTGAGGAGAAGAGCATTTCATTTCCCATACTTTAAAAAAAGTAAAATCCTGTACTGTAACTACAGAATTTATCCATACAAGTCATGTACAGAAGTCTTCCCATTTTAAATATAGTATTATAATTATTCACTAGCACTTAATTATAATTTGTCTTTGCATGGCAATAAGTATTCTACCACACCATTCTATCAACCCCCAAAGTCATGTCTTCTGTAATTTTTGGAAATTTCCTATTTTCTTGGAAATACTGTTAATCCAGGGCAGTCTGATTCAACATTGAAATTTATGTTGCCCTACCAGTATTAGGGGATCTATAGTTAGCATCCTCCAAAAGTCCTTCACACAAAAAAAACTCTGTGAGCTTGGAAACAGGGACAAGTATTTTTAACTTGCTAACACCTGAGTTGAAGACAAGCAAATTGCATACTTTCTTTTCTTTCTTTTCTTTTTTTTTTGAAATAATTTGCAGTGAAATGCTATTTCCTCTTTTCCACTCATTCTTCCCTTGATCTCAATCACAGCTATTTTATTTATTTTTCTCCTTTTTTAAAAAATATATTCAGTAAGTCTAAGGAATAGTTTATATAAAGGTCTGAAACTATGTAATGTGTGGTCTATGTGAGAAGAGGAACATAACATTGCTGAATGTGAGATACAAAGCCTTCTACATGGTAAAATAAAACCAAGAACAATTTAAACTGTGGAACATCCATGCAGGTTAAAAATTCTAGCTGATCATGGTATCAACAGCAAGCAGTTGATACTGTGAAGAATTACGTATACGACACTACTTTTTCGCTAACAAGACTGCATGCAGCTCCACCAGATAAATAGCAGAGGAGAATACTCTCCAATACCAAATACAAATATCCAGTACAAATACAAATATCCAATACAAAATGTGCTAGTCAAATGACTCGATCCATTTGAGCAAGTGATTTGTAAGGTATGCACAGAAGAGAGCAAAAATTGAGGACTTGTGAAAAAGAGGCATTTTAAAAAGCCAAGAGACCAAGAGGATCCAAAAGGATTCTGCATAGCAGGAGGATGGGACTCAAATTTGTTAGGCAGAGGGGTGAGCACCGGTTCATTTATGGCATAAGAGACCTCAGGGAAGGTGGGATATGCTGGAAAGGGTTTCTCATGCAGACAACGCATATTGCCCCACGCAGAGGAATGCTGCACACAGAGGACAGTGCTCTCTAGCAATAAAGTGTTCCTGAACGATAAAGAGAACAAGGCAGCAAAGCACATGCTGGGCTTACTTCTGTGAGCCTGTACATTCTTCAGGCAGCCACCGAGCAGCAAGCGCAGACTGCTGCCACCACTGCAAAGCCACCGCTGCGCCCTGCGCCCCATCTGGCGCAGTTAGACTGCGCCTGGGACACTGGTGGAGCCGGGATTACGGGGTTTAGTGCTGTGGAGGCATAAGCACCAGCTTGCTGCAGAAGGCAGCTTTTCAAACACTAAAGGGCTGCCAAGCATCAAAGGGATGGAGCCGTCAAGTGTCTCAACACAGAATTGTTCAGATCTCCGACTGCTGTAAGAGCAAATGTATAAGAGAACATCTTATTTGCCTTTGCTGTGCCTTGTATATGATTACTTCCAGAGAGAGTTTCTCCTCAGCTATATGTAAATTGCAAAATAACTAAAAAATAAATAAAATAAAAGCAGTTCAAAGTGTTTTCATCGTGGAAATTATTCATAACTCATAGCGGCAAATCAGATTAGTAATGAAAAATAACTCGAGCGCTGATATGAGAAAAATTGTTTAAAAAAATCTTTAAGGTCCTCAGGAAAAGAAAATGAGATTGATTGGGAAAAAAACTGCAACTTTATCTGCGTTTCAATACAATCCATAATAATTACAATGCATTTGAAACTTCATTTCTTGGGAGAATCACATATCTTCTTTACTTGTTCCTCAACTACCATTTTCCTTTTTTTTCCTTGCTATTTTAAAAAGTTATCATTCTGCTGCAAAACACACCTCAGAAAACTGCTGTTTTACCCTTTAAAGAAGCTTTTGAAGGCTCTAATTATTATAAGAAAATTCAATAGTTGCATAACCAATTAAGTGCAAATTTATACTCCAGCACTGACAAGCAGATAATGCAGAAACAACATACAAAGTAGAGCAACCATATTTTTCACAAAGCAACACCATGAAGTCTGCCTTTATGAACGCCATCAACCAAACAAACCAGCTGCCTGAATATATCACTTACTTGTTTTTATTAATGCCTAAATCCCCTATAATAAAAATGGCATAGGAAAACTCTTGACCTCAAATGCCCCTGTTTATCCAAAGCAGCAATACTCCACATCCTATTAGCCTAAATATTTCAATTCCCCCACTCTGCTAGCCCTGTGTGAATAGATTTTGCACAGGAAAATAAAGACCAGAAATGTAATATAAAGAGACTTAAATAATTGAAAGCCTTGAAAGCTTAGCATAGGTGTTATACTTGGTTATCTGTTTAAAAATAGAGATTAAGAATTCAATGTGAAATACCCAGTTGAAATTAGGCTACAAGAGGTAGCATCAGATAAAAAGGTCACCAAAGTCTTTCATATAGCACTGGCATAAGAACATAGGCAGGGATGGGACCCAGAGGTAACAGGTTTTCTGAAATCAGCTGATCTAAAAGGACAATCTAAACATGCTTTTAGGGGAAGCAAACAATAAGAGACCTCCAAAGTTACCTAGAAGCCTTTTGACTGTTTTAGAGAACCGACTGCCTTGCTTTTCGGTCTACTGGTAAAAAATGCAAAACACGGACAAAACCACAGCTGGGCTCCCACTCCATGCGATTTTGGGAGCTCTTTCTTTGACAAAGAAATGACAGGCCACACGCACTGGCGCGCGTTTGAGCCTAGCCATCAGTTATGCCTACGCATTTACATGGAAGTGGCTCGGCAGGCTTTGCCTTGTGATTGTGGACTGCCCACAGCTGGCAGTGCTGTCACCTAGTTGTCTTGACCTTTCTTATATCTGATTAAGAAAGAAGCCATAAATTGCACAACTACTATGAGGCACCAAGCAACACCCAGTCCAGGGGGTGCCAAATCCTTCCAAGCCCACTGAATGAAGAAGGAGAAAATGTTCATTCCTCCACCCAACTCTCCAGACCTCCACACCCCCAGTAGGCACCGCTAGCCTCCTCACCCCACTGCTTCCAGACCTTTTGTCTTTTTACATTTGCCTTTGGAACATGCCAGGAATTAGTGTCTGCCTCCCAGTCTGATTTTTCTATCTACACGTAGAAACATTCATTTTCGAGAGGACACACACAGCCAGCACAGCTATGACAACACAGGAATGATTACAGATAACGGATGGGGGAAATCAGATGTGTCTATTTGTTAAGATGATGAAACAGAAAATCAGCAGGCACGAAAGTCAGAAAAGGAAACACTTTGTGTAATAAAGTACCCTGTGAAGTACATTAAAATACATGAGCAAAGTGCAGAACTTAGCATCAATCTAAGAGGATTAAGCACACAGAGTGCAGAAACATCCAAGCAGGCAGCAGAAGGGACAAGAGCGGTGAGAGCCCTTGCTGTTCTGGGGCAAAAGCAATTTGGCAGCTCAGTAATGGCCCATTGCAAGGTCTTGGCACCAGATCTTGGCACAAAGATCAAGACTACTGAATGTAACACTAATTACCCCGCACAGGAAGATGTCTTCAGTAAAAATGAGAATTTCTTTGCTCCTGCATATGCAAATGCAAGTGCAGTCGTGAAAAAACGCCACTCACATTAACAGACTAGAAGCAGAATTTCATTATCTCTGGACAAAAAAATAATTAACAGGCCAGGGGAAAAGGAGCATAGAATAGAGAGTAGTTTTAACTTGGTGAGCACTCCACATGTCCACATGAACACTTAAAATATAGTACCAAATCCCATTCTTAAGCTTGTGCTAAACATGAATGGACATAAATGGCAGCGGAGCCACATGATAGGGACTCAAGCTCCTTGTCTGCTGCTACTGATTAAATACTCTTTTCTAATAACCAAGTTAAGCATAAAATTTGCAAACAAACTCTGCAAACTTTGAGAAAGACTGAAAATTGAGTTTAGTGGCTGGGAGAATTAGAAGCTGCTTCCCAGATTTTATCAGTAGAGAATTATGCACAAAGCTGGAGAAATCAGAAATGCCCTAACACTCAGAGCTCTCCAAAAGAAACAACAGAAGAACAAACCCAAAATGTTAGGATTTTTGTTTATGTTTATCCATCTCCTTGACAAAAGAGGCTGATCAGCAGTCTGCATACTGGTAGCCTGCATAAGAGGCCAGACCTAATCTCCCTTTGATTCGATTTCCCTGCACTTGCACTGCATCCAGCCGTTATTCAGCTGAAGAACTGAACAGCATGAGCCCTTTGCCAACTCGTTTTCCTTTCTTGCACTGTCAGTAAAACAACAACAACAGAAAAAAAATAGATGTTCAAATTAAGACTTAGTCCTTATAGTATAATCAAGGGGATTAAGTACAGCTTCCTTCCAGCTGATTTTATTAACATTAAAGTTTATGATAAGTTATGAACTACCCTTGAGCTAAATATCCAATTAAAATAACATAAGCATGGCAGGATGTCTGTTATAATGTTTTTCTTAGAAGAAATCCTAATTATATTGCCATTATACTTTTCCACAGGCATAGCTGCGATTTCTGACTAGATGGGACGAAAATATAGCATTAATTAACATGAATGCACTCTCATTACTTTACCGAGAATTAGTTTTACACTAAAAATAAACACAATGCAAAACCATGGAGTTATATGCTCCATGAAGACTGAAGAAGTTGCATTGAACTGTGACTCTTCGTCTTGGCAGCATTATAAAATAACCCCAGGAAGATACTTCATGTTTGAACTTTTAGCTCAAAATAAAGCATTAAATGGAAAGTTTAGGCACTATTTGAAATTGCAGTGATTTCTTTTACCAAATAAGTACGTTGTATTTAGTCAGTTTGTAAAATAAAAAAAAAAATCTGTTAACAAACCCATATTTAAACTTTACCATGTTTAATCCAGCTATGAAACAGCTGCTATATGTTGATGTATTTCTGTCACTACCAGTCTCAAATATGATGACTTAGACTGGTGACTGGTGACCTAGAATAGCTTACCAACATAGTAATAATTAGCAAATCCATCTAGCCAAAAGTGTATTTTAAGAATCTTTCTGCATTTACATAATTAGGAAGCATTTAAGTAACATAATTTCATTTCTATATTTGTATCAAAGTTAAAACAACAACAACAACAACAACAACAATAAAAAAAACTATTTTCTTACTTTCCAAATATATTCTGTCTTTCAGCTCAAAAAACCTGCAGGTTTATGAGCTGGACTTAAATTCTCTTTCCAAGATAGGTATACGCACACAATTTCCTTACCATCTCTTGATTTTAAAAAACTCACATCATCAGTTTTGCTGCATGATGAAGTATTTTTGCAATTTTAATGCAATCAAACTCAGGGCAGGAACTCACTACATGTGCCTTTTTTTTTTTTTAAGGTAAAGAAAAAGAGATAGGTTAAAGGCAGAAGGGATATACATTTGAAGAATATTGCGCCCAGATGTGGGTCACACCTATCCTGAAGCTCAAAACTCTGAGCCTCTGTAGTAAATTAAGCTAACTTACTTAAAACCAGACATGAAAAAAATCTGCTTATGAAATAAAATTTATAGGAAATTGCTTCCTAATAGGAAATAGTAGAAAAAGGGAAAGAAAATCCCACAACCCAAGCCCATGTCTGACAGTTCATAAATGGCGATTTTAATAGCCTAAATTCTTTAAAAGGCATGCAGCCTTTTTTATAAAAGACCAATTCAGTTGATTTTAAGAGAAATCTAAAAATAAATTCAGAAAGACGGGATTTTTTCTCTTGCCAATCCTTCCCATGAAAGACTTGGAACACAAAGCAAAACTTAGGCATAACCCATACACAGTAAAGAGCATCCACAAACTATTACACTTAATAGCTACTTCAGCATGCTGTAATTTAGGATACTAAAGATCTATTTTCCACGCAGTCTTAACTGTTAATTTGTCACAAACAGCTTAGAATAGACCTAAGAGGTGGGGGAGAAATGCAAACATGTTTAAAATATTGAGTTAAAATAAAAGCATCACTTTGTGTTAAACACTCTTCCTCGTACCCCTGCATAGCAGCTTTATGCATCTCCAAATGCATATAAATAGGCACGTAACTCTAAAAAATAGGCACGTAAAGGTGCTGCCTTCACAAGGTCCAAATAACTTACAAGAGTATTTCTGAGGAAGCTGCCACACAGTGGCTTTTTAAAGTCACTTTAAGCAACTTCTGTTAACTTAAGAGAGTCACAGAGTTCCTGACTTTGGAGGTCTCAAGGCTATAAAATCAAAACCTGCTGGAATGGGTCCTGCAGTGGCAGGAATTCATCATCTGGAAAACATTTAGTTTTACAAATATTGACTTAGTGGGCAGAAAAAAAAAAGAAAAAAGAAAAAAAGAAGTTCTGTTCTCATGGCTCTTTTGTCGAAGACATCAAAAATCTAATTATGACAATTTCTATTACCTTGCTCCTATCTGCTCAAATTACCCTTTTTCTCACGCTATATCACATTCCATTTCTTAACAGGCTACTAACATTGTGAGTATAATCGATGCAATATCTTAAATGACTACCAGATAGCTCTATTCTTAATTTCTATATAGATAAACACAGAAGAGCCAGAAGACATATACAGTATTGTTAGCATAATGCTTTCATTAGCCCTGGATAAAATGCTTTACCTGCTTATTGCCGAGTGTGTACAGACAACATATGTGCTAGTCAGTTCTACTAGCTGCTTGCAAACAAAATACATGTTTATTGTACTTTTTCACAAATCGAACATTTATTCTATGATTCTATTAGTCTATGATTCTACTATTCTACTGATTCTACTAAGAGATTTTCAGAACACTTTTCTACAAAGACAGTCACGTGGGACCTGCAACAGGCATATCAATAACAAAGGTCAAAAACCTCTCTATTACCTACATGTTTACCTTCCAGAGATGGATTATAAATTCAGTAAATTCAATATCCTCAAGCAAACAAATAAAACTACCAAGGATAAAAACCTGTGTGAACATAGTTTTGGAAACAAAAGTAGCTAAAACACATGTTATTCAGAGTTTTCCTACTAAAGCACAAGGAAATGTTTTATGAAAAGTCTGGTCATGTCTACACAAAATATTATGATTTACACCAAATTTCTTATCACAGTTACTACTACAGCATCTCTATTTGATAAAGGTCCATGTTAGTTTTACAGCTATTTGAGTATTGCTTTCCATTGTGTAAAGATTTACTTTGAAGAATTCACTTGAGATTTCAAACATTTGAATTTGCTATTCTTTCTTCTTCCTTTTATTTCTCTTACTCACTTTGCATTACTTTACTTTGTATCTTCTTTCAACTATAATCACAGCAGTTTTTTTTTTTCCCTCCAGAGAAGCAAGGTAGTATCAGGCAACATGTCTTAGCCTCAGTGCATCACAAATTTCCCTCTTTTAGACAATTTTTTGATCCTGAAGATTAACTTTACTAATAATTATTAAACGTAAAAGTGGTACTTTCTGTTTGCATAAGAGTAGCCAATGTCTCTTCAGTCTATGGTGAGCAAAACCACTTGACATTGATATTTGCAGCTATTCCTGAAGATTTCTATTTGCAGAAGAAACAACTTCACAGAATCACAGAACGGTTGAGGTTGGAAGGGGCCTCTAGAGATCACCCAGTCCAGCCTCCTGCTCCAGCAGGGACACCCAGAGCACGGGGCACAGGGCGGCATCCAGGCGGGTTTGGAAGATCTCCAGAGAAGGAGACTCCACAGCCTCTCTGAGCAGCCTGTGCCAGGGCTCTGGCACCCTCACCTCCCTCATATTTCCTTTGGACATTACACAGATAAAACGTTAGAGATAAAAAACAGACTGTAAAATTTCGGTAGTTTTTGAGAGGAGTAAATTTTGGAACTCAGCAATCCAGCTAATGTAGGGGGGTCTTTTTTTTTCGTAACTTTTTCATAGTCCAAGATGCCCTGGGTACTTCTGATCTAATCTAATCTAATCTAATCTAATCTAGGCACACTAAATACAAGTTAGGGCTTTTTTCTGCCAAAGTATTTCAACACAAATTTAAAATAAAGCTGAAAGTACAGAAGCCCATAATTTGATGATTAAAACCCAACAAGAACAGCAATAAAACCAACAATAAGAAAAACAAACTCAATTCTTTGGATTATAGACTATATAGATATCTCTATCAAAATAAACAAAAAATCCTTGCCCAAAATACCCCTTTCCTAAAGCATGGAAAGTAATGCAGTGAATGGTTTCAGAATTAATTTCTCTTTTATTTTTTATTTTTTTTTTAAAGTTAATACTCTTTTTTCCCCTAAGTAAATCTATGGATTTTATTCAGAAAGCATGACCATGCAGACCATGCCTGCTTCCCCTTCTCTATGGCAGGATGTGGCAGGGAGACAGAAGCCTAAACTAAGAAAAGCCTGGAAGCAGGTTCGTGGCTTCATTTTGACAAACCTTTGAAGGCAGCAGTCCAACTTGCACTTGCCTGCTCAGCAGAATGTGTATTGTATTTATAGACATCTACTTGTATGAATGAAATCTTTGCTGACAAAGGCAAAAATACCGTCACTTACACTAGCAAAGTGCTTTGCACAGCTGTTCAAGGGCTACAAAAAATATTACAAGTCAAGCTGATTTTACATTTGGTAATACTTTCTTTTACAGATGGGTTTCTTTTTATGGCTGGAAAAGACAATTTTTAAAATATATTTTAATTATCTCTATTCCATCTGTGCAGTTTAATTACTGATTTATTTCCTTTTTTTAGTAAGATATCCATCTACATGTATTTAATTACTGCCTATAGTGAAGAATTCAAATAACTTCATTTCCCTCATGAAAATGATGATGCATCTTTTAAAGACATCACAGACAGGAATATGTCATCACAAATATCTAAAATAAACAAGCTGTGAACTGTAACTGCAATTGCCTTTGCCATCGCCTGTATTTTATCAGCTTATCGAAAAAATAGTCTTCTTGATGAGTCAAAACAATATAGACAGAGAGTAGTACAATGCATGATTCCTGCCTCATTTTGCATACAGCTTGTCCAGAATTGCATTACCATCGACTCTGTATCTACACACAGTCTACCTCAGGGCCTCCGAAAAAGCCTATCATTTTTAATGTAAACCCTAAGACACAAACAGGTAATTTCCCTGTTGAACCATGGAGAGAACAATTCTGTCTTTAATGCAATTCTGCATGTATAGAGGAAACTGGCACCCTCGTCCTGGAGAAGGTAGTTTCCTTTAAGCAAGAAAACATATCGTGGGCTAGGTTATGAACATTTTTCAGCCTTTGAGATCAGCCCTTTCCAAAAGCATTAGGCGTTTAAAGGAAATAGAGCAACATAGTAAGGAAATATTTGGACTGATTTTGCTCCCAATTTGCAGTTTGGAGGTTATGCATATGCATGTTTAAAATTTAGGAAAGTGACACTGCCTATTTTCTTAACCTTTGCTTTCTTCCACATCTAAGATGTTTCTGATCAAACAGAGTGTAATAACCATTTAGTGGTATAGCTGATAAGTAATTTTCCTTTCTAGGATTAATTGCTGAATAATAACTATACATTTCAATGGCGCGTTTTACTAGCTGGAAAAAAAAATGCCCGAAGAAGTACAATAACATTTCCACAGGTTAATATGTATATCAATCCAAATTTTAAGTCTTAAGAATGCACATTACTTTCCAACACTCCAAATTGGATGAAATTGTACCTGAATTGGTATCCTTTGCATTTCACTTAGCAATAACCAACACTCAATACTGATAATAGAAAACAAATAGGATATACTGCTACTCTCCTCAAATAGTGGCTGTGTTTACTTTATTGGAGAGCTGCTGTGAAATATCAAGACTTTCTAACCACCTTAAGAGAGCTGAAATGTATTTTAAGAAAGAGAAATGCCCCAGAGGATCCTGCCCCCAAACTGCACAAGCCAGAGGGCGGCAGCAAACAAGGACATCAGCTCTAAGGAACTATGCTATTACCTCTTCTCTTGTAACTCACGCTGAAAAGGGATTTAAAAACTGTGCTTTTGTTCTTTGTGTGCTTGATCTTAATTGAAGCTTAAGATCTCATTTGCACCAGCTCTCAAAAAGCATGAAGACTTTGCAAAAATAAATCATTAATGAACCCAACTTGTCTCATCTGGGACTGGTTAAGTTAGGAGTAGAGCAGTTAGCCCAAGAAGTTGTACTTCAATTACTCTGCTAACTTTAGTCTCAGTGAATGCAGTCACTGCTAATACTTATAAAGCCATTCAGGAAGATTAGACAAGACACAGTAAAAACAGACAAAAGGAAATGTAGTTATTTCAGCATGAGAAACAAAAAGGAAATCAATTTAAGAATGTACTCCTTATCTCAGCATTTCTTAAATCTCAAAATAATAAACAGAACTAGTTTAGCTGATCACCCTATTCTCAAACCCTCAAATTTTAAAAAAGTGAGATGCACACATAACAACAATATTACTATGCCCATTCCCAAAGAGCTCCAGGTAAATGTTCAGTATGTCTCATGATAATATACAATAATGCAAGGTTTCAAACCAGTTATTTCAGAAGGTGACAGGTTATAACCTTTCCAGACTTTGTTGATGCCATTTCAAGCATCAATCAAATGAATTACTACTATGATACCCCATAAACCATTTTTGACCTAAGACTTACCTGAATTTTCTTCCAGCTAAATTCAGAACTATATTTCTACTCTCTCTCTACAGGCTTCAAGGCAGAACCTCAGGTGATGTCTTAAATTGTTTGCAATTACTATAGCTTGATCTAAGGTGAAACTTTGAAGAGATAAAATTAGAAACAGGTAGGAGCAGGCAAGTTTGCACAAGATGATGAAACAAAAGCTGAAAAAGGAAGAAAAGTCAACAGCAACAAGGTTTCTTCTCCTCTCCAGTTAATATTTTGTGCCAGGGAGCAACATTATTCACACAAACAGAACGTGATTCATCAAGAGAGAATATGAGAAGTATCTGATGAGCTGTACTCAAGATAAAACTTTAACCATCTCTTTGGAAATAAAAGCAAGTTATTAATCTCATTTAACAGGCCACACTTCTTGATCATCAGATCCTTTTACCTTAACTTGGTATGACTTTTGTCCCGAAGTCTCTATTTCTAACCGGAAACGTACACACAAACAAAATATATTTGCCTTTTAGACAGCAGCAAAGGGCTGCTTCTCTCAGATAGAAGAAGGAAAAAAAAGCCTATAATTTAAGAATATATTAAAATCCAATAGGAGACATCCCGCTATATTATCTCTACATACTTTGGGTTAATATATGGACTCTGATAATATTAAATCAGAAAAGAAGAGCTGGTAAGCTGCTGGAAGGCTAGTTTCACATATTTAAGAAATAACTGATGCTTTTGTAATGCAAGGCTTAGCCCAGGGTCACCCGTGCATTCAGGTCTGGACAAAACCCATGCTACTGAATTCCTCAGAGAACTCCTTAAAATAAACACTTCAGGAACACTGCGTAACTGCTTTATTTTGCTAGAGAGTTTACTATATAATCTCAGAAAACTAAGCAGCTTTGCAGAGGCATATATGTTTTGCATTTTAAACGAGAAGCTTAAAATTGCTTTCAGCATGAGCTCAGGTCATGTTAATTTTCATGAAAGCCTCAGATCAAAAACAGTCAGCCTTGGCAGTCAGACTTTTTTAGATGTTACGGTTTGTGTTTTAGTGTCTCTTGTTAACTATCATGTGTGTTATTGGGAAAAATTTTCCAGATATTACTATGAGGAACAACCATGAAAGTATTGCTAAAAGGTTTGTTAGTAAACCAATACTTTCATGGTTGTTCCTCCTAGTAATATCTGCCATAGCTGATCAAAGCATGACTTTGTCATCACATTTTTTCACCTTTTATGCTTTCTCCCCACAATGCTTTAGGTTTCTCGCACACAAAATATTGTAAGAAGCCAACAGTTTTCTGCAAATTGAATTTTCTTTTAATTTGAAAAACATTGTTGAGAACAACTAATAGTGCTATAAAAATATATTAACTGCTATTGTTATTGCTGTTGTTAACTGAAATGTGGGCATCTTGTAGATCCTATTCACAACACTATTGTTCTTTGGCACTCATTTAATGTGCAATATCAAATAGCATGAGGAATAAACAGCAATACTAAAGGAGGCATGAATAGCAATACCAAAAGCACTTCCATTGTCTGCATGTAACTTCACCTGTGGCATGTGTACAGCAGCAATAAAATTTTAAGGTGCATCTCTAATCATTTCAATTGCCAGCATTACAGCCTAAGATAGCTGCAAGCTGACAGAAAAAGATCTTTTTCTGCAAGACTGTTTCCCTTATGTCTGTGGCTTCACACATGCTACATGCCACAAAATATATGCTTATATTACAGCAAAAACACATTTTATTTGGCCCATATTTTCCAACTGTTTTCACTGCTAATAAAAATAGATAGTATGGGGGCACTTATGGGACAGGAATCTCAACATACACTGATGTAAGCAGTATGTAGAAATTAATAGTCAAGTTAAAATACTTGCTTCAGATGATAGACTTCTAACTGCCTTCACTAAAGGCTTTCTTCAGGGAGAAAGTGCAAGTTTTTGATTATGACCCTGAACACAAATGTTCTCCTGTTTCAGGAAAAGCAAGGAACAGCACCTCACACTTGGTTCCAGTGTGCAGCTGCACCTCGTCGGGGATTGAAATTTATCAATCAGCTGATTCTTCCGACTTGAATCTTAAAATGCCTCTTTAATAAACCGTGTGGCAAGACAGAAGGACACCCATTGTTAAAAACTTAACCAGAAAACAGTTGGTTAAGAGCGTACTTTAAATCTCAGAAGGAACCATGTTTAGGGCTTTTTTTTTCTTTCTGGTTAGAGAAATCATTCAAGAACCACTTAAAATATATACTTTATATACATATATATATGCACACACACATAAAAATAAAAGCACATGCATATACATTTGTGTGTGTCTTCAGGGCCAAGAACCATCTCTTTCTCTGGTACACAGGTTTATCGACAACCTGCTGAGAAGCCCTGGGAGGAAATCTCGCAGCCAATACAGGGAGGGACAGCAGCGGAGCAACAGAGGGTCCGCAAGTGCCTGCCCCTTCTCCAGCGCGCGGGCCCGGGTCCCGCGCCCAGGGAGCTGCTCCGCTGTCTCCCATGTCACCAGCTGCTCCCCCGGGTCAGCTACAGCAGCGCGGCCCCTGCGCTGCAGCTACACTCACCGCCACTCGTGCGGCGGCACGGGCGGAAGGCAAAGTAATGCCTTCCGCAAACTGTTCTTCTGCTCGTGCCTAACCTCTATTCCACCTGCAGCTGACAAGAGGAAGGGAGCCCCACGTTCTAAGAGCTGCCCTTTGGAAACTCAAATGCCAGTTCTTAGGAAGATAATTTGCTGATTTAACCTATCACGAGTGAGAAAAGAATCCTGCAAAAAGTTTGAAAAGAAATAAAAAAAAAAGGCAGAATACAAAAAACACACAAACAAAAACAACTCTGACGGTTGCTCTTTGTAACCACTGCCAATTCACAGTTAAATTCTTGATGCAGAGGGGTGTTTGGTTTGTGAGGTTTGTCTGCAGCAGTCAAAACATCTTTTCCAGTGTAATCCTAAATCTATTCCCATGCTGCAAAAATACAACTGGAAGGCTAAATAAAAGGACAATACATTGATTCTTGTTACTACTTTTTCCCAACAAATATGTGAAACAGTATTTTGTAGATACTAGTTTTGGCTGTAGGTACTAAATTTTGATGCTGAGCTTTGACTGCATTTTACAGGATGCCCAGTATAGGTGAGATAATGGAAGACAACTGTCCTTTAAGGTTGCTTTAAGAGCCACTAAAAGTGGCTCTTTTCCAATTAAAAACATAGAAAATGAGGAAAAAAAGAATCTACGATTATTTCAGTTGTCATATCCTATCTGTTCTGCAGATTCTACCATGTCTCAAATGCTTTTTCAAAACAGGGAGTTTGAAGTTATTACCAGAACATAACAGAATTTTGTAGCTTGTACACAGAATTTCTAAGACATCCTTTATCTGAGAATTTATTCCCAAAGCAGACAGCCAGATGCTAATTTTCGATTTCAATACCTCTGATTACTTCCACTAACATTTAGAAGAGAAAAACAAATATAAACAATTAATGTCCCCCAAATTATCATAATTATCTATCTTCTGATTTTTCAACCAATGGGGTTCCCAAGCACTGGTAAAGAAAATAGACGTGTCACTATTAAAAACTTTTGAGTAAGTGAACTATGCATTGCTATTCCCTACTTTAACATGTCAGCCATACAGAAAAAGAATGGCTTCGAAGACTATGCAAGGGAAGAAGGAATCACTTGAGCTTTCAAGAAAAAGGTTTGTCACTGGAACAAGAAGACTTGAGCTTTTCTCTGTCGACTTTCTAGCAGAAGGCATCTGCTTATGGTTAGCCTTTTCAGAAGCTATTTTCCAGTGCATCTGATCCGTGTGCCAAATGTGCCTAAAAACCACTGAGATTTCCATTGGGGAACACCTTGGAGCTGCAGGGCACTTGCCATAATATGACACCTTTCTGCTATGTTAACACATTTTATCATACACTTTCTGAAAGGAATGGGGGCAAGTAGCAAGAAGAAAGGTCATATCTTTCATTTTCTCTTATACTGGAGATAAAGAAAAGGTGCTAATGCTGAGCAGGAGACCTTACAACAAAATTCTTCACAAATACACTGCTGCAACATCTAATGGTAGAGATTATTTAACAGGTACATAGAATACATATCTTTTTAAATGAAAAAAGAAAAAGTATCTTTCTTTCGACATTCTGAAAACTATAAAATACTTGCTCCATGTGTGGACTGATATAACATCAATAAAAAGCCATCTATCTCTTTATTGTACCTCAAAGGTCCATTAAACACAAAGAACAAGTACACATAAATAAGAATGAGAAGAAAGACAAAAATGTTATTTTCGAAGACTTCTCAAAGAAGGCTAAGAACAGTCTTTCCCATAAAATCATCAAAACCAAAAAACTCTACAATTTTAAAAAATAAGCAGGGTGGAGGCGGGGGGGGGGAGATGAATGAAACACACAGACTGCTGAATATTCAACCCTTGCTTAAAAAATTATACTTCCATTTACTGGTTTCCTCCCTTTCTGTATGTTAATGAAATGTTTAGAAGATTTAAGTAGCACTTATTTGCCAAGTATATGGCTCTGTATTTGAAATTTCAAAGCCTGCATAGCTGCTTAGCATTTTTCAGTGTAAGGATCATATTAATCCATTTGACTTTTTGGACTCCTCTAGGCTAGCAAAATTAATGTACTTAGAACAAACAGATAGTTGCAAGGTAGATTTTTTTTTTTTAGTTTTTTTTTCCCATGCTTGCTTGAAGCATGGAAAATCTGTCGGTTATCACCAGAAATAAATGAGTTTTTTAAAATGTGGTGGAAAGCTGCTTAAGCCAAAGGTTTGAAGTACTCCAAACATGTGGAGATACCTTCACAGTATGTTTGCAGCTGTCAGCAAAGCCGCATGTTCTGTCTGGGTCCATTTGTCACACAGTATTCAATGAAATAGCATCTCTTCGAGAGAAAGGGCTTTGAAAAGTTAGGCAGAAACTCTATTAGATTGTTTTTTCCCTTAGCAGGTAGCTTTCAGAGTGAAGAACAAGGACATACCGCAGGGTTTCCAACCAGACACTGGAAAAATTTTAGGTGCAACCATGGGCCTCCTTAAGGGTAAGACACCCTCCATCAAGTGTGGAAGTGCACACTGTTTCTGCTTTAACTTGGAAGTCATATCCAGAAAGCATTTTTCTGAAGCTTAAAATGGTATCTGGAAGTGCAGCATGGGAGATTCTTCATCATCATGTGTTTCTCCTCCCCAGCCAGCAAGTAGTTACGATACTTCAGTTTGGAGTTCTGTATTATGTATTAAATTTCCTTGAATTGCCTCAAATCACCTAAAACTTAACATTGAAATTTATCTTTTTTATCTTTTAGTAGATAAATCTGATAAATCATTTCAACGGTTAATTGCCCTAATTCCTAGGGAGTGTGCCTCGATTCCTGTCCAGATTTGCCTTGTTCAAACTTCTACTTGCTTTTGCATCTTGCCGTGCATTTGGGATGGAAAAGTATTCACCAACCATAGTGTCTTACCCATGCCAAATTACCATTTGAAAAGGGACTAGAAATGCCTAAGGAATGCAAGAGCAAAGAATTTGTGGAATTCCTCAAAATTCCAGAGCAACTTAAGCACATGTGGATTTTAGCAAGATTACCTGTATTTACCTAAGAATAACCAAAGATTAATGAAGTTTCTGAGAGTGAGGAGTCACTGTATGTAGGAAAAGAGAGAAGTAAGAATTTCTATCATGCACCAAAACTCTTCAATTTTCTGTTTTGCTTCTCAAACATGTGGCTCATGTATTTCTAATCCTTTATCTCTTGCACATATACAAGTAATGTGCAAAGTATTTGCCCAAAATACCTTATTATACATTATTTTATCTGTCAAATCTTCTTTCTGTCGAAAAAGCTCTAATTTAACAGGCAGAAAATCAGTCTGTCTTTAATGTTCTGGGACCAAACTAAATAAGGCTTCAGAGAGGGGTCAGCACCAATAAAAGCCACAAAGAAATTACTTAGAAAAAGCACTGTGATTCATTTCTCATTTTCTCAAAGACCAAACTGTATTGATTCAATCAGCCTTTTAATCTTTCATGTTTTAGCATTTTCTGAAATACCATAAGGAAACAACCCCCCCGCTTCTCAAACAAGAAGATAAATTTTCTTAACTGTTCCTGAGTATAACGGAATCTTTAGTCACACCCCAGTTCTTGCTAAACCTCAGATGTGCACAGAAAAATATCTCAAGTCTTCCGCACTAGGCTAGCCATGCTGTCCAAATGACAAAAGACTGTTATCAAATTCTTCCACTAGCTCCTCAAAACAGCATTAGTTGATGGTGTTTCTACAGGTAATGCACAAGAAAGGCTCCCTGCAAGCAGCACACAGTGGAGAGAGGTTGAGTTGTTGACAAGAAGGGCACAAGCATCGTGTCACAGGGGCAAGCAAAAAATATGAATAGAGGGAAAAAAGGGTAATCATCTAGAATAAAGAAAAAAAACCCTGAAACATCCGGAATGCAAACAAAGTTATATGTCTGCTCTTGCCAGCTGAACAGAGAAACAGAGATGAAAGGAGAAAAAATAAAAAGAGGGAACAATGTAATAGGGGAAGCTGGAAGTGTACTTCAAGGAAAGGACAAGGATTCACCCCCAGGAAATGAAGCAAGTGATAAAAAAGAAAAATATCTGAGTTTGACCACATAAAATGACGGGTGTTTTGTTGTCACAATACTCCTAGTATAAATATCTGTTTATTTTTTACTTTACCTTGTGCAGAAAAAGCAAAATGTCTTTATTTTAGATATTTCGCTGCATAATTACTATAAAATTATAACGTAAAGGCCATAGAATCTTTGTATAAATGAGTATATTTAAAGTACCAGAATAATTTTCATTTGAAGAGATTTCTAGAAATATAGCTCTGGGATGCTGCTGTCTTGAACATGAACTGTGTATGTGCTCCTCCTTAATGAAAAACTGTTTTTCTCCTACATCCTCAGTAGGATCAGATCCATAACTCAAGACATCCTGTGAAAAATACTACAAAGCAGTATAATCCAGAGATTCCGCTGAATTTAAAAGTTTAAATTATGAAGAAAATTACTAGATCCATGGAAAACTATTAGGGCCTTTGCAAGTCAATACTGTAGGAAATAAAATAACTGGAAAGTTTTTTTTTTTTAATTGGACTGATCTCTTTGAGAATTTCTTGTTTTTGCATTTAATTCAGGAAGCCCAAATTTGGTTATTTAATAAACTACTATAGGCTTTAGCACTGGTAAATAAAAAGTAAATAGCTTTTTTATTCTCTAATAATGTATACACAGTATTAATATTTCATTTCAATAGTCCATAACATATGGTTATTTTTTACATATGGCAGCTGTAGTATTGAGTAATTTAGTAATGACTTTTCATTATTATATATATATAATGGGAAAAAAAAATCTCAAAATTTGAATTGCCACCATCCATAAGCCTGGCAACAGAATTTGCTCAACAGAAATAAAATAATAACTTTGCCCCTTCTTGTCTCAATTCCACAGAGGGAAAAAAATAGTTAGAAAGGGTTGTGTAGAGTTTTGATAACTTTTTTTTTTTTTCCTGGATTTGTTCTCAGACATAAAAACAACAGGAAATTTAAGCCTTCTCTTCTTAAGATTTTTTTTTTTTTTACAAAGATTATGTTCATGTAGCAAGACAGTTCTGTTTTTTCTGCCTTTATCTGGAGACACTTGGATATACTGAATTGATAGCAAATAACATAATTTCCTTAATCCCTTCAAACTGTAATTGAGGTATTAAGCCAAATTCAGCTTTAGACATTAGGAAGAAAAATCACTTCCTTTGCTGCATCAGTTTGAGTTTGTTTGTTAGCAAAAAAGATAATAAATGACATGACCTGTCTTTTTGCCTTCTCAGGAAATTGCAGCCATACCACATATATATACATTTTCTAATGCATAGAAATGAGAAAGATTTCAGATTTATTTTTTGCATATCATGTTTCACAAATGAAAGAATGCATATATATGAAGTGTTTCATTTTTTTTAAAGAAATGTTATTTTATACTATGTGAAATTTTGCATATAGAATTCTCAGCATTGTTAGTGAAAGCAGAACACCTACTGGCTTTCCAATTGTCCTACAAATTCAGGCACAGTGTTTTAATGCTTTCAATCATCACATAAAACAACAGCAAATGTAAGAGTGCCTAAATAAAATGCACATCCATCTGTGATGACCTTGCAAAATCTTCCACGGACAAGCCAAATCCAGAGATCCTCACTTTGAAATGGGTTTAAAAAGACGTGTTTCATTATTCATGTGACAGGGCAACCACTGGAGAACTCCACAGATGAGATGAAGTCACTACTCCGGACATGTGGAGGGGTGCTTTTGCCCAGTTATTTTCCGCATTGGCTTTGAGATGCAAGTGATGACAGTCATCATGTGAGTTAACAAATCTATCAGCTTCTTCTTAGTCTGGCACTGTCTATCACATAGTTTCTGAACTGAGTATCTTGTGCACCTTAGTCTAGTAAAATGCCCTTCAGCTAAGAAAAAGATGCGGTAATGTCCTCTCGCTTTGGAACTTATTCAGATTTGGAAGAAAACTTTTTTTTTTCCTAAAGTTTGTTTGCTATTAGGCTGAAAATATTTTTATTACCGTTGGACTAATTTTAACATCTACCGGAGGCATCCTCATGCCTGATGCATGACTGTACTCGCTTTGCAGAGGTCCTGACTGTACCTAGAAGAGGAAGGCTGAACTCTACTGCACCTGTGCAATTATTTTTTAATGACTAAGCATGAGAACCATGAACGGTTCTCCATTACTCTGGTGCAGCTCATTAGAAGAAGGTACTGGTACAAAACGGGACTCACTGGCGTCATGAAAGATCTCTCCACTGAGCTGCTGTGGCCCCTTGAGGCAATCTCAGCAGCACATGGGACCCAAAGGGCAGATCTCACCCTACCTGTTCTCCTGGGCATCACATTTGCCTACTCTATTCATCTTTCCCTACCCAAGTTTGATACCTATCTATACCACATTTGCTTTATTCTGATCAAACAATTGTTACCTTCTGTTTCGTGTGCCAACCTAGCCATTTTTTAACTTGTAGTGCTGACAGTTTTCAACCTTTGTTTGATTTTAATTATCTTAGGTTATTATTTCATCCCACCAGAAAGTGTCAGCAACACTGCTGGGATGTTTAATACGCTCCTTCAGTTGTTAAAATTATTGCCCTACTTATCTCCATTAGCAAAAATATTGATAGCAATCTTTTAGAACTTTTTTAATTACCACTCTCAACACCTGATGTCCTCAGCTCCTCCACCTTTTCTTACTCACTCCATCTTAGCACTGTAATCACACTTCTTTTCTTCCTACGGTGCCATGCCTACTTTCTTTTTCCCTCTTCTGCCATAGCTTTAGGAGCACCATGTCTGACTTTCGCTTTTCTGAAGGAAAACATCATAAGGACAACATCAGAAAGACAAGTTAACACAATCAAGAGCAAACTGGCAGCCACTAAGCCAACCACAGTCATCCGTTTTCAGGCAGTAATAGACCAATAGACCAGACCCATTAAAGATCACTTATGTACAACATAAGCTTATGTTGTAAAGCTTATGTACAACAATCTTCTATATAGCTTTGCCCTTGTTTTCTAAAAAAAAAAAAAAAAAAAAAAATTAGAGACAGTAATTTTTTCACTATAAGCAAAATCAAAACTATTATAATAACCCAACATAAGATACTTTCTGTAACTTTTGAAGTCTTCTGGTCCTTTTTTTGAATTATCTTCACTTTTCAAAAGGTAAATACTATACATATACCTTCAGGCAATTTCCTGAGCTTTCTCTGGAGAAGCAAAAACACGGCCTTTCTTCTATTCCATTTTTCTGTGTTTCCAAAGATTTCACTAGCTTTGGTGACCACACTCAGAGCTCAAGTTTGGCTGTTCTCCTGTTCTGACTCCCCGAATCTTTCCTAGAATTGTTGTTTTCCAGGACAGAAAGCCTCTAACCATATCATATAGGAAAACCTAGCATTCCTTGTTATTAAAGCATTAACTCTTCACTTGGTGACAATTAAAAGAAAAAAAAAAGTATTCTGGTCAGATGCAGCTCATTCTGCTCTCTTTAAGCCAACTTTTCTATCATGTCTTTTGCCATCTTTGTCAGGTCTCAGAGCAGAAATCTAAACTCCTAGAAAGACCTTACGATAATCACTCCCAGTTTTTGGAGATCTGACACATGCTAATCTGTATCTTATGTCGTTAGCAAGTACTTTATTCATAGTATTAATGCTATTAAGAAAAAGAATGCCATGGAGTAATTAAATACTTAAAAAAATAATTAGTTCTACACAATTTACCTTTATTAAGCAAATCTGAATCTAATCAAGGAATGCAATTGGATCCAGCTGACAATTTTTATTTTCCATATAACAATTCTCATTAATCACGTTCTTTGCTTTCAGCTCTAGCGCATGCTCCTTCATGATTTCTAACATACATTCTAACATACATCCTAACATACGTGGAAGGATGCCACTGGACCCAAGGCTGTTAATTTATTCCAGTACCATTTTGCAGACTAGTTATTCAAAAAGTATATTCTGTAACAGAGGAGCAAAGAGAGTCATATAGCCATTGATGTGCAGGTTTACAGAAAATTAGTAAAAAATAAGCTTGGAAACAAGTTTGATCTGAAAAGGGCACATCACTCCCTAGTGCCACCCCGCAATATGAGGATGAAGCAAGGCTACCTCTCTACGGACGTGCAGAGACACATCACTGCCAAAACATAAGAGTTCTCTGGCATCTGCAGAACAGCTGACCGAGTCCACAGCAGGCATGGCACAATCCACTTAAGTAAAATATTTCATGAAGTTACTAATAAAAATACAATAAGGTCTTACCATGCCACTATTTCAACTATATTCCTGATACTGAAAAAAAAATACTCTTTCCTTTATCAGCTAAAGCTTCTCCTCCTCGCCGTCCCCATAAGCACAAAAAACATTTTGCTGTTTACAGGACATGATAAAAATGTCAAGCTGGAGAGAGTAATGTCTTAGTTTTTGCTGAAGAAAAATATCAGCAAATATTCAGGTCAAGCAGTTTTACAGAGAAAAGCAATCGTAAGAGTAGCCACGGTCTGAGAGAAGGCAATATGCATTTTTTGGACTGCAGCAGTTAACACTCCAAAGTGAACAAAGATTCTTCTGTCTGAACATAACCCGCTAAGGCCAGCAGCCAAGAAAGCAAATAGTCTAACTGCGCTTTTACTGTAAATTACGTAATTTCACAGTTATAGATCCTATTAGCAGATGACATCATGTTTTTGATCTAATGCTTAAAACTCCTGGCTGAAATCTCCTATTGTGAGCATACTGCCAAGAGCTCCTTCTTGAACACCACACTGCACATTACAGTAATCATCTACTGCATTGATAACTACAAAACTATAAAATATTGCAATAAAATGAAAGCTCTGTTTTACCCATAAAATGAAGAACTTCAAGTTTGAAGGCAAATGTATCACTCTTGACTCACCCCATTCTTAAACACAGAACCAGAGTATGTAAGACATCTGCCTCAATTTACCACCAAGTGTTCTCTCTGGCCACAATCTGTAAATACATCTTCTTGGACTTAAAAATCAACATAACTGATCTCTTCTGGTTCTAACATTTAGTGGTGTTGGTACCCAAATAGGATAAGACAGCAGAATGCAGTTCTAACACACATTTCAAAATACTTCAATTTAGAACTTAAAAATTTCAATGCCAAGTTTTCTGAAATTGAAGTCTAGTGATTCTATTTCCTATGCTTTCTTGAACTAATTATCAAAACCACTCCAAACTGTTGTTAGCTTAGCTGTTTAACACAGATTTATCTCCTGAGAATATAATCTTTATATAAAATCAGATGCTTTTCTGCTTTTGTTAGATTTCAGACTTTAAAAGATGAGGTTATCCTTTAACCTTTCACTTTACCATGCAACCAAAATACACTATAAGATTCCCACAATAATGACATAGGTAATTTGTAAGGAAACAGAGAAAAAGCTCCTGATTTTATGGTGGCATCATTAGGTTCCACAAATTCATCTCTCAGAGGGGAAAAAAGTGCACATGACGCTCTCTTACATTTCTTCTCTTTCTGGAAGTGAGAACTGCTACACTCCTGCACATATATTTACAATTATAATTTCAGAATTTTAATAGTAGCAATCCAGTATATTCCATGTAGTTTCACTATAAGAGAAGCCAAATGAATTCTTTTGTGTTTCCTAATCAAATCGTGAATAATCAGGTCTGGTTTGCTGTCATATGATACCTGCAACTTATGTAAAGATGAATTATTCTACAAGCAGATAATCTATGCAGCCAAAACAATATGCACTTGGTTACATGCACTACAAAACATCTGCGGCAGAAACGGCTCTTCTAGGTAACTTCTTAAGCAACAGGTAGGCAGCAGCTTCTCCCAGATGTTTTTCATTTCAAATGAAAATGTACAATGTATCTTGCTTGGGTAAAAGGAGTCAGAACTCTCATGGGTTACTACCCGTGGCTTACATAGCATGTAACACCCTCCCACCCCACTAGAGATCTGTGACACTAAATACATCTGCCAAACACACGTCAGGGCATAGGACCTGCTTCAAAATGCTGCTGCAGACCTAATGTTACGCCGCTTTTTCAAGCATCAGCAGCTCTCTCTCTTCTCCTCCACCACAAGTTCATTCATTTCGGCAGGCAGCTCCGCACAAATGACCAGCAGCTGCTGTGTCAGTCGATCCTGGCAGCAGACGACAATCTGCTTTAACAATACCTGCAGAGGCCTGTGCTACCGGTTGCAGTTTCCTCTCTATAGGCTTGTCATCCCACAAAAATAGTCAGCATATAAAATTTTCAATTATTCACACGTAAAATAAGAAACAAAATCAAATTAAGTCATACGCTTCCTTCCAGCACTGGCAAAACCTTTTTGGTGCAAAACAGCGGCTTAACTCATTGAAACATAGTGATCAGTAAATCATGTCACACTTAATAACAGCAATTACTGAAATTATTAATAGTGCTTAAAAAAAAAGTTAAGAAATAGGCTTGCAAGTGCTTTATAGACAGTAACACGAGAAGAGAAAGATCCATCTCTAAACAGATCCTAACAGGATTATTAGTGATGCTGTTGGTAGAGAATATCCTGATAACAGTCATCCCACTGCTACCGGTATGCCCGCAAATGCAGACAGATATATTTGAAGAAAGCATGAAGCTTACTAAATCAATACATAACCTATGTGTTAAGGAAAAGTGAGGGTTTATTTTTGATTATTTTTAAGCATACTTTCATAAAGAGAAAAGGTTGTCCTTTCTTCCTCCCACATAAAAATTGCACAAGCTCCAGAATGTGCCATAAAACAAATGGAAATGAAATTCTACCCAGTGTGCAGTCTTCTTTTTACAGTAAACTCAGTGTGACAGTATTGCTCTTTCTGTGTGTTGAAGTCAGTAGCAAGTTGTTTATTTTCTACCTTGAATCTTTGAAGTGAAAAATAAAAGGCTTTCTGCACTCAGTGGGTAATATTTAAATTTGCACTGTATCAAGAAGTACATCTCTCCTAGCTCCTAAGAAGCTGGGATTTTACACTGCATATCAGAATCCATTTTCTGGATCAACTGCTCAGCAAGTAGATTCCACTTTTGCAATGGCAAGTGTTGGAGCAACACTGTCCAAAGGTTCCTACAGCATGAACTGCTCTCACCTTCCAGATGTGATATACAATTTCATTACAAGTCCTGTCCCACCGTCAGGATGCGTGTAGCCACGGACATTGTGCTATCAAACAGAAAACAAGCTTGATTGCAGAGTAATTTCAGACTGTGCTAACACAAAACTAGTTCTTAATATATCCTAGGTTTAGTAAGCTAGGTAAGATGGTATCGAACAGCTAGCCAATATAATGTGTTTAGCGGACAAACGATAATGCAATACCGATTTTAGGATGAAAGCATTCACTGAATCTAAATGAGTTTAAATGCAACTGATATATTCTATTTGCATCTTCCTCAATGTGTTTTTGAGTGTTCAGATGACCTTCTTGTCTTGAAAATATGCAAACCAGTAGAGTTCTCTTCAAAGACAGAAATTCAATGACGCAAAGTGACAGATAGGAACTAACAGTACTTCCTTAATTCTTCTTAGAAAATACATTTTGCTCAGCTGAAGTTCAGCAGCATTTTTATTTTATCACTTCCAAAGCAGTGACAAAAAATGATCCAAGGGCGATATTCAATGTTTTAGACCTCATAAAGCAACCACTGCCTAATGGCAGTCAAAGGAGAGGAAAAGCAACAAACACCCCCAAAATGTGTTCCGCTCTTTTCTTTCTAACACAAGATAACTTTATGTAGTCTGGAGCAAAACCAAGCAAAGCAGAGTTTAGGGACATGGAGAGGTAAATTGCTTCTCTTTTTTTTATCATAATTTTATTTTTTTTTGGCATAAGTGCAATGAAGTGGGCAGGCAGGTCCAAAAATCAACTTTTATCTGACTTCTAAAGATACTATGATGAGTAGGAAACAGAGACCATTATCACAATCACTTGGACCAGGAGCTGCATAATGATGACAAGGTCCTTCCTGCACCTGCTGAAAACTGAAGGTCACAAATGAGAGGAGCAGTACATATCCATCAAAGAGGAGGAATGGAGAACCACAAGAAGACATGTAGACATGGACAGACTGCACCCAGAGGAAGTCTGTAGATAACACCAAACTGCGCGGAGTACCTGATGCTCCCGAGGGCTGTGCTGCCATTCAGAGGGACCTGGACAGGATGGAGAGTTGGGTAGGGAGGAACCTCATGAGGTTCAACAGGGACAAGTGCAGGGTCCTGCACCTGGGGAGGAATAACCCCAGGCACCAGGACAGATTAGGGGTTGACCTGCTGGAAA
>JAUBNY010000696.1:153227-164083 GCA_032275445.1 Crypturellus soui | reverse complement strand
TCAAATCTCCTCTCAGTCTTCTCTTCTCTAGGCGAAACAGGCTGAGATCGCTTAGTCTTTCATCATATGTATGATACATGCTCCAGTCCCCAAATCATCTTTGTCGCTCTGTTTGTATTAATATAAACTAATTAGTACCCACAATGGGAATATTCTCCCAGTATTTGCAGGAATCTACAGTTGCTCTTAATCAGAATTTTTTTTTAAAAAACTTTTGACCCCGACAGTCTGTTATAGCAGCCCCAACCAGTGTGTCAGGTCTATGTGGGTTCTCCCTCATAAAACCACTGTCCCCAAAGTGGCTGGCAGACCTGTGGACTGATTCAATGAGGTAACATAAAACAGCCAGTCTGTAACATGTCATCGGAGCCCTATTCCTCACCATCCCTGGCTAGATAGATACCAGAAGAAATGTTAACTTATTCATAGAAGCAGAAGGTAAAGAAGTGGAATATAAGGAACAAAAATGACAACAATGAAAAAAGTACCTGGCACTGTAAGATACAGAACCTAAACTGCTTCAAGAAGAGCCTGCAGCAGCCACCACCTCCGTCTGGAGTTATCTTTCCCCATTTAGCCTAGAACAGCCCAAGGAGGCCCATCAATTAAGCTGATACGTATCTAGCTGGCACAAAGACCTCCAGGTACATGACCAGAAAACTCCTATCTGTACCTTCCCCTCTTAAAAGGAATTATTATTCTGTTATTAGACGTATCTTGCCTCACTTTTGAGGGGAGAGAAACAACACAAGCCACTGTCTTAGGGTGCTCAGCTAAGAGATCACCCCATCAAGAGCTGCACTGCAATGCTAATCAGACAGGCTTACTCGGTATCCACTGTTAGCTTAACGTCGTACCATACTCACAAGCAACTGCAAGACAGCCACAGAAACAACAGAAAAATATTTGGATACTAAAAAATAGCTTGTGAATAATATTTAAAGCGCAGCAATAACATCTTGACGGAAGTCCTTGAAAGCTGACTGCACTTACACATCGACATAAAAATGAACAGGTTATGGAAAGCTAATAGAGGGTATTAGAATTGTAAGACTGCATGTGAGGACA
Source organism: Crypturellus soui (assembly GCA_032275445.1). NCBI lineage: Eukaryota > Metazoa > Chordata > Aves > Tinamiformes > Tinamidae > Crypturellus > Crypturellus soui. The sequence continues at coordinate 163,015 of JAUBNY010000696.1, read as the reverse complement.
CTGACAATGATCCTGGAAGTTTTCGCAAGCAAAAATCAATACCCAATTGCAAAAGAGCCCTAAGGTGCTAGCTGTACTTCATGGCAAAAAACATCTAAAGCATATTAAAGGATTAATTTACAAGCAAAGAAAACTGCAGAATACTTGGCATCTAGATTTCTAGCTATATGCATTTAATGCTACATAAATTCTTTCTGTTCCTGCATTATTCTATCCTACAGTTACTTTTCCTCATCCAACTAGTATCTAACTGCAAGTCATTATTGTCCTTCCAGACAAGCTGACAACTTTTTTTTTTTCCATTCAATAAATAAACAAAAGATGCAGGCCATTCTTGCAAACATTCCTGATTACACAGTAAGGACAGCAAGGATACTAGTTTGGCAAAACAGCACTGCGAGAGCAACACTTCAGAAGGGTGTTGTTTTGCCCTTTTCAACTTTGCACCACTAATAAAACCAGTCCAGTAGCCTGTGTGGATCTCAACATGCAATTTATAGCACACAAAAAACTGAAAGCTGTAGGCTTCTTTTAAACATGAAACACTTCATTACACATTTTTTTTTTAAGAAAAACATAGTGTAAACAAATCTGATTGCATTATATGCCATTAAAGAAAAGATGAGATAGACTGTAACATTGTGGACTGTAACAAGTTCCTGAAGTCACCTTAAACTCTTTCAAGCAAGTATTATATATACGTGTAATAAACATATATACATGCCTATACATACATACACATATTATATGATGTATAAGTTTTTGTAAGTATATAATTTTATTATATAATATGCATTGCTGCCTTTGTACAGGAGTAAAAGTAGTCACCCTCACAGACAAGTCCCATCACTGCCAACAGACACAAGAGCTTCTTTTGTGTACAATTTTTGGAGCACTGGCATTCATTTAAGTTGAGTGTCAGAGGTGGCTAAATCCCAGATTATACGTTTGGCTACAGAGACCTGCTCCTAGTTTCCATCAATGTGAAAAGGATTTTATAGACTCCAATCCAACTGTTTGCTCCTCAAATCTTGTTCCCTAACGTTAGCTAACGGTGAAGCTCAAGGAGATAGTTACTCTCTATTTTGTTGAGCGTTCAAATTTCTTTATGCTGCCAGGAACAGATACCTAGAAGGATACGTCATTCAGGAAGAACTTGCCCAAGGAGACATATATGCACAGTAAAAGAACACAAAAAATACGTATCTCTTCTTTAGCTTGAAAACATGCTGAGGACTGCACAGCAGCGAGGCTTTGCCATGGCTTTAGGGAGAAAACAGGCAGATGAAGGCAAACAACTTCTGTCCTATTCTCCTGCTGGTGAACTGCTTTTCTTTCCCCCTGGCTAGCTGTCTTGCAGAGAAGAGCTTCCAAGAATCCAACACTGCATTTCAGTATTTTCTTTATGTCTTCCTTAGGAGGACAAATAGATTTTTAAAAATCTAACGTATTTCTTCGAAAGCAACAGTGCAAGCTACACCTCTCAGTTGGTGCATTACCAGAATTAAGCAGTTTGGTATTCAGAGAAATCGGAAATGGGGCAGAGGGGAAAGTGAATCAACTTAGGAAGAAATAAAATAGGAAATTCTTCTGCTTAGAGACTACAGGGTTGCCAGTCATCATTCTGCAAACAACCATCTTCTATTTTACATGATTTTTTAAAATTATTTTTGATCAGAACACACTGTTTCTGTGAACGAAGCTTCACAAGAAAATAAGTCAGAGATGAATGTCTAGTGCTGGCATTTTAACGCATTAGTTTCACTTTTTCCCCCCACATTTTGATTCTAGCATGTAATACCCAGCCCAGGGGCTTACCGGGCGATCTCACATTATGGCCCAATTAAGCATAATGTTCCTCTCCCTTTTCAAGTCAACGTGAAAGCCATGGCGCAGAATTCTCCAGCTGAGAACTACTCCACATAAAGCTCTTTATTGGCCATGTCCTTCAGGACAACTTATTTATATTTACAGGCTTATCAAATGTGAAGTGATCTGCCATCCTTGAGCCAGATATTTAAAATGCCTTGGGATAAGAAAAACCATGTTCATGCTGGGCCAGCAAAAACAGTAAGGCATCATGATACAGAAAACCAGTTAAATGAATCAGAATTGATTTGGAAAAAAATGCTTTGCTAGCTTTTACGCTTCAAATGTTGTTAAAATTTATTTCTATGAAAAGTCTATGAATTTGCACAGTACCTGCAGAAAAGAGTTTTTCTGCTTAATAACTTAGGCTTTTAGGCCAAAGTGAAAGTATGGGTAGTGATAACACAGTGTAAGTGGCCATAATTGAAAGATTCAATTTAAAAACATACCCTGATTGCACCTAAAATGCTAGCACTGGCATACTTGAAGTTTTCTGATTAATTATAGAAAGCAATCAAGCTTATAGGAACACAATCAAGCTATCAAGCCAAAGGAAGATTTTTCATAGGACTAACACAGGTTTTTCAAGGTTGTCTCCTAGACCATATTATGTATTTTAAAAATGATGACCCTATAACATGGCAGACATTTATATCTATATAATCAAGACAAATCAATATCTATATAATCACAGCTTGCTTATTATAGTAGTTTAGTAGTTTTAAATAAAATATAAAATTATCACAGTAGATTTTGTACACTATTTGAAGGTTCAAATGAGTTACTTTTAATATCTAAAAATAATGAAGATCACAATTGCCTCAAAGAGCAAAAAAGCACTACTCATTAGTATATATTTATAACATAACAAAATATTTTAGCTTTTTTTTAAAAGTTGTGAGGTACTATTTTTTTCATCACCCCCTCTATGTAATTAACAATTGAAAAGCATTATGCACTAGATTATGTGTGGAAAAATATACTTGAATTTCACAGGAATCATCTCCTCCTCAATGTTTTTCTGTATCCCACTATTAATTCCAGAAAATGATAATATCCTCTTTAGTTTTAACTTTCAGGAAGAGATGGGAACATCTGGTAACTGGCAGCATACTTGTTACATTTCAACTTTAATATCTCCAGGAATAAATGCGCCCAAGGAAATCAGTCTGCTTTTTATTGTGGGAACAGCAGCTGGACACACAAGGGAATTGAATCTGAATGCCGTTACTAGATAACTATGTCCATTTTACTGGTATTATTTTGATAGGTTAATCGATGCTATTCTTGGTTTGTATGACACTGTGGTCCTCAGCCTCCACTGCTTTAGGCTTTCACTGCATTTCACTGTCAACACACATCACTTTTCCACAGGTTTTATAGAGTTCTGCTGTGGAGGTACCTCCATTACAGTCAAAATGCATTTCCAGTGCTCCACGAAGTTTCAACAAACACACATCCTTAGTCTCTGAGGAATGAAATAACCAAGCAAACACGTAACGACTTTCCCCATGTTCCCACTCATTTTCTCCTGCTGCGTACCCATATTCTCAGAAGCATCCATGAGTTACTTTTAATATCTAAAAATAATGAAGATCACAAGGCCCCAGGCATGTGATGGTCACTTGGGCTGACCGAGTTTAAAAATGTGTGCTGAAACCTGCAACTTGCCACACAAATTTGTGAAAATATCTGAATAGTTCATAAGAGTATGTTAGGAAAGGTGGCAGTAAATAGTCATAAGCACTATCATCACATTTTCATGTTGAGCTAGATCATCAAGGGCATAGCACAGATAAAAGATTTCTGCAAGCTATCAAGTGATGACAGCTCTCAATGCAACCAATATAATTTTAAAGGATTTTTTTTTATTTGCTTTCAAAATATATGATATTTCACAAAATCTTCTAATGGACAGCTTGACTATGTTGTTTACAGCAAAAAGAATCAGGACTATATTGCAGCATGCCATCTATTCCAGCTGTAAAAATCTTCCAAATAAAATTGCAAGGACAAGTAGTAAAAATAGAAACTTATTATCTTTGATTTTTAATGGGATTCATTATGATAAAAAACACAGTTTCTTAGAGGTAGACCTTTACAAGCATCTACTGCTGGTAAATAAGTTGTCTATCTGTCAGCATAAACATGGATAAACATATTTCTCCAGAAAGTCCATATTTCTTATAAAATAAATAAAAAAAAAAATCAGCATTTGCTTGATTGTATTTTCACCTCCCAGTACTTCCTCTTATTTTCCTTAGATTTAATGAAAACAAACTCTTTGTTTAATTGAGTGTTTCCTCACTAGTTGTCTTTCCGATCCCTGGGCTCTTATCTTGGTAGTATAGTATCAAATTTCTTGTTTCAGATTACTGCTCATTTCTCACTCTGTATCGCATCCACTCTGTGTCTACCTGGATGAACGCTTTCTGGGACTTCTTTTGCCAGATATCATCACGATGGTCATCTAATAATGCATTCCTTAAGCTTCCCTTTATTTCTGTTCATTCACATTTTTTTGATCTTTTATATGCAGGCTCAGTACTTTCCTTGCTTCGTAACAGTAGAGATATAATGAGAATGCACATCTCCCTCCTCAAAGTCATAGGTTAGAATACTGGCAATTGTATTCATGAAACTGGGAGAACAGGTATGTGTCTTATAGTAAAGAAACTGTATGTTTAACCACACCACATCAGTTCCTCACACAAGTCCGAAAATCTGCAGATCCCATTTTTATAAAAAAAACCCACACATCTTGTTTCTGCATGAGCTTCACTTCTTTCATAGTTTGCAGGACAATGTGTGTGTTTTGTTCCAGAGACTAGCTTCAAACATCACTATAGCTGCTGTAAATTCATTAAAAAATATGGTAACATTTTGCATAGGTAGAGCATAGTAAACCTTCATTCATAACAGTAACTTGTGTTAAGCCAAGTGTGTTGCTTGGAGTATGAAATTACAAGTCTGTATTTCCTCAAATCTTACTCAGATTTAACAACCGGTACTCCCACCAACAGAAAATACATTTTTTTAATCCCATATAACAGATTTTCATTAGGTATTTTAACCTACTTTAATACCTTGCTACACTGTACTACATTAGGGTGAGTTTCCAAAGAACTCCAGTGAAATGCAATAAAATACAGTAACCACAACATAACACTGCACAGCAATTAAAATGGTGAAATTGCATAGCAATTAAAATTGGTACACGATAATGGCATAGCCACAGCTTTAAACAAAACAACCATTTGAAGCAAGGTAGCACTTAGCAAGAAAGTAAACACTCAGTTTTAATGACATCTGTGAGTATGTTAATAACTGATTTTGGATGCAACAAAGACTTAATACAGAATTCTGCTATAATTATACTTCTGCTACCATGGCTTACTGTAAATTGCAATATCCATGGTCAGAAAAGATAGTTCAGACTCTTTAAGGCAAGTGCATAGTTCTTAGAGACTTCTTAAAATTTCTACCTGGCGGCTGTCGATAGATATGCAAGAACATATTCAGTATGTATTATTCAGTTTTCAATGCACTGCCCTTGACCATTGTCTTTTAGCTCCTCTAAGTACTTCTCTATTAAAGTTCTCCAAAGATGAAAGTACTTCTCCACCCTAAAAATTAAATCAGCTTCAATACTACTGGATCACAGCAGAGAAGTCAGCAGCAGATCTGCAGGTGTAATTTTGGATTGCAGAAGCCATATTCATCACTGTCCATGCTGCCAAATTAATCAGATTTCTTTCAATGAAACATGTTATTGTAATTTGAACTAAAAGTGGTATATAACTTATATGGATTTCAGTTTTCCAATTATCTAGATAAGGTTAACTGGAATATATTGGTGATGGAGAAACAATGCACCATTTTTTTCTCATTCCTGGTTTATTTTTAAATTAGTCTTGGAATAAAAAAAAAACATTTTGGAAACTGAAGAATTCTTTTCAGGGAGAAAAGAAACATTTGAAGTTATTTGTACAGTTTAAAGCATGTATTAGAGAGCATTTGTTCCTAATTGAACCTTTGAAAATGCAGAGTTCAAATAAAGAAAAACTCATCTTAAAGAAGAATTTAAGACTTTGTGAAACTGCTGAGACACTCTCTAAGAAGATGTGTATCTGTAAGTACACTAAGTGAGCATGATTTAGGACCACTAGTAGATTTTGGAAAGACTTGCCTTTAATAGGTACCATGACTTTACATCATAGGACATATTTGCATTACACAAAAGGTAAAAAAAAAAAAAAAAAAAGCATTATATATATGTAAATGTATATGTTAATGTATATATTAAATGTTAATGTACATGATGAAGGTTTTCTATTACACTACAATTCTTCACACAAATACAGATGTAAACATATTTTACACATCATAACTTTGCCATCAAGCATCCTTCACAAAGTCCTTCAGCAAGAGAGAATTGATTTTATCTTTTCTCCTATCAGTGAATTCACCTGATATTTTTCTACAGAGCAGAAAATCCTATGATTACATTAGCTGTTGTGAGAATATCTGATGATGATTTGATAACTGCAGCAGAATCTTCACTCCTTATAGCCCTGAACTGCCCTCTGACGCAATTCTGCTAAGTGGTGACTACCCCATCACTCAAAGTGATCAACATGTTTATTAATTCCCTGAAGACATCTAGCACAATAAAAGTTATAATCCCATCAGAAGAGTAAAACTTCACTGCTTTGATTGTAATTCAGTCTCACTCAGGAAAGTCCATGGCAATAAATCTTTGCCAGAAGGACAACACATATTGATACAACATTTATTTAAATCAATTAGTTAGATAACTGATCTTTTAATCAGTTAGCAAACTTTTTAACCAAATAGTTACAGATATTTAATCTATTCCACTTTTCAAACACATTTGTTTGTCTATATATGGTGATAAACAACTTGCTCATCTAAGAAAGAAGGAAAAACCCCATTCACTCGATCTATTCTGTAAATATTTTGATAGCAATAGATAACAGAAAATGTAGTATTGCATAGTCTCTAACATATGAACTGTTTTTCACCATGAATCTGAGAAAGCTATTACTTATTGCCTCCATTTCTGCTAGGATTGGATTAATGATCCTGTACTTCCAAACTCAGCTCTCAGTTTCCTTTTTTCTCTCTCTTTTTTTTCTTTTCTCCATCAAAAGAACATCTAAACCAAGCAAGCAAAACATAAGGGTAGATTTAGAAAGCAAGACACAGTACCATTACAAATTCACTGCACAGAAAGGCAAAGAGAATGAACTATGTCTTAGAAAAAGATCTGAAGTAACAACAAATTATAGCAGAGAACATAGAGAAATTATGCAAGCTAAAAACTTTTAGCCTCCAAGTGGACCTCCAGCTGAGGTTATTAGTTAATCCTATTAGTACTGTCAAAATACCGTATTACTTATTTCCTAAAGGACAAGTTTCCCCATTATAAATGGCACTCCTTTTGTTTAAGCTGAAAAGTTGTTCCTATTATCCAAGACAGGGAAAGACACAACTTCCAAAACTTCAGCCCCAGTCCTTCTGGAAAAACAAATGAGATCACAGAGAGCCCCAATCGCCTCATCACACCTATGAGTCCCTCAAATTGCATCTGTTCTTATTTGGTTCTTATTTTCTTATCTGGCCCGACTTCCCCTATATCCTTCCAGAAGTTTTCCAAAGCTCAGCCAACTTCTATCTTTTCCATCCAGCTTTCTCTGTCTTCACTTTGCTGTTTAGCTTTGCTTCCAACAGCACACAGGGCAACTAAAAAAAATGTTTCACTAAATGACAAAGGATGCAAAGATGAAAATTCAGTTTGACTAAGCCAAATGTGGAAAAATGATACAAAGAAGACACATGCAGGAAGGTATGGTTGTGAGCAAATGCAGGAATCATGCTGCTACAAGCAGTAGTATTAAGACCCAAACAGTGAGTAAGAGACAGTTAATATGTAATTAAATGTTTAATGATTATATTTAATTTAAGTAAATTGAGAAATACAACATAAAACCATTTATGGGCCAAAGCTAGAACTGCAAAAAAACTGTCTGGAAAATCTATTTATTGTATGAAATTCTTCAAAAAGTCCTTAGTGAACTGCTGCAATACTCTAGCAAAAGGTCATGATTAGCTTTAAAGATGCATTTCTTTCCCCATAGAAAAGACCGTATGGATCTATGTAGTATAGCACTATCCTTCTCAAAAGGCTAAAAACTGGTGTAAAAAAAGATGAGAGTCTCCTGCTTGGAAAAACTGAAGTTACAGCATGTTTGGAAATGGATTACAAGCTTCGAAGCTTGATGGAAGGTTCACGCAAAATACTCAAGAAGACAGAGTAAGAAATGAAGTACTGAACAAAACCTGAATTTTCAGTCTCAACTCTAGTCCTCTCCCGTTTCTAGTTGATACTAATATTCAAGGCACCCACAAAAGACCCACAAGACCCACAAAATATATCAGAACTAAAAACATGATCCCCATAATAAAGTAAGCAGTGAAATAAGAGATTATCTCCAGTAACAGAATATGGGAAAGTAAAAGAAACAATCCACAGGAAAATAACTAGAGTTTAAAATTATGATAATTATGAAACAAAGAGCACCATACATAAAAGATGCTAACCAGTTAATATCAGAATATCAGAAGAAAGGAGTCGGACTACAAGCAAAATCTACATCTTTTCAGCTGACACTGGAAAGAAATCCAAGAAAGGTACAGAAGCCTTAAAAGAGAATTAACCACAAATCACAAAAGTCTCCTGAAGAATTTGCCTGGCATGTAAGTTAGATCTTGTAAGAAATTTAATTATTTTCTAGCTACAATGCAAAGTTACTTTGGTTACAATTATTAATTCATTAATCCAATCATTAACTCAATCACTAATCCATGTGAATTTCTAACTTTACTTAAAATAACACTATTCCAGCTTATTTCTCTAATTAATCATATATCATAAAACTTTAAGGCAACTCGGTTAACAACCTTATCATGCAAAATGCTGTACTTTATTTTCAGTACATATATACTCATATATATATGATACTATATGTCCGATTAGTACTCAATACCTTGTGATATGGCTTCCATCAGCAAGGTACCGAAACAGCGTATATTACAACATTTAATTTTCTCATTAGATGAGAAGTATGACATTTCTTTTGCAGGATATTACTGACACCAGATATATCACTGGTCAACGCTCTTAGTAGATTTACTGCATTAGATCTAATCAGTGTTTTCAGTGTTGTGTATAAACTGCTAATTCAACCTGAAGAACTATCATCATACATACATCAATTTTATGTTGTATATAGAAATATCAACTTTGAGCCTAACAATGCACACTGTTAGAAGCCAGCTATTACTTTCTTCCTGTAATTGCCAAATGCCATAAAAAGGATTTGCTCAGGAACACTCAAGCAGCTCCATACCATAAATCCTTGTGCCTATGACAGGTCGTATCTCTTCTGCCCACCTTAGGCGTATTCCTCTTACACAGCTTGCTCAAATATCTTTGGACTGAAGGCTATGTGAAAAAACAGTGCGAGGTTTACCTGGCATACACACAGCAGTACAACCTTTTAATCTGGCTATCCGAAATGATGATCCAAGATAACTCTTTATAGATGGAAAGGATGGAGGAAAGTGGCAGGTTCAGTGAGAGGTAGATGATTGAGGTGATCGAGGGAGGGGATGCTGCCCCTCTGCTCAGCTCTGGTGAGGCCGCACCTGGAGTACTGGGGGCAGCTCTGGGCTCCCCGGGACAAGAGGGACGTGGAGCTCCTAGAGAGGGTCCAGCGTAGGGCCACAAAGATGGTTAAGGAACTGGAGCATCAATCATATGAGGAAAGACTAAGCGAGCTGGGCCTCTTTAGTCTGGAGAAGAGAAGGCTGAGAGGAGATTTGATCAACATGTT
>JAUBNY010000696.1:117577-153127 GCA_032275445.1 Crypturellus soui | reverse complement strand
GCCCAGAGAGGCTGTGGAGTCTCCTTCTCTGGAGATCTTCCAAACCCGCCTGGATGCCGCCCTGTGCCCCGTGCTCTTGGTGTCCCTGCTGGAGCAGGGAGTTGGACTGGGTGATCTCTAGAGGTCCCTTCCAACCTCAACCAGTCTGGGATTCTATAGGAATCAAATCACCATCTACAAGCTAATGTTTAGATCTGAAATACAAAATTTAGCTTGTGAAGCTCAATTGTGTGTAAAATGTTTAAGCTTATGTTAGCTTGTAGGTGGTGATTTGACTCCTACATAATCTTTAATATGATTAAAGATAGCCTTACAATGCTTTGTCAAAAATATGCAAAATTCATATTTTTTTTATTAACACACAAACAAACAGCTTCACATAAACATTAGATTTGTAATAATGATGTCTAGTAATCAAGCAGAATTTGATTACTTTTGTAAAGAGTCAAGTTTTACAACTTTTTCAGGAGTATGGTAACTTTTCTATACATATGGAGGGGCACAAAACAAAACCCTCATCTCACACACAGAGGTAGCCCTTAAAGAAGTTTATTTAAGTATATCAGCCATTGATGCAAGTAACATCCATCTGCTAACTGAATCACCAGGACAGACAACTAAAGCACAATTCGCATGTGTTTCTGCACCTCTCCCTTGGCAGCACTGTCTGCTGATTTTACTATTTTAATAAACTTGTCTAATTTCTAAAAACAGGGCACGTTCAGGATAATGATCTATCAAAAGAAGTTTGAATCAGAGGAACAGTGAGATAAGATGAAATAAACAGTGCCTGGGTAATTAAAAAGAACCAAAAAAAAACTAAAAAAGAAAAGAGAAGAAAAGAAAACAAAGTTAAATAAGGGAAGGAAAAGAAAAGGAATAAAAAAAAAGTCTTCCTGGCAAAGATCCAAACTCATTAAACTTTATCTTTTGGTAAAACATCAATTATAAATATTTCACAGGAAGACTGCCAACTGCATTCCAATGTTGATCAACCAGAAAGTGTCAATGCTATATTTTAAAATAAGCAGAAATTTCTACACTGAGTGGCCTCTTGGAGCCATATCCCATGGGCACAGGAGTCTCTGCTCTGGTGCATGTGCTGCACAAAATCCCTTTTAAACACACAGAAAGCCATTAAAGAAAAGCCAAAGGAAAAACAAAGATTAAAACCTGAGTAAAAAAACACATCGGTCAGAGCACCCCAAACAGGACTTATATATATATATATATATGTATATATTAAAAATATATACATATATATGTAATTGTATATATATTATGTTATACACACACACATATACGTATATATCTGTATGTATGTATTTCAATACAAACAAAATTATATTTTTATTATTGCCATGGAAACAGACTTTCTTGCTATTTATAACTGCATGCATATACTCTGTCAGTGTCATTTAAGTACTACTTTTTTTTTTTTTTTAATTGAACTGTATTTATTAACCTGCCCCATACTGCTCCCAGTAACTCCAATCTGGAAATCTGCAATTTTATAGATGAAGAGCTGTTGCAAATAAATTAATTATAATGTTGATACTAATTTGGGTGCCACGCGATTTTATGTTTGCAGTCGCTTGCTCCCTTCGTTATGTAGCATTGCTGTTCCCCATGCAAGAGCTCCAGCTATGTATTTCTGAAGCGTTATTTTTCCTGTACCCAAGGCAAATACAGAGATATAAAACAGTAAATTATATTACACATGAATAAAAACAAATTAAGCTGGCCAGTCTTCACAGTGACATTTTTAATGGTAACTCTGCAACATGCCTTTGAATATGGTATCTAAACAGTGAAATAAGCAACCAACTGCAGAAGTATTTTAACTACATTTTTTGAAGATGTCAACACAGTCTAAAGCATAGATTTCCAGCTATGTAAAAATCAGAACTATTTTCAGTAGAATACTCTTACAAATGTTTTCCAGACATGGAATCAATGAGATAGATGGATAGAAACTTGTGAAATTTCACTCTATCAATTCAATTAAAAAAAAAAAAGCTTCAGCTAACACCAGCTAAAACAAGACTAATTTGCTATCAAAGTGCATGAAGCAGGGACATGCATAACTCAACCAAAAAGAAAGTCACTGCTACCACTTGATAAATTTGCATATTCAAGATTTTGACCATGTAATGGTTAAAAGAATCACTGTGTACCCCCTGAATATTCTGTATTTTGTATGTGGAAAGTATCCTTTTTTTCCTTTAGAACAGTAGGCAAATGCTAAGTTTTATCACTAAGCTTACTCTATTAGAAATACAATAGTCAAAGATGATAGCATGATTTTAAGTTACTATTTTGCACAGTGAAAAAGAGTATGAGGGATTTTTAGCTGTTTATTGCATCACATCACCAAAACAATTATGTCTAAAAATCATCAGAAGGAATAATTAGAGCTACATGTCAATTTGATCATCAGCAACATACTCCAAAAAGCTTAATAAGTCATTCACTTAGCAGCCACTGGAAGATGTCCCAGTGGGAGAAAATAGCAAAGGTAACTGAAAAATAAGACATCAACTAGAAATGAAAGAGAAAATATGTATCATTTATTCTACAGATGCTACAGCTGACGTGCATACTTCTTGCAAATGGCAGAAGGCCGACAGTGGCCAGTGCATTAATAAAATCCCTGTGACAAAACCAGATAACCTGAATATAGCCTATGCTGAAAAGAGAAAAAATCTTGAGCCTGCACATTCTCAAATGCTAAAACGTTTGCACTATTCACATTGTTTTTGATTGCTTTTGTTTCATTAACTTAAGAAACTTGGTCCCATTTTCCAGTATCTCTCAAACGGAGCTGCCGAGGCACATTATCAAGGGCGATGCTTTACTGACAAAAGCAAGTACTGCACCGCCAGGCCAAATTCAGCTACCTTATTTTGGGGAAATAGCATAAGCTCTATCATCCAGATCACCTGAAAATGAGTTTCACAGAAGCATTAGTATAAACCCAATTCCCCATTTCAACTTTCCGCTCTCTAAAAGATTTCCTAAGTACTGCTGAAATCTGGAATTGTTTGCATTAGCCAAACGCTGTCTAACAAACTAAATAATCTGGCACCACAACTAACAGAAAATAAATAAATAAATAAATAAACAAACAAATAAATAAAGTGTCTGTAAAACAACATACCTTTTCCAAGTTGCATTCAGAAAATAGGAGAAACTAATGTTTGCAACTAAAACTTAATACAGTGCTCTCATTTGCACTACATACTAAGGAACATCACCTCCACTTAGGTTTAACAGGGAGACTGCTGTTTCAGTGAACCCATTAAATCTAATTTTCTTTACTGACTGGAACTAATTCATGTTTCTAGTGTTTCATCTTCATTATCTGTAGATATATGTATATATGAAGGCATGAATTCACATCTTTGAAAAACATAAACTTTACAATAATTATGCAGATTTTTCACCTAGTTATCATCATACTTTCCTGCTCATTTTCGCGCTCTGTATGAGTGAGACATGAGCATGGGTTTAGGGTAAAAAGACATCAATGCTCTCCATTAGTAAAGAGTTCCCTTGCTATACCCATGTCCATATATAAGCAGTGTGTCTCTGTACTACTCAGTATTAAATTCTAAAGTTAAAACTTCTGTACTACACATTATTATAATCTGCAGTTGGATTAGCTTCTAGAAAGAGTGCTGGATGAAGGCAGTGAAAGGAGATGGACTGTGTGGATGCTGCTGAATGTCTTCTCTTGCCATAAAATAAAATCTAAAGACAGGGAAAATAGTTAAAAAAGAAACAGGGAACCGATTTTTCAGTTAAGCAGATTTCATTTTAACCCCAATGATTACTGCTAAACTCAGCAGAACAAGTTTCTGCAGCTTTTCACAGTGGGAATGTTTCTTTGATTGCTTTCTACATAGTATGAAAGATGCACAGGAAAGATTACAGCAGTTTGACCATCAATCACTAGTAAATGACAGAGGCTGGAAGCCTTAACTATGCAGAAAGCTGAAGTTTGGAATGGTCAGAGTCTCCGGCTTTCCTATTTCTTTGGATATTGCGCACGCTATGACTGTGGTATCGTAAGAGCAGATTCACAGCACTGGCAAGTTGTGAATCATTAACTTGAAATGGCAGGAGGGATAAAATTGCTATTCTGGCAATTTCGAGGATAGAACAATTAAATGTGTTATGTCTGATGAGTTTGACAGTGGAGAATGAATTATAAAGAATAACTGTTCCTCAAAGAGGAACTGAAGTTTCCCTGGTGAAGTATCCTTGAAATACAATTCTTTCAGCACTCCTGTAGAACAACGACAGAAGTGAGAAATTACTCATGCGAATGAGACCACAGATTCTCCCTGGAGGAGAAAAAGAAGATATTCTGCTTCACATGTGGTTTCCACAAGCATATACCTAAAAATAGTTGATGTACAACAGTTCTGTAGATGATGCACAAAAAAAAATCCTGTGGCTAAAATCAAGGAAGGTGAATATTTAATCCTAGCTATCATTGATGTGTCATGTTTAATGTTTTGAGGAACTGGTTCTTTTTTTTTTTTTTTGGTACATCTGTCTCCACTTTTCCACTGCCTTTCACTAAAAGAGTAAGGAAAGACATTCATAAACCATGTACATGTCAGGCTGTCTAAAAGTACATTTCAAATAACAACTGAGAAGGCAGCAGAGAAATCATATGGGTTTTCAGACTTCAATGTATTGCTTAGTTGTCAAAAAGCAAAACAAAAAAAAAAATCCACAAAAATATGTCTTCAGATAACAGGATATTATCATGACATTTATCTCTGTCTCTCTTGCTGGAGCAAGAACTCTAGAAGAACTCTGGCACACTGACTCCAGAAGCAGGATCCATCAGGAAAATAACTGGTCATCCAATGAGGAAGAGGTACACGCTGGACAGGGATTCTGAACACCAAGAGGCTCAATCCTCAAAAGAAAGGACTTGTCTAAAACTCCAAAATGGATTTAGGCACTTAGAGCAGTATAAAGTCAAAAATACAGTAAGATCTGTATTTCCACTTTTCTATTTACAGAAAACCGACTTTTGCATCTCAAACAACTTTGAGTTGGGCAAACTTTACAATTGTAGGTTGGCAAAGACAAGCAAATTTAAGGACATTTGGAAGTTTTCACAGGCAAGTTGAGCAGAGTTACAGTGTGGTCCAGATTTTCCCTGAATTCCTCTCCGGAACTCATAAATGCTATTTTTATTCCCATTCAACTCTCACTGTTGAAATTCTTCAATCTGGTCCAGTTACTTCCACCATTACAGAGACCTCCACAGTAATGCTGAAAGCAGGTAGATGGATCACTTTCAGAACAGGTGTTGCACTCCCTCCAAGAACACAGAATCACGTTGAGTAAACTCCTTTTAACTGCTGATTAACTGACATAAGGCTATTATAGTAGACAGCCTCCCAGAAACATAGATGACTTCTAAGGAATAGAGACAACAGCACATACTTCTGCTTCAGAAGCAATAAATTTCCATTTTATAATCCCTGATAATTATTTGTTGCCAAAGAATTAACATCAAGGTATTTTAAAATTTCAATTCTTTAAACTGCATTTTAGGTACAGGTAAGAACCTGTAATATCATAATAAGAAATTCTCTTTAGAAAAGGAATCAGAAGTCTTAAAAGACCATGAAACATACAAAGCACCTTAAAAAGAGAAAAAGAATTTTTCCTGGAGAACCACACAGAAAGATTTTTTGTTTTGTCTTTTTTCTTTTTTAATACAGTCATTGCTTTATTTGAAACCCCAGATGGAATTATTCCAGAAAAGGTTCAAGAAAGGATACAAAAAGGAACTTTTGGAGATACCGTACAACCATATTCAGAAAGAGTTTCAATTAAGAGTTCTCTTATAAACAGAATTACCCAAAATGCAAGAAAATCAATTCTACCTTCCAAAATACTCTTGTATTGCTTATATTGTTTGTAAAGAAAAGAAAATCAATAAAGCCTCAACAATAATCATCTCTAATTTGATTACGGAACAAATTGTTTCGCTTTCCTTTTCAGATCTACTTGAGAAGAAAAGAGATCTGACATTTATAACAAAGCTCAGAAATATGCTGCTTGATTTCCTTCTGTCTGGCATATTTGTTGTTTATAATAAAAACAGAAAGTCATCTCAATACAAGAACAATGAAGATGATTTCATCTAGTACTTTTCAGAAAATTTTTCAACAAAAGATGCCTTTAATCTAGCTGCTGCTGAAGCTACACTGAACACACCTGAATGAGAAGTCACAGTAAAATTACTCAAAATGTTTCATGCTAAGGTAAGCCAAAATACCGTAGCCATGTTTTACATGATTTAGAGTTAAGCAAGGGGTCCATAGAACCTCTTTTTAAAGCAGTACTTTAAAAATTCTCTTCCTTCTTTTATTGATAACTTCCACTATTTGGTGACATCTTAATTTAGTAGTTCAAGTTTCCTAAAACTATTGTCAAAAATATGGATGTAATGTTTTTAATAAGTAAAAACAATAAAGTGAACTCTCCCTATTTCACTCTTTCTGCCCTCCCAGAGAGTAAGACCGTTACAGTCTTTTTAAATAAATATTTCAAGTTTTATTATTCAATCATAAAACTGAAAAATATGGTAGAACCATCCTGTTTCACAAAGATATTTAACTGTTACTGGGTCTAAATTTTCACGAACATCTAGCATGCTGATAAAGTGACTTCTAACCAACAGCTTTCAAACATAACTCAAAACAACAACTCAACTCAACAACTCAAAAATAGTACAAAATGAGATAAAATAATTGATTCACCCTACACTTTTTTTTTGATATGACACACATGACACCCAAGCATAAGACGACTAATCCTTCATTGCGTTCCTTCCTCAAGGCATTTTAAACCAACCTGACAGACTTGAAGAGGAATCCCCAGGACTCAAGCTCTCTTGGGAAGACAGGAGATGCAAATACCCCCTGCATTTCTCTGCCATTAGGAGGCTACAGAGACATCCTTGCCGTTGCCTGCTGCGGAACAACCTCCTTCTCTGGAAGGAGAGCAGACGGTGAAGGCTGGCACGGCGTGGGGTGCCTGTGTCAGTGTGAAGGAAGATGGCACTAGGTCAATGCAGACTGGCTGAAGTCACAAGATGCAGTTTTTTAAGAGCTTGTGGGCACTTGGCTCACAGGAGCAACAACAAGTTATAGGTATGAATACAACCACTCTGACCTAGAACCAGGCAGGCAGGAAGTCATCCCTTCACCTATTTCAAAGGCAACAATTGTTCCTAGTCAAAGTTAGCATATTTAGTGAAGTCAGCATCTTTTTTAAAGCTTCAGTGGTAAAAAAAAAAAAAAAAAAAAAAAAAAAAAGTTAAAAAAAAAATCCAAATTGTTAACAGTGAATTCTGATAAATGACTGGTGTCTTTCATTAGATGAAGACTGTCAGTACAAAGGTAAATGGGTACTTCTGGATAGAAAAAGGCAACAATGTCAGTTACTGCTATCATCTGTTTTACAGCAGTGCTCAACACTGCTCTCTCTAGACCGCCTGAGGACAGGACTATTACTCTACACTTTGGATGATGGGAGAACTTAAAGCAGAGCCAGGCATGTGCAAACACGCTGTCCATGGCAGTATTTCTTAACCACAGAGCTTTAGAACAGAAATGCAATTAGCTCTCACACCTGTTTATCGTAGATTTGCAAAACTGACTCATGTAACTGGTGTCTGACTAACAAATAAAACATTAAGGCAATAACTGCATACCTATCAAATCAAATAAACATTTTATTTCCTTCATTTGTATTGCTACAAAAAGAATGTGAAACTTCCATTAAAGAAACCCACAACAAAGACAACAGCCTTTAAGGAGAGTAATATTATTGCTAATTCATAGCATATTAATTGCTGCACATTTATCAGTAAGCCTCACAAACCATCTATCCTTTGGTACAATAAATTACTTCATAGCCAAACCTGTCAACCTTCATTTACAGAAGTCAAAATGTAATCATTCCTTCTGCGGAGTAACAGGGCAATGGAAATTCTAATAACATAAATAAACTTAACATTCCCTTTTAAACAGTGATTTAAATACAAGCTATTTAACTCCTCTCATTTTATGAACAAAAGTATCATACAAAAAAAAATCCAACAAAACGAAAGTAAAAAAAAAAAAGATGTCTTAAGTAAAATGAACACATGTGTAGGCATGAGCCATGACTAGGATGTAAAGGTTAGATTTATACATGAATTGCCTCTGGGAAAAATTCAGGCAATGATGGCTGGAATTAATGACACTGCACTGGCTGGAAGCTACATAAACCAGAAGAACCAATAGGAAGAATGAAATGTAATTCACTTTGGATTCAAATAAAATGTTTTTGCGCTTGCTTCCACCAGATAAATGCCAAGGTGAGAGAAGAAAGGAGCGCAGCTGGAGCCACCCCAAGTCTGAGCTAGTAGAGAGCAATGGGTGGAGAAAGGGGTGAGCTGAGTTTCCAAGTAACCTGCCAGCACACAGCAAGCCCGACCTCAATATCAAGTAAATAATACATATGATATTAACATAACAACCTCTACCAAGTCTAAAAGCAAACAAAAAATACTGCACAACTCAAGTTGTCCTTATTACACACAGAAAGAAAAATCAATCAAAAGAAGAAAAACTTCCACCCTTTACCAAATTTTCCCCGGTGCGTGAGAAATAGAGAGTACAAACTAGTACAAACTTCCCAGTTTCCAAAACCAGCTAAGAACGTCACTGCTGTTTCCCATAATTATTTAGACCGCCAGGTCTGTAAATATGCAAAACTTCAAAAAGAACCTTTCTCCATTTGTGTTAGCAGAACTGTCGCCAAACTGCATGGTAAGAGCTGAATTTATTTCATCTGAATTTATTTCCAGCTGAATTTATTTCATCCAGGCAACATCATTTCAGTATCTTTCCACTATGCAGCACTCACCGTGAAACTAAAATCAAAATCCTCTGCATGAAAAATAATGAAGATTTTTTCCTGATAATCAGTGTATTGCAATATGGCCTTAAAACCAAGGGGGCAAGCAGTTACTGCCTTGGAACTCTCGAAGTCTCCTTACACAAAGGGGAAAAAATAAATAACAAAGCTGTAGTTTGGCTGAACCATTTTCACTTTCCCCTTCTCTCTGTCACAAAACCAACTCAGAATTACGCAGAATGCTGAAAGAATGAAGAATACTATTTTTACCATTAAAAGGAGTATTTTCATAAAAGAACAAAACAGGGAAAGGTCATTCTGGAGCACCATGTGTTCCCTCCCCTACTTTTCCCCCCCAAAATTACACAGATTTATGATTAAAATCAGGATGCTGAAGTTAGCCATTTCAGAATCTTTTCAGAAACCATCCTAAAAAGGAAAAAAAAGAAAACTCCAAACTTGCACATCTCTCTTGAAGGAAAAAGCATATCTCTTCAGCAACCCTTCTCCAGTGAGGATAAAAATACAACCTTAACTTAATACCACAAGATTACTGCGTCCACAGCAATGAACCATGTATCAAAAATAGAAATTATGCTAAGAACCGTTCAAAGAATATTTTAAGATTAAGCCTTACCTTCTGTCATCCAGCGAGAACAATCTACTATACGTTTTCTCCCTTTGACCTAAAATGTGTAGTTTGCACATCAACAGGATAAACCAGCTGTTACAGTGGAGAAGACAGCAAGCACTGACTTCTGTTCCTGTTTTGGTTAAGTAGGCTAAATTCTAAGTTAGAAATGTAAAAGACAGGGATGTCCTTTACACAAATAGAAGCAATCAAATAGCTGGTGAAGGTACTATTAATAGGTTTTTATTATTATTTTCTGAAATTAAATGGCATTTAAGTGCTTTATTACTTTTAAATCAAAAAGCTATTTTATGACCTAACTTCTGCACTCGATTTCATTGTTCCTTTTTAATATTTCTATTAATCACAAATCAGCTTTTTTTTTGTAACTGCTTTGATTAAAATGAATAAATCTTCTTTGACATTTCAGAGTTCATCGGGTTGCCACACTAGTTATGAAAATAACTCAGCTTGGGGAGTTGTTTGAAAAGTTAACCACCTTAGCACAGTACAGATTGTCAGAGCATCTATAACTCTATTTTAAGGTAGCAATGGATTTTTATTGAGTTTGCCCATTTGCAAGACTGAAAATGCAGAGCTAAAACTCCCTTGCAAGGACGTGCAAGTCCTTGCACAAGAACAACAGGCAATATTGCCCTTTGAGACCTTCCTTATCCTCAAACGCAATTTTCTAAGCAACAATCAAAACTGCAACAAGCAAATTAATTTTTTTTTTTTTTTTTTTGCTGTTTAGAGATAAAGGCAAGATTCTACGTTACTTCAAGCAAAGCAGAAGGGAGATGGCATAAAAAGCAAAAATATTTAGGGCTTATTTAACGCCACACAATAAGGAAAAATAATTAAGGAAAATATGTTGGTGCTAATTCTGATCAGATTTTCTTCAGTAATGGAATTAATTCCTAGTTTCCAAAAACACACTGTGTCCTTAGGCTTCTACACAAGCAAACTGAATCAACTAGAACTTAAAAATGAAAACCTGCTTTTGCTTAATGTGTGTGTATATAATATACATATATCCTCATTCCTGCAAAAATGTTTTGGTACAAGATTAAACCAATGCAAGATACATACACACACACACACTCCTCCCAGAAATTAAGTATGAACTTGTCTCCTAGTTTAGGACCTATTTGGATATCTTGTATCCATATTAGTAGAATCCAGAAGACATTTATTATCAAAATTACCATCGAAGCTAATTGCCAAATCCAGAGACAATGCAACTCCCAACAATATTTTTGAACTTAAGTAATCCACTGGACTACATCCAAACTGACAGTTGTTAACTACTGGATTATACAGAGAATTTAAATACATTGTTGCATTCCTAAAATTAAATGGCACGTATCAGTCTATAACAATTATAACATTCCCACCTACTACTTACAGAAAAACAGCTTCATTGCAAGCAGGGATTTGATTTATCAAGTGTGGTGTTCATTATTTCTGCTTTTTTGTATTTATAATCAAGCCATTTTACAAATCTTGACTCAGTGAGAAAGTTATTTCCACATTTTGAAGACTTACGTAGCTTGCCCCAAACAGGCAAGTGTTGATAAACAAAGGAAGACCTTAGATATTTGTCTACAGTTATGTTTCAGAGAATGTTATTAAATGATTTAGCTTGTTTCCATTCTTTACATTTTTACATAAATAAAAAAAAGGCATGCAGCCTCTATACTTACTAATACCAATTATTAATGGACATATATAACAGTGTTGGCAGTTGCTTTTAAATGTATAAAACATTAAACCCCCTGTTTCTTTATTTCTTTCGATAAAGAGATCAAAGCCTTTAAGTATGTTCAACTTGAAACATGTGAGTCAACCTGCCAGCTGTGTTTGTGTAGTCAGATCTAAGAGTATTAAAAGTGTCTGCTGAGTATGCATCTTTGGCTTTTATGACTAAATTCAGCCTCAGAGTGAACTGAAGTTTTCCTCTTAAATCCATCTGGAACTGTAATTCTACTCCTAGAATTCTAGTTAAGGATTTTTAACATACACTCTGATTACAGTTGAAATACCTACATTCTACAGTTTTAAAATAATATGTAATCTTAAAAATCATATGAAGCTGATTATCTAAACCATCAGTAACAAATGCAGCTCAGCTCTGAGAAACAAGTGAAACTAAACTTCAAAAGCCCCAAACCTCAAATTAGACAAATGCTGGAAGCTTGAGAACATGTTTCTTGCCCATACTCTCCAAATAACCATCCTTTCTTCACCACAGAAGTAAGTGGAGTGGCTAAAAGTTACATAATCATGTAACAAAACGTGTATTGTATATAATACATACACAGTGAAAATGCTACTGACCATTTTGAGACTTGAAATTCTTCTGTAAAGTGTCTTCTTATATACTGAGCATAAAAATCAAACATATAACTCTGTGAGACTGTTCTTGGCAGTTTTAAGTTAGCAAAGCAAAAGCCTATGCAAATCAAGAAAGCCTGCAGAAGAAATCAACCTGAAATCTATTAAGTTTATTGCAGGTCCTTGTAATAAATGCAAACCAAATGTTACTGAGGCTGCAAATACACCCATTCATAATGGTTTTTGAAATGTGGTCTATAATGACATGCAGAAATGTGTTATGTTATGCCACCTATTCAGGGAGCGTTTAAAGAGTTTTCCAGAACTCTGCACTCACAAATTTCAAAATACAATTTTAACTTAGCAAGCGTGTAACAAGGAAGTCTGTAGATCATTTTATTAGAGGATGAAATCACAATGCAATATTGTAGACCCACTGTATGAAATTTCAGCTTTGTTGCCAGCACAAGTTTTTGCAGCTGGCTGCAGAAGAGAGTTCCTTATGCATCCTCGCAATCCGCTCCAGAGAGCAGCTCTCTAAGGAAGAGGACATCAGTCATGTAACTCAGATGCTGATAGAAAACCTACAGGGATAAAACAGGTAGAAGGGTATCATTCCTATTTACCCTTAATTCAAGCAGTGCCTGTAAGACTTGTGGAAGCCAGAATAAATGAATAAAATATGAACCAGCTCATTTATAATTTTACCATTACTAGCCATGGCTCAATGCAAGGTAGCATTTCCATTTTCCCTTTGCATTAAGAATATTTCTGGGGAACACTAGAAGAATAAGAACATTTTAGCAAATCCCTGGATACATTTTTTTTCTCTTTTAAGCTGACTCCACTTTGAACTGCAGTTGATTTAATTTCATACCCACTAAGAATACACATTCTACAAGTTTCTTGATTACCTGAAAGCCTGATGCTGCATTTTACATAACGGACTTGCACAGTAACTTGAAGGCTCATTTCTGCAATACTTTTAGAAATCATTTTGCTAACAGGCAAAGTTCATGAAGGAACTAGCCAGAATAATTTACTGCAGGTTCAGAAAAACATGGTGTCCCTCACACCTTAAAAAGATGAGAAGGATAAAAGTAACAGTACTGCACAAATAGGAAAGTGCATTTAATGTATTCAAAAATCTGATGCTCAAGAAAGAATAGCTGTTAAAGAAGCTACCAATTCAATATATCACAAACATGTTTCACATGGCAACTAAAATTTGTACCACAAAGGGCTGAGCCCCTAACACCCACTGATTTGTGTCTGCCTGAATCAGTGGACCTGACCTGAAGGGTTTCTGTCCATAGGTCTAACATGGGAACTTCTCCAAATCCTCTATATTGAACTAAAACAAAGCCAGCCAAGCTCCCCTGCGCGCCCTAGCCTAATTACGGCTGTTTTGCTATACTGATAAGTCCATGTAATAACTAATACCTAAGAAGAATACATCAACAGAGCAATGCAGCTTTGTCCACTGTTTCAGGACAAAGGCAGAAGAAAGAAAAAGCAAAAAATTGTTTTTCAAAAGGAGATGCTTCCATCTGCAATGCTACTTAGCCACGCTTAAACAATAGCTCCTCTGTCCTTTTATCTCTGAATAATCCTGAGCTAATTCCGTCACAGCTGGAAATTGATAAACCAGTCAAAAACATGGAGATGATGCTTTCATAATGTAGGCAAAAGCTCTCATCTATGCCCTCTTAATGTAAACATAAGTGGGAATAAGGAGGAAGGAAAGAAGTCCCCTTTTACTACAGTGATCTTCAAGTAAGATGACCTATCTGCCCATTACTCATTCACTAATAATAAATCTCACTTCCTACACCATGTCCTTCTCCAAGTAAGATCCTACAATAACAGAGAAGAATCAAGCACTGATGGAAAAGGCATTTTCACACATAGTATATTCCATTATTCACATACACACACAAAATAAAACACAGAAATTATTATAAGATCACTACAGCAAGCATGAACACAATTTCTGCAAATGAAGTTTAGTCTGAATGATAAATCTTACTTGATTTAGATAGTATTGTCCTACTCTAGGAAAACCAAATCCCTCAAACGCCCTTAGCTATGCAAAACAGGTCAGGCAGAAACCAGCATCTATTTAAGCTATTATTTGCAAACAGTTGTCAAAGCTCCCAAAACCTGAGGTATTGTTAATTTGTTGGTCTGCAATCAAATTTCATTAAATGCAGCCACGACAGTTATTTAAGTAAGTCATAGTGATATTGCAAGACTATTAGATAGGTGACTGTCACGCACAAAGTCTGCAAATGCAAACAACAAAAGGTAAACCCATATGATATGTAATGGACAAGTGAAAACTTAACAACAGAACTGCTGAAGTGAATGAGCTGTGCCAACGTGCTAGATGGATGGCAGAAAAGCCTATCAGGGATGGCAGAAAAGCCTATCAGAAATGCGACCGTGAGACGTCGGGTGTTCTCCCTAACAATAAAGGGAAGGGGGATGTCTTGTGAAGGCAGGATGGTCCCGCTTCACTAATGCTTGCAAAAACAGATACAAATCACTGAAGAACCAGTACACTGGCAAAACATCTGACAAGGAGCCAAACTTGCCTGAAGATACTGGAAGAAGCCCCCTGTGCGGATGACCGTCGCAAAGGTACGTACTCCTTTCCAGGAGTTGATGAGGTGCGCAGGGAGGGGGAACGACACCTGACCGACTCCTCCGGCTGGACCGTTCATACTCCTTCCATCCCCCTGGCCTGGGACACTGGCCTAAGGTCTCTCCTTGTGAAGCTGAGTCCCCTGTAAATTCAGAGCGCAGCAGTGCTCAATGGCAGCTGAGAGTTCCCTGTACATTCAGGGTGTGGAATCGCTAGCATTTCCATCTCCTTGCAAGATTGACAGGGCCCTGTACACACAGGGTAAGCTAACGAGCTATAACATTTTACTACATTTTATCTGTATTTTCTTTGCTTTTTTTGCTAATTGCCACTTGTGAATTACTAATTAGTAAGCCTATCCCTATGACAATTGCGCCAGTTAATGGTGGATGTTGTAACAAAGATCTTGAGTTCATGAATCAAAAACAACTGACTGAGGCTCCTCTGGATTGTTTTCCTGTCTTCTTTAATGTGGAGCTAGCATGACAATGCTTGAAGGTGGTTAGCTGTCCCAGTTAACGAGGGTCCTATATTCCCTCTCTTCCATACGTGTTCATTTAGAGACATGCCCCATACAAACATTTACAGGCCCATATGGAAGTGGTCTGGTTAACACCAGCACAAACTGATTCCTAGCTTTGACACAGGGCATCGAAGTATCTATTAGGTATTTCTTGCAATGCAGTTACAGTCAAACCTCCTGGTAATTCCAATTTTGTGGAAACATTGTCCAGGTATTTCTCTCCATTTGTAGGACAAAAAGCAAATTTCAAAGTCCTGAAAATGGCCATGAAATGAACTCTAATCCTCCTGTCATGCTATCAAATACACTTCTCTTCGCTAAGGATATACAGGTTACTCCAAAGACAGAAGCAAATGTAACTCATAAGTTTGAGCTATATAATTTCATGAAGGGCATTCATGAAAGAATGATGCAGAAAAAAATAATTAACAAGTGATATGAGCAATTTAGGCTAGCTCAGCCAGAAATTATGTGCTTAATACACAGACTCTTCAGAACCAATTTTTGACTTGACTAGATTTTAACAGAGTTTCCTTCCTCCAGACTTGAAACACAGAGTCACTCTATCATTTCATACTTTTTTACCCCCCAGACATCCAGAAATTACTCCCTGTCTCCCCCTGCAATTGCTCAGCTGCTGCCTGGGGAACTCAGCCCTATCGTGTTGCAACATGGAAAATGCCACACCAGCACAGCGGCTCTGCTACACGATGCGTGGCACAACAGATGTGATCCTTCCTCATCGCTGGCGGGAGATGCGCCGTCTCTCCAAGACAAGGAAACGGCCAATAGCCTTGGGCAGATGGGTTGCCCAAGTGGGTCCAACTTGACCAAGGAAAGTTGCCTTTGGGTAACAGACTTTACATCCGTCCTCTCAGTGCGCTAAGAAAGCACAGGTGGGCACGTGCTTTTACAGCATCTCCTGAGGAAACACAACAGAGCACAGCGCAAGTTCCCCAGAAGGCCAGAAAGGCAGAGAATGCCTCAGCCCTTCCCAGCAAGCTGCCAAGCACTTTCTTCTCCCAAGCTAACACATAGCCAGCACCGACTCCATGTGTTCATGGCCCCAGGTGCTGAACCTCTGAGGAAAGATCAAGAAGATACTTCTTAAAGATGCACAATTAACTCTAGCTTACGCTTCATGCAGATTGCTATCCCTTGCAGGATATCCACATGCACTTTAATATGAAAGTGTATCCTTGCCACACAGTTCAGTAAACACCCAACCATTTTAATGACAATATACATATATTTTATACATATACATATATACATATGTTTTGCAATAACAACAGAATGGCTCAACAAAGCAAATGGAACAGAATGCTACTATCATGTTCCTTAAGTGTATGTGGACAATCTTTAACTTACCCTTATGAATGAAATTTAGTTGTTAAACCTTCACTGTTACCAGTCTTGTCTCACTGATCTACAAGGTAATGGGATACCTGTTTTTAAGAGACTTTAGGAGTCTGAGGGTTTTCTTTCAAACAAGTAAAGCCTGAGATTTAGCTTCACTGAGCACAGACATTTGCTTTGATAGTAAGTGGTCCCCTAGGCTCTTTCCACAGCAGCAAATGCTTGTAACTACAATCCTAAATATTTCATATCTAGGCATCACATCTTTATTTACATCTTTAATAAAAGGTAAAAATGGAAGGCATGATTTTTATGTTTGTACAACAGACCAACATGCAAAAGGTATTAACAGTACTTCTAGAATCATTAAGACATATTAGTAGGCTCAGTAGTGTCTTATACAAATAACCGTTTGGAAACATCTTATATAAATAACCAGGACTTATTTTAATTATTAATTACATATTTATAATTGTGTACATATAGGTTATTATTAGTATTAATAGTATTTTAGACAGCCTAACTTTGCTGCTTCTCTTAGTCTACTAGCAACAGTGAGGCTGAGTTTTGACAATGACATTTTCTCCGAAAGAAACTTCAAAGCATTTTTGAGGAAGAAAGAAGATAAACACACACATAGACCTACAATGCAAGGATTTCTCCTCACCTCCAAGCCTCCTACAATTAATGCTCCTGCGCGGCATGAACTGTTGACAACAGAAGAGCTGCTGAAATGAAGTATCTTCTGTAAATAGGTGTCAAAATACAGGAATTAGAGTATGTTGCTAAAGCCTCACTAAGGTGTATTCAGGGAGCATCATGTGAGACAACATTCTAACATTCAACTTCTGTATTGTGCACATCTGTGTATGTGTACATTGTATCCTAGTCACTACAGAGTGGATTTCATTAAAAGGCAACTTCTTGCCTTTCATACTTGCCACTTTTCTAATGCTATTAACACCTAGTCTCCCAAACCTGGCTCCAAGTTGGATAAATGCATTCCAAAGAGCCAGCTGGCCTTCCCTTTTCACTGACAGATTTGTTTTTCATGTCCCCATGATAAACCTCTGTGTTCTGTGCTAGTAGCCAGTTTCATTATAGAAGCTATATGTAAGTGCATTCCTCACCGTTTATTCCTTGAAACTTTAAGGAACTAGAAAAAATGTTTTATAACAAATCAGAAAATAAAAATGATCTTATTACTGAAAATAAGAAGGAGAATACTAACTTTGGGGAAACAAATAGAAACATTAAAAGAAGAATGAAAAGATATAGATTAAAAGTGAATATTGATAATATGAATGGCTGAGATCGATATAACATGGATAAGAACAGAGCTGTAAAAACAAGAAAAAGTAGCTGATCCCTAAATCTTACATATCACCAATGAGAAGAGTATATGTACTCTCTTAATATAACCCTAAAAATAATTATTGTGATTTTATTCCATTTTTCATGCAGGATAGATGAAAAAACATGCTACATCAAAATATTTTCTTCTGGCATTCAAACAGAAATTTCTTTTTAATGTTTTTTAAAAACCATGGTCAGAAATCCTATCATTTCAAAATATGATCTGTCTTACTGAAGCTGGACATTTTGCACAAGCAATTGTTCTCATATTTTGTCTTTTCTTCTCAGGCATACTCTTATACTTCAGCTGTAAAAATGCATTTGGCTTCTAAATACATATAGTTCCTATTTCTAATTTTCAACCAAGAAAGGTCTATCTTCAAATGGAAAAAAAAATCAGCCCTCTTCATCTCACACAAGGTTAAATCTGAAAAAGTAATTATTTATACCCATTTCAGCATAAATATTTCTCAGTGTTTAATATATTTTGAAAAATAGTTATCTTTTTCCGAGCTTTCAGTATTTTCAGATACTGAAAACCTAAATGAGTATTGAAGTGTATGATGATGATTGTTTAAGACTGATCTTTCTTCAGAAAACTCATGTGAGATTCTTCTCTGCCTCAACAACACCTCTGCTTAGTATAGTTGCAAGATTTTCTATTTTTTTATACACAATAATACTAGAACATGGACTTCAGCTATGGTAGAAAAAAAACTTTTGGACTTTTGGATCTACCTTCCAACAAGAAAATATAAAAACACACACAAAAAATCACCTTTTCACCTTTTGCTTTTTTTAAAAAAGCAACTTATTCCACTACACTTGTAAAAACTATTTAATCATCCTATTTATCACATATTCCTAGACATGTAGTTTTAAGCCATGATAATTCTTCAGAAGTGTGCATCTCATGTGACACCTGTGATTACAGGTAGAACATGATATATCCTTGTATTTGGTGCATGCTGCTAGCAGTACAGAAACTGCAAAGCACATTTTCAAAAGGATAAAAATTCAAGATCCAAAAATCAAATTTTGCTTTCTTTGCAAGAACACCATTTTAAGGGACGCTGCCAAGGTTTCCCCCCTCCTCCCCCAGCCAAATGTTTAACCCCAACTCTCTCCCCCAAATAATCTTCCAGATTGTTTTTGTGAAAGACAGTCTGTAGCAATCAGCCAGCAGCCAAAGCAGGACTCATTCTGCCAAACAGGTTTTCAATTCTCCTGACAGTAATTATGCAAGTCAATCAAACTGAAATTGAAAATACTAAAGAGAAAAAAAAACAAAACTACCTCCTAAGTTTCCCTCCATGAAAAAAATATATCAGCTATTATCAAAGTTCTAAGTGATAATATTCAAAGTATCAAAATGTTCATATTTATAGCTGAAACAGGTGCAAACAACAAAGTAACATTCTGTTTATTTTTTTTTCCAGAAAATTATATCTCCGTCTTCAACTAGTCTGTTGGCAAAAAGAAAACCCACAAAGGCCGATCAGATCACAGCACTGAAAAAACCCACATCCAATCTTTAAATATAAAACACAGTTAAAAAAAAATGAAATGCTTGGCTCAAACAGCTTAGAATCAAAATAGCAATGGGTTCCTTTTATGAACTGGAGGAAAATTGTCATTTACTGTTGAAAGTGGACAACGTTAGAAGACAGCTAATTCCTAAAGTAGTGCATAGCTCTTATGTTGCAGGAATGGTGAAAACAACATACTTGCATGTCCCCAATGCACTGACAAGAAGTCACCTGGGCAGTATCTAACACATCTAACATATCTATCATCTAACATATAGGGTATTTTGTTTAAATAGTGGTTAAGTAACCACTATTAAGTAACCAAGCTAGAAGGAGTGTGGAGAAAGGAGGAAAGAAGGAAAAAAAAAAAAAAAAAAGCTTTGACCATATACCTAAAAATTTTACGCCTCCAGAGGGGTAAGGGTTCATAAAGGATTTTAATATTTAGTATTTTCTGGCTTTTCCATTTCTTTGCTATCTTACTGCAAGGTAGCAAAGGGAGGGAGACGTGCTAGTGGGAGAACTGTTAGCATTAATGATTTTGTTTCTTCCTTTGTCAGTACCAAGTGATTAATCCCTTCCAGACTCTGAGGGAGCCTGCCTGTGTGGTGGGATGGGGAGAAAACAAGGAAAGTCAAGCCAGGCACCAGGTGACAACTGCTCCTTGGGACAATGACTCAGTAACCTCCTGGTCTTCCTGCTGTTTGGGCAACCCAGGACGTTCGTCCTATAAACTGATGATACTCATCCCAGACGCTCCTCCCATAGACCCAGTTTGATAAAAATCAGCACTAGTTCACTCGTGCTTCCACATAAAAACCTGAAAAGGCTGCAAGGCTCTGAAATATTAAGCAAGGTCAGAAAGAGGTTAAAAAAAAAAAAACTTTACTTATGAAGCATGAGTGGCAGAAGAGGAGCTTCCTTCCTTCAGTTACATGTAAATCAGCAAGTTCACTTTTATCAGGAAGTCTACCAAATTCAAAGATGGAAAACCAAAGTAAAGCCTGAAGGATCATGACATACACAGAGCTGATTTTCTACACTAAACCCCACTAATCAAAAACCAAAACACAAGCAAAACCTAAATGGAGTATTCATATATTTTCATTAACTTTTTATTTATATAAAGTTCAGTGAAAAGTGTAGCCATTAATGGAATCATGGCCCAATTCTAAAATAACCATAGTCTTTTTTTTTTTTTTTTTAATCAAATGATACATTTGTGCAGAACTAGAAGTAGGTAACAGTACAACAACCAGCTGGTGAGATTCAAAAGGGTTGGCATACAGTAGTGGTATATAATTTGATTCTGTTTCTTACTGCACTGCTTTTCACAGAATCATAGAATGGTTGAGGCTGGAAGGGATCTCTAGGGATCATCCTGCTCCAGCAGGGACACCCAGAGCACGGGGCACAGGGCGGCATCCAGGCGAGTTGGGAAGATCTCCGGAGAAGGAGACTGCACAGCCTCCCTGGGCAGCCTGTGCCAGGGCTCTGGCACCCTCATGGGAAAGAAGTTCTTCCTCATATAGAGTTTAAACTTCCTGTGTTTCATCTTACACCCATCACCCCTTGTCCTGTCACCGGCCACCACGGAGAAGAGCCCTGCCCCATCCTCCCTACATTCCTCCGCCAGGTACTTGAACATGTTGATCTGATCCCCCGTCAGTCCTCTCTAGGCTAAACAGGCCCAGCTCACTTAGTCTTTCCTCCTAAGATAGGTGCTCCAGTCCCTTAATCACTTTTGTAGTTTTAAGTGTCGCTCCAATATTGCTCTAATGAAATCTTTTCTCAGATTTAATTAACAGATGCTTTTTTTTTAAGATTTGCACAAATACTATCAATCATATCTTTCTTTCTCTATTAATTCAATTAAGTCTCCAAAGCAGAATTTTATGGATGTAAGTTGTCTTAATTAAACTCATGGAAAAAAACAATGAACAGTTTAGCACAATTCAGGTGCAGAATGCGCATTCCAGGTCCCTATGGAACTTGATTTAAGAAACAATTTCAGAAATAATATTTTATTTGAAATAATAATAGCAGTTTCAGGAATTCCATCCACACCAGAAACACAAAAACATTCGAGAGATACAATATAATTAAATTATATTGAATACACATGTTAGACTCCAGTCACTCCCAACTTTTTGAAGCATGCAGCTACTTTCCTCTTTCCTCATCAGCCAAGAGGTGTCTGTAATGCTGTAAAGAGGGGAACTCGGAAGTGACAGATGGGATAATGGCGACTCATCTAAGCCCAAAGAAGGGAACAAAGACACATTGCTTCTGTGCGTACTTTAAGATGAAGTGAAATCAAAGTCTTGGACTCAGAAGGAAAAGCTTCCTTCTTTCTCATTTCGAGTTTTCTCAGTTTCACCACCTGCTCTGATTTATCATCTCCCACGTCTATTTGCGTACCATAAACCACTTACTCCTCAGAATGCTCTGCTACCCTACTCTGCTTGGAGCAGCATAGCCTTTAGACGCTCTTGGCTTTTCTTTTGCACGTCTGACCTAAGAAATCTTTTTTTTTTTTCAAAAAATCTTAACTTACAGTACATTCCACAGAGTTAACATTTTTTTTTAGGTCAACACTACCTAGCAGGACTGAGCAACCACAGTCAACAGCAAAATTAAACTAGAAGGATAGCTAGCAGCCTGATAGCTTTATTACCAGATGCTCCAGTTGATGAGTTGAATTCTTACTCAACACGTTCATAAGAAGCCTCACTTTTCCCAGTTCATACTTTCAGTCAATGATACTCAATACCAAAATTTCAAAACAGCATATTGAATTAGGTTTTAAGCTTCAGTATATTTTCACTCGTCCCATTATCCATGTTCCAGGAATCATGAATCAAAAACGCATGCTTTCTGCAAAGCTGCATTTCCAACGGAAATACTGTCAAAGGAAATCAAAGGGTAAAGTAATCAAAAGGGTAAGTGATCAAAAATGATGCAAATGGTATTTTTGAACTCAAAATAGAAAGCTTCTACCACAACACCTGGAAAAACAAATTATACATCAAAAAGAAAAAACAAACATATTATTCCGTTTCAGCTATTGAGCAAGAATGCTTTTTTTATATTCCAGAGACAATATTCTTAAGGTTCTGTTTTATAAGAGGAGAAGTTTTGAGAAATCCAACAGAAAACAGAGGAGAGATGGAAACAGGCACCCTAAGAACAGACATTTAAAAAGACAGAAGCTAGACGGAGAAAGCTACTCTAAAGTAACAACATTAGCTTAACTGTCGTAGAATTCAATCCAACAGGAAGAAGACAACCATCCTCCTCCCCCAGCCTGTTCACGTAACTCTGCAGCTTGCATATTCTTTCTGTCAGGAGAGTGTAATTTTGCTCATAGTTGCCAAAAAGCTATAGATATTTTGCCTGAGCTTTGTATTCATACAGTCTTAAACAAGACATAGAAATTCCAAGTGTCTTATTGATATTTTTTAGAACATTTACCAAAAGCCAAACTAAGTCACAAAAAGGATTTCTGTTAAATTCATGCATTTAAGCATGTTTCCAGGCTGCATTTCAGAATGAATTACTGTAGACTAAAATGCCCATTCCTTTAGTTCTTTTTTTACCTCCAGGTCCAAGTATAAATATGTTTAGGTTTTTGTTTTGTTTTTAAAAAAAATGCAAAAATGCTGCAGAAATGGGTTGTCATATCATGTAACAAGCTCTGCAGCAAAGAGAAAAAGGGTAGATAAATCTCACCACCAAGCATGCGAGCATATCAAAGACAACAGAGAAAGAAAAAATGATAAAACAATCATCCGCGATTTTTTATGTACAGAACATTTGAAATACTTTGAAATAATATGCAATTTTCTCTGGAGAGGAAATATCTTAATTAGAAGAAAGGACAGGATATAACTGAAGTATACACCAGGCAAAGTCGATATTGAAGAGAGCCCAGACTTCAACCTTGCAATGCAATAACCTATGTAAACAGACCAAACTGGTTCTCAAAATATATTAGGCTAAACACAAAATTTCAACTGATCCATATACCAAGTATTAGGGGGAAAAAACTTTAAAAACTCTTGTAATAACTATTAAAATACTGTCGGAAAAAAAAAAAAAGCAAAGTCTTCAAAAAACAGATTTACTTTAGGAACACTACTGCAGTCTACATGTGTAGCAAGAGGACATCTCTGCTAGAGGACACGTCAAGACACTTCATAAAACCTTGGATGTGGTTTCAACAGAGATCCCAGTCAAAAATCACTAGCTAAGGTGGAGCCTTTGGTTTTCACTAGAAATGCAAGAAATCTGCAACCAAGTCTAAAGTATCAGGGATAAAACACAACAAAGCCCATACAAATTAACCTGTGAAGATCCTTACAATTTTGCCAAATTAAAACAAAATGACAACAATGGAAAAACCTCTGCTTTAATGATTCAACAATCTCTTTTGAAAAGTCCTAATTTTAAACAGAACATTCTTAACATTCTATGTTCAAAACAGGTAGTAACACTGATTCTGAAACATTTTCCATGTATTTCTTTCTTTTTCTTGCTCTATACTTTAAAAGACACCAAGAAAATTCTTTTTAAATATAAAAGGAGCAATACAGCAAAAGTAGTAGTTCTCACTACTTCTTTGTTTATTCAAGGTATAAACATATTTTAAAGCTGAAACAAAATACCAGGTATATATCATGATCTAACAGTTACTGCAGTTTTCTCTCTGCACAGTTAAAAAAGGAAAAAGTACCTTCAAGCACCACAGGTTTTCAAATGGATACAAATATAAAAATTAAGTATATTTCATGTACCTAACTATGCAGAAGAAATGCTTCCTCCAGTTTGACTTCAACAGCTTTTGTAAGATTTGCAATATAGCTGATGGCTTAATTTTTCATCTGTCCAGCAGCATCTCAAACGATTGCCTCGCTCTAGCAACCTCACCAAGTGAATTACACACTGTTTAAGAAAAATTCTTAGCATTCATCTCCCTTGATAGTGTTTACCTATCTGAACAACGTGCTCCTTGTTTGAGTGCTGACCCTCACGCCTGCCAACTAAGTTACTCATGGATAATCATAGAAAATAACCAACCAGGCAAACATAGCGGGAAGGAAAAAAAATAGAAAAAAAAAAAAAAGTAAATCTGACTGCACATCAATATCTACTGACAAAAACTGAAGTAAAAATTGGACTGAGTTCCACTTACTGAAGGTACATCTATACAAAAAAAACATATATACATATACATCTAGCTATAAATTCTCTGGACAGAAATATAGAACATATGCATATATTGTATGAGATTTTTGTCCAAGCCTCAATGCTGAAAACTTTGCAGATAAGTTTAAGGCTAACAACAATTCAAACCAGAAAACTCTTTAAAAAGCTCTTCAGTCAAACAGTCTACACTCAAGTGCTGTGAAATCAAAACCAAAACATTTCACATACTCTTACTTATAATCTGATGTATTTCCATTTTTATCAAATACAAAAGGGAATAAAAAAATAAAATAAAATAAAATAAAATAAAATAAGTGAATCAGATCCTTCTCCCTGTTTCCCAACTTGAAATTGCAGATGCATCAACATCAGCTGAGACTGAGCTCTTCCAGGATCTGAACTGAGGAGCGCAAACACTGATACAGAGCACATGAAAAAGTGCCACAGCACTTAATGGCAAATTGTTACCTTCCCAAAAAAGAGAATATACCATCCGACAAGATAAAGAAACCTGGCAGGAGAAGTCACAAGCCCTGAATACCAAAGAGGCTTCGAAAGAGACTGGAAGGCATATAAAAGAATAAAAAATGGAATTATAGAATGAATAATAGTGAAAGATAAGAATAAACATAGAATAACAAGGAGATTAATGCATAATAGGAATATGAAAGGGAATTGAGAAAGGACACCTCAAATATGACTTTGAACAGCTCTTCCTGGACACCAGTCTCAGACGGAAATAATATATTGCAATGAACACAACAGATATCATCAGAGATTGCAGTAAAGAATCAATCTCAAAAGAAAGGTTCTGGGGAGACAAAAAAAGACACATTTAAAACTCAAATGTAAAGGAGGACACACCGAGGAACTAAAGAATCCTCCAAATACACTGAAACCAAAAAACATTGTCCGTGCTAGCTACCACAGCTACCATTCTACTGCTGAACATAGGACAGAGAGGAAATGGGAAGCATTTTAATAAAATAACAGACTGAAAAAAGCATAGCTCCTGAACCAAATTAGAAGTGTAGATGTGCGAAAAATGTCTTATCAACTGCACTGAGATGACTACCACTTCAAAGAGAAAAACGAGCACCTCCAATCTTAGGGTTAGGAAACCATAAACCAACCAGAAGCCACCTGTGTCTGAGCACCCATTTATTCTGAAACACCATCTGAGGGACGTAACACAACAGAAATGACTCAGATAAAACCAAGAAGTTAGTATTTGTCATGGCACATTGATGAAATGAAAGGCATAATAAGTTTCTATACTTTCTACACATGATCTGGGAAACAGCACTGCCAGGAAATTTAACAACAAAAACAAACTGAGATATAATTGTCATAATTACTTCATAAACTGCCTTTTTTCTTTCTCTCCTTACTCCGAGAAAAACACCAATATCTCGTTGTTTTCAAAATACAGTGTTGCCTCTGGGAATAAGCCATATTTCTGTTTATGAAACCATACAGAATAAGCTCCCTGTATTAGTGATTAAGGTACTGTGCGTTGTGAATGCATTCTTTCCTAAAGCGACATTTAGAATGAGCAGTCAAGAACATCTCTTTAACCTAATGTTAAAATGGTACAGTTTTAGTTAACAGCAATAGCAAATAAAATTAAAAAAGAATCTGATAATCTGCATAATTATGGTTTGCTCTCTCTTTTTTCTCTGGTTTCTTATGCTCAACTAGTGCCAACTGCTTTACACAAAAAGAATCCTAGTGTGCCTAATGTGGGTAGAACATTAAAATACTTAATAAATTAAGTGTTATTGCACAATACACAACTAAGGAAATGAATCTGCTACAACTGAAAATAAGATTTATTTTAACTAATGTTACACTGACCTTTGCATATATTTTCTCAAAGGTACAGCCATCCTTGCTGCACCTTTGCTGTTGCATCCTCACCTTAAAGAATACCAAGTTCTGTACTTACTCTTTATTTATATTTATATAAAAAGTCAGTATGTAGCAAGGAAATAATATAAAATGCTACATCCCTTTAAATGAATTACTTTCCTCTCAATGTAACATTTTGACATTAAGTTCAGCATTCTTTCTTTTATTGTTTTATAATAGCCAAAGCCTCATGTTCCACAGTAGATTTGTCTCATTACTCATCCCTGTATTTTATTAAGTCCTCCAGCGACACTGTGGTACTGAAATTATGTAATCTTCATGATGATTTTGGATTGCTAAAAGAGAAAAATCTTCAGTATTATATGTGTATAGTATGAGCTGCATAATCTGCCTGAAACACTGTCTGAGCTTCTATTATAGTTTCCAATACAAATGTGAACAACTGCCACCACTTCTCTCTTCAAAAACACAAGTTGACAGCTGTGGTGAAATGGAGAAGCCTTTTATTAAACAATACCTTCTCCTTTGATATCAAAAAAGTTACCACAGAAAACAGACTGTACAAATACTCCCTATTTTGCAGCGAAACAAAGACATACAGAAATCTGGCTCGGAGGAAGAGGCAGGCATTTTGCAAGCACATGTTTGCTTTGCAGAGCTCAAGTGCTTCTCTTCTTCAAGAGGGGAGCTGGAACTCATCTGGGTCATCTTGGCAGGCAAGAGACTAAGTGCTGAATGAACAAAGTAACACTCTGTAAAACTAAATTAAAGAGGAAAAAAAAAAGCCAGTACCTCACTACAAAACCAGAATACTTGTGAGAGATCTGCAAGTTCCAATTCTGATGCAAATCATGTCCCTGAATATCTGTGCATCTGGCATGCATTGATAATTCAAGCTTCACTGTATATTGAGTGAAAACCAGACTGCTTTTAAAATAGTAATCCTGCAAACTGACAATATTTCAGGAAAAAAAAACTTAGTTATCTACATTGAATAGTAAACGAGCACATCTAACAGCAACATTTAAACACTGTCAAAATGAAGTTAAACATATACTTACAAGTAAAATTAATTGAAATGTACCTTCAATTGATGCTATTACTGCGTTCAGATACTCCACTGCACCTCATTTGCCAAGCTGATTAAGACAGAAATCACTGTTAACTTTTTTCAATGAACTGTCACTGCAATTAACATTGATTTTAAAACTTAGGTCTCTTTTCTGAATCACACCTTACTCTTCCCTAAATCACTTGTTTCTCCTGGTGCAGGTTCTCATCATTCCTTACTTGGGGGAAGACACAAGTGGGAATGGGACGGATCACCAGTGATGAACACACAGATCCATATCCAGACGTACCGCAATGCCACCTACTTAGACTCCAGCAGTATGAAGCACAAAATCTGTTTTCCAACCTAGCAAAATTTGAAATTGAAAGGAATCCAGAAGATTTCCTTCTTTTTCAGAAGGAAATGCAGCTTGAATTTCTTGAACTTATTGAAAATAAATCGGCACAACGGCCATGTGGACCCCAAAGAGACCTGTGAGTTAAACGTGCTCTTCTGTCCAGTGTGCTGGGGGAACAGAAGATACTTACAGAGCCCATGAATGGTCTGAGGGATAAAAGTCCTCTGCATGACCTTAATACAAAGCCTCACCATATTTTCCTAAGCCTCCACTGACTTGCCCACTTCTGCTAGTCAGATCTTCCTGCTTTACAATGCCTGTCTCCGAGGGTGAAACCTTCTTGGACAGCTCTAGCTTACCAGTCATTTCAGTAGCCGCCAGGGACTGTCATGCTCTATCATTTCTCACTTTTTCCTCTGTCCAGTTCATTTCTCACTTTGGGTTATTTTCCATATACTCCACAAGACATTCTTCTATTATGAGTTTTAGCATATGACATCTCAAGATAACCAGAGGCAAAAAGAGGCGACAGGTTTTCACAGCTTGCTGTGCTAGTGCTTCCTCTGTATGTTACAGAAAAACAGCTTCATTTTCAGCTATAGAGCAAATTCCCTGGCTCCATAATGTGTCATAACAGGCATTATCACAGATCTTAAATGCCTTTAAATTATTTGCCATCAATAAAATAGTTGTTTTGGTCCTACCTTTTTAAATGAGTCAACTGTGAACAGGCTTAAAGGATACCACTCAAATACATTTAAGTCCTAGCCAGGATTATTAATTATACCAAACATCTTTAAAAAAATGTTTAGAAAATATGCACTAAAGAGCTAACTTATTGCATTTTTGATTGTAAAAGCATTATGTACGGAGTAAAAATCCTTACTATAATGTACAACAGAGAAATGTGCATGAAACCAGAGCAAGGCAAGAAACAGAATATTTCAGTTTAGCAACTAGTAAATACATCACTGAGGTAAACTGTTTAGAAGCAAAGAGAAAACAATCACTTTATGGTTACTGATAGCATCTAATATTTTAATATAACATGCTAATACTACAGTCTTCTTTTGCTCTTTAATTACTAAACACTAAGTTACTCCCATTTCAGAGCGACAAATCATCTGAATTCATTGATGGATACTAAACACCAGCTGTTCCAAGACCCTACACACTGGAAGCAAAATCCAGAAAAAAAAAGGACATACAAAGTAAATGCATTTTTGATGCATTGTCTAGATGTTTAGTCCAGACAGTACGTAAGAAACCCTTTTCTGCATTGCATACAGGGATGGATGCTGCTGTTCTGTGGTTAGCACAGTCACTTGGCTGCTGCCATGCCACTTGCTCCATGACTTGCATTTGTTGAAAATTTACACCCACTCCTTTCTTGCTAGAATCCCCCTAGCATATAACGTCACCACACTCTTCACTGCTAAGATTCAGCACGGATATTGTCACCATTGGCCACAAGATAAAAGTTTTTTCTTTTCCATTGAAGAAAGGAGAGAGATGAGACAAAATAAAAAAAACTCTAGACAACAAAGCACGAAATTGTTTCATCATATAAAATATTCTTGCAGCAGTACAGGCAACTCTTTCTGCAAGAAAACAAGTGTTTGAAGTGCGTTAAACACGGAGCTAAAGGGAAGTTGCTTTCTGCCATCCTTTTGGAAAGCGTGAGGTGGAAAACTGTTCCTATAAAAGCCAAAACATTTTATGATATGTTTAAGTGACTCCAGTTGCAAAGTGCAAAACTCAAAAGATAAGAAACAGTAGTATCTAGGTCCCCAGGCACTCTTCCCTTGACCATATGGTTAGTACAATATAATCTGTGTGGGTATATGCCTCTCCAAGAGGAATGACGCTTCCCTGAGCACTCACAACCTACTAGAGCTGTTAGCGAACAACTATCCAGTAACCTTTTTCCTCCATGTGCATAACTCACACTGGGTTCCAAAGAAACAAGAACGAGTTTTTCAAATGATGTTCTGAAGGCAGCACAGTCAACGGGCCTCATAAACACTACTAACTCCCCTCCCCTATAGGGCTGTATGCTAAAAACATATATTAAGATTCTAAGTGTGCATAGATCTGCATATACTTGTGAGTGATTAAATACATAAATCACTCTGCAGTGCTAAAACTGTTCAATACAGTGGCAGCAGTGAATGTACTAGAATTAGAGTGATTTTGGACTTCAGTTATTCTAGCTAGTTCAGTCTTCAAAAAATAAAACATGCGTTAGCCACATGTGATGTTAGAAGTGACCTTGCCCTTTTCAGCATCAAGAAAACCTAATTTTTGCTTAACAAAACAAATAAATGGTTAGATGGTCATAATAGCAGAACACTGAAGTCTTTAGCCTTAGTTGACATTAGTGAGATGTCAGTAAGAGATGAAGATCCTGAAAAAATATGACCGAAGTCCAGAAGCTCTAAAACAGAACTATCTCTATTGCCTCATGTCACATTCTTCACCATTTCCCTCTCTCCGAGAGGTCAGATATTTTAAGGATATTCCCAAGCCTTAGTTCAGACAAAACACATGGTAGAGTTTTTAGCAAATTTGAAGGAAAAAAAAAATTGTCAAGATGTATGCAGATATGTGTTTCAGATCAGCTTTTAGCTCACATAGAATTATCACTCAAAGAAAATACACTCTTGCAGTACATAAGTACCATTTGTAAGGAATTATGTTAGCAGTAAAGTACATCTAGACCAGAGCACTGATTCATACATCAGGATAACGATTTTAGACAATGCTAAGTCACCAAAAAGAGTTCTATCTTCTCTCTCCGATCTAGATTTGTGAGGAATCTTGATATGGAAGGAAAAAAAAAAGACTGATTTCATGTTTTTTAGTTACAGTTTTGCCTTTTTTTGGAGTTAGGAATCAAAGCTGTCAAGAGATTTTAGACAGAAATCAAGATTACATTTTGAAAGTAGGATCTGATTTCATAGATTTTATCAAATGCTCTGGAACTTTAAATACTAGTTGAAAACAAGGGTTTTACTTTCTGTCCTTCTGCCCTTGCACAACGGCTGTATTTTATTTAAATTTCTGCAAAACTGAAATTACCTTAACTGGTAAGAACTGAAACCTAACTCCCATCTGGTATGCTTATATTGACCAGCAACTGATCAAAAACCGACAACTACACTCTCTTCAACTGCAGATATTACACAAAGTAACTTCCCAGGGTGATGCCCCCTTCACTGCATCTCAGGCGCTTACAGTACGCGAAATGCGATAGCTCCCATCTCAGCCATGGCACAGCTGCTTCCAACACAGCTTTGATTCAGTCAGTGTGGGACCAGCTTCCGTCTCAACATTCATCCCTACAGGCTTCCAGTCATATAACACCAATGCAGTTTATTTTATCATATATGTATATTCCTATACTCGTATTAGTATCAGTAAAATAGGATATTGTACAATATGCACTTACAGCCACACTTCCCTAATATAAATATACAGCAGGGTAAAACAAGGTGCCTTTGATTTAAATTTTAAGACATGCAACCTACCAAAGACTACTCCTATTTTGAAGTTGGGTTGACACTAGTATTTTCACGTTGCTGGTCAAGTGGGTACTCCTGGTACACTGTACCAGAGCACAAGCAAGGGCTGAGTCAAACACTGCCAGCCCATCCTGCAGCATCCACTTCAGGGATATTATTTGAGAAAAGAAAAATGTGGTACACTAGGGTAAAAGCAAATTTGTAGTGACTAAGTATGAGCCTTCCCTTTTAGCCCGCATCACCTTCAGAATTGCAGACTTTGATGAAAATACTTGTATTTTCCTAGCAGTCAAGCAAGCATTTGGCTCATTTTGTTCTGGTCTCAAATAAGGAATCCTTACCTGCTGGTTGGAACTCTTGTATGGATTTACAAAATCTAACTCCTTTTTTTTTTTTTTTTTTAATTAAGAAACTATTACCATAAGGACTAAGCCCTGTACAACCCTTCAAATCTCTCTTCTGTTTACAGCACCCAACTACTGATCCAACACATAGCCACAAGTCTCTGGTTTGGTTGTCTGTTTTTAGAGTATCTCTAATCTTGTGTGCAGCACTTGATTTACTCCCTGAGAAGATTTTCTGTTTTAAATCAGAAGGACCACATAATCCTGTCTCCAACACCTTCAACCTGGTCAATAACTCAGACATGTCTGAAACGTGACTGACTAGCTGCCTTGGCAAGCGTATGAAGAAACAATTTATATGATGCAGTATGGGCTTTTTTTTAATTAACTACCAACAATTCATATATCCTGTATCCTGGATTTCTGGACTCTTTTCAGTAACGTAGTAAGTAATTTTAAGACTAAAATTAATGCATTAATTTTAGTGCATTTTAGTGCAATTTAGTGCAGTACTGAAAACGCACTTAAGCATTTTCAGTAAAAATACACCACGCATTTGTATTTTCCACCAGAACTAAGCCTTCAATAAAAAAGGTATACTACAAACAAGGAAGAGGCTATCAAGTACCAAACACTCTTGTTCAACATGGGAAAACGCTGAAGTGTTTACAATAACTACATGGCCCCCTTCAAATGTTCCTAAAGCACATCCTTGGAAAAATTTTTCTTTCTCTCTGGAGATTAAATTGGCCACTGAAGATTCACTGGAAGGTCACTAAAAGGGCCATTTGCACATAGCTTTTATGGGAAGTCAGCATTTCTTTCCATGGGAA
Source organism: Crypturellus soui (assembly GCA_032275445.1). Lineage (NCBI taxonomy): Eukaryota > Metazoa > Chordata > Aves > Tinamiformes > Tinamidae > Crypturellus > Crypturellus soui. Next base: position 120,612 of record JAUBNY010000696.1, on the reverse strand, counting down.
ATGTACAGATTATCTTATTGGTTCCAAAACTTACAAGCTATTTGATAAAGCATGTAACTATGCATTCTTACAATTTAAAGGCTATTTGAACAAAAATATCTGTATTAAACCAATACACTGAACTGAACAAAATTCTCTACATTGTTATATTAGAAAGTATTGAGAGAATAATTCTCTCTCTAGGGAAAAAGAGCATGACTCTCACCATCTTTACTCTCAAATATTAAACCTGTACATTATATTTGTAAATTAGATCTCCTGATCTGATTCTGGATTTTATTCTGCAAGTATTGTATTTCATTAAAAGTACAAACATACACTTTACATTTTTCCTAACTTATATGTGTATATACACACTTATTTGTCCACAGAAAATTAGAGAAAATGGCAAATCAGGAAACTACGCATACTATTTGGTGGTATATTAAACCTCAGAAGCTCATATGAGATTAAACCAAAAAGAAAAAAAACAGTTTGGAAATCCAGAACATACTGCTCACAATTTTGTGCTTAACTAAAAACCTTTTCTGATCTTTGTATTCAGATTTCATGTCATCCATCTGCCTTCCTTTTGCCCATCAACTTTTTTTTCACATATACACCTTCAAAGCTGAAAATACTCTTTTCTTCCCTCTGCTCTTCTCAAGCTGATCTCATTTCAGGAGACTGGCTTTATACTTCTTGTTGTTCACAGGTTTACTATCGGATGCTTCGCAGCTCAGGATTGCTTCTTGCAGGAGGAAGAATATGTTTCACTCTGTGGTAATGAAAGTAGGTGGGCATTTGTAGCAGCAGATCTCCCTCCAGCACAGCAAAATGCTATGGTCGACAGTGATGTATTTGTGGAGGGATGGAAAGAAAAGAGCTCGACAGTGCCGTTAACATGAAAATGCACATTATTCCTATTGTTTTCACACTTTTCCAGATATACATATGAACAGATTCAGTAGTACCCCAGGAAACAGATATGGATGCACAGATGAAACAGGAGATTCAGTATCATAAAATAATTAGGGTAACATCAGCAAGGATTTTTTTTTTCCCAGAAACTCTATATTTATCCTTAAAAGTCATTCACTTCCTGGGTTTCAGGATTTTGAAACAAAAAAGAGAGGCAAAGCCAAACTATCAAATAAATGCTTTCCCACTATCAATTCAAAATATATAGACTAAATATAGACAACTTAAATTCATTCAAATATTAGTAGAGAAATATTTTTACAGAGAAATTCATTTTATATCTAGTAAAGACTGAAAGGTGAGACTGAGCATCCGTATTAGATGGTGCATTGTTTATACAGTAACAAATAAGGCTGTAAAAGCTAATCGTTAGACAAACGATGCACAAAATAATGTCAGAAAAAGTCGGCCTGTGCTGATGGAACATATTTATGAGGATTAAATTGCAGGCAGGTACTGCAAAGGAACCAAAGAAGACCAAAAGAAGTGAAGCTGGTCTGCAGTTTTAAACTTCACCTTCTGGATGCAATTACAGCACTGATGGATAGAGCCTCGGTTTCAGAGGCAGACACTCTGATCCACGATACGCACTTTTTAAGTGAAGCAGAAATAGATCAGACTGACAGTTCTTAACACTGAGCCCTCTTTGAAGTCTTCTGTTTTCCAGAAACATTACACTAAGCTGCAGTTTTAAAGAGTGAGTTCAAGCTCACAGAGAAAAAAAGCTCCAAATCTGAAGGAATACAAAGAGTACTTGCAAAAGATGCCTCAACTTTCTCCAACCCTGCTGGAGTATGGAAAATGTTTTGGAAATGGTCCAGCCTCTTGCCAATGTGACTGTGCTAAATAAAAACAGGAAAATACCTAAATATTTAAAATACAGTTCACCAAGATGCAACTCCATAGGCAATTCGGTTCCTACACAATCAGGCTAGAATCTTCCTTTCCTCAGCTTTCCACCTCCAGACATTTGAATAAAGTATATGGACTATATATAAGCAAGAGGCCAATTTGACTGCTACCTGATGCACAATTTCATTTACTGTAATCCAGTTGAAAAAGGCAAAATTACTGCACCTGAACTACATGCCACCATCTCTTCTGCATCTCTCTCATCTAAGCTACTTCATTTATTGTCCTATAGTCCAAAGTACAAAAATACCTGCATTCCAATTGACTCCAATGAAACAGGAACATCATTACTGTCCTTTTCTAATATGTATAATATTCACTGCACTGAAATGCATCCTTGCGCTAATCTATATTACCAGAGGCTCAAAAAATACTAACTATCTAATAGAAACTAACCTTACTTCATATTTAACCTGCAGTAAGTTTAAATAATGGTAATAATAACATTCTATATTTAATAATGTTTTTCATATATATGTCTTTTAAATCTGTTACTGATGAATTACCCAAATAGGACTTAAATTATTAATATTCAAGAAATAATTGCTGCAATGTTAAGAATAAAGAATACCATCCTTGCAGCAGATAAAAATGCTCAGAAGCACTTCAAGACTCCTCAAAGTAAAACTGGCAGAATTTGACAAACAAAAAGTATTTGTACCAAATACATAAATGCACAAAGCACCTGCAAAAGTTCAATGTTCACATGTAGTGCATGCACATATTTAATGAAATAGGTACGAAGACTTTCCTGGTTAGATCCCCACAAACTGCCACCCCCAGAAGAGGTCCGACCAGATCTCCACAAGTTCCCAGGCATCGCAGATGTGGGACTGATGGGAAGACAAGCACAAGCAAAAGAGAGAAACTAAAAAAGGGAGGGGAAAAGATGCTCATTAGTTTTCAGAAGGAGAGAAGAGGAGCAACCAAGGTGCAGGCCAAAATGGTAAGTTGATGACACAGTCGTAATGCCTGGAAGATGCACTGTCCTCTCCTGACCACGGCATGCCGCGAGCTCCCATCTGATGAACGTATGCAGATGGGCCTATTTTGGACTCAGTTTCTACATTTAGGTGGTCATCTATATATATATATAGAGTCCAGATATAGAATTAAAAAAAAAAAAAAAAAAAAAAAAGATCTGTGGAGCCGAGTACTCCTGC
>JAUBNY010000696.1:88674-117477 GCA_032275445.1 Crypturellus soui | reverse complement strand
GAAGATATATAGTTCTAGGCTAGAAAATATTTTGACTTTGAAATGTAGCTATGCCAAGAAAATAAGTAAACACCTCTGGAAAAAAAATGATACTATGATAAATAGCATATTGGAATAAAAAAAAAAAAAAAAAAAAAAAAGATTAGGGGTGCAGAAGAAAGAAGAAAAGGGACCAAATTCTAAGCTGACATCCTCAAAAAAGACAACGGAAAATAGAAAAAACTGGCAGTCAGCAGGCTGGAAAAAGCAGCAGGACAAGATCAGAGAGTTACGTCTAGGAGGTATCGCCAAGGCTTTACTCAGGTTGCCCCCAAGAAAAAACAATTAAAGAAAATCTAGAGCTACACAGGAAGGCAGACTCTTTTAGCACCTGCTTTCAAGCCGGTGCCGAGGGACCTTGCAAAACATTTATTTTCTAATTATCTTCCAAATGTAAAAGACAAGTGGCGCCTAGTGAGTTCTTCCTGCTGAGGATACTCTACAGCAAAGTCATGACAAACCATCCAAACTCCTCTTCCACATAAGAGAAAACAGCGCACATAAAACAAATATTCAAGAAACTTCCAAACTCATATAACAAAATCTCCTTTAGCAGAAGAAATTAATTAAAGAAAGTTAATAAAAGAAAATAAACTGGCATATTTTCAGTCTTTCTATGTCTAAGAGAATGCACTAATATTATTTCTACTTAAGTCTTCACTTCTATCAATCATTTTCTTATCCCCCTACGAAATGCAAAAAAGCTAAACTGGTTTACATCTAATCTAATTGAAGAAATTAAATTGTCAATGTAGAGATATTAATATAAATCAGTTATGTAAATTAATGGAAGCTATTATAAATGTTTCACACTTCTAAAAAACTGTGCTATAGTTGATAATTCCACACTTAGAATAGCTTCATTCCGCAATCATTCACACAACTCTAAGTGATAAAACTTGTTAAAAAGTCTACTAATGCTTGTTAAAATTCACAACAATCCCTTGATGAATGTAATGACTAATTAAAATAAAGGAAAAATTTCTTCAAGCAAGGAAATGCTGAGTAGCAATTAATCTCTTTATTCCTATTACTGTATCTGTAAGAGTAAAGCAAGTACAATCTGTCTTGGGATAAATGATTCTGACACACCATTTAGGGAAGAGCCACCAGTCAAGCTTTAGAGCAGTTGTTTCTACAACAATAGCAAAAAGCCACTGAAGATGAAATCTGTAAAATAAAATTTCAAGGGAAAACAACATTGGATTTTTTTTTAAACAAGTCAAACAAACAGCAACACCTGTGATTGATAGTCATTATCACTCTTAGTGGCAAAATGTAAGTGTCTATTTATTAAGTCAAAATTAGAAAACACTTCAAGAACAGATAAGAAAAATGGTTTGACAAATTCTGATCATAGATCTAGTAACAGTCTTTTCTTTGGGGGCTGGCTGTCAGACAACCATTCAGAGGTCTCAGATTTATGCTTCTGTTCTTTCCTCAGGAATAGTTAATTCATATTTCTATGAATCCTGCAAGACAACACGACAGCTAAAATAATAAAATATTACGCAAATAATTCACATCTACTTTTAGTTTTCTAGTTTTTTAGTTTTCTCCTTAATATATTCAGACTACAGAGCTCATACAAATAAAAGCACTAAATAAAGAAATGCAGAAGCCACCATTTAGTTATACCTTCACCCAATTACAGAACTGTCCTCAGTAAGTCCTACTACTAACATATGACATGCCAGCTCCCTCTTTGCAAATCCCTGAAAAAGTCTGTTTTACAGAAATAAAACTTTAGTTTAAAAGGTCACCTACTTTTCTGAAAACTTGATCGTTACTCTTGTTGTTATAACAGAGCTAAATCAATATGTTCAATTATGATTACATTATATGTTGTGAAAATGGATATTAAAGAAAGTTAATTTAAGAAGACTCATTTACAAATTCAACCCTAAAGTGATATATTCAGATTCAGAGACTGAACTTCAGTTTTCCTAAGCTGAACAAAGTATTTATTCAAACCCATCTGCCATCATGGTGGCCTTGTCTGATTTGCCCAAAATATTCAGTTGCATGTATAATTTTTGTGGTTCAATCCCTTGCTCTCTGACATGGACTGAAAATAAATTTGATAGAAATATCCAGATTTCAAATCAAGAAACTACATCCAGGATATAGCCAACAATCTAAAAGGTTGGCTTTCCTTTGACTCTCTTTGCCCCATGTTAGAGCTTGCTACATTTACAATTCAGGATCAATTAAAATTTCATGCTTTTCATCCCTAATAAATACATATAATATTAGATACCTTCAGGCACTTTCACAAGCTACAGAAGAGTTTAAGATTAAGTAACTAACTAACTACCTAAATAAAAGTGTTTAAGATTAGTTCCTAATTGGATAGCAGGTAAGCAACTAAAACACACTTCTAGATAAGGAACAAGATAAAGTTATGGGGGAAAACAACAGCTTAAAAGTAAATGTAATGTATATAGCAGACTCCATGGGAAGCACCAGAGACAGGTTCAGAAGTGCGTGCCGTACTGCCCTGCACGGTCACCTTGGACACCACAATTTCAAACAGCCTCTTCTGCACCATACCATACAGGTGAAACTCTCTGTGACTTCTTCCTCACATCTTGCAAAAGGGTGGGTTTCCTACCTTGCCATTGTGTCTGTCCCCTACCTTCCTCTTCCCCCTGCTCTCCAGGCTTTAAATTTCCAAATTTTGACTGAGTCAGTCACCTCCACCTGTATAGAGAAGGGTCAATCCCAGAGTTCTTCGAGCTCTCCTGCATGGCAGTGAGCAGAACCACTCCTTGGGCAGGGATATATCTCAGTGTCACTCCTCAGGTTGAGAGAGTCCTTAAATGCAACAGATTCTGAGAAAGATGCTAGATTTTGCAAACCTTTGAGAGACACTGCTAATGCACTGCATCACTGCAGAGATATCTCTGATTGGTAACACATATAAATCCCTAGATTTAAACACTGACCACGTCTGGAACTAGGATTGGAGTCTGGAAAACAAAGGAGTCCACTCCAACCCTAATGACTCAATGGGAGGCTGCTTCTGCCACTTCCAGCAGACTTTGTCCTCCACGCAATAAACAGCTGAGCGACCCTTACCTACAAAGCTTCTTAAGTCTGTTTACTGCTGAACTTTGCTGAGTTGGTCTCTGACCTCCATAAATTACACTGCTGCTTCTCTCTAATGAGGGCAGTGCGCCAGCCCTCGCTCGCCCGTGGCAGACATGCCTAGCTGCCAGGCTTCTGGCATTTTAAGGTAACAGCTTTCCACAAAACACCTATTAAGTGCCCCACAAAACTGGGGAAACTTAATGGTAAGAAGCTAAAGAAAAAAAAAAAAATAAAGACATAACGATGAAAAACCCTAATATGTTAGCTTAGCTTAGCTTCAGTATGCTGATTAAGTCAGCCAAATGAAACACCAGACAGACAGACGTGTCTGAAATCTCACTGCTTTTCCAGGCCTTCTGACTGCAAGTCAGGTCCTTCATATAGAAACAAAAAGTAAACTCTGGAGAACAGGATGGGGTCATGACACCACGGCTGCCAATGAGGAGGTCTTCTAGAGATGCACCTTCCAACCACACTCCCATACCTGTTCCTGCATTGAAACAATGGCAAAATCAACGGCATTATGATATACAGCTCACACTGAAGACTCTTGGATGTGCAACAAACAGCTGCTGAAATCTACCAGCAAAACTGCTTCTTCATATGATTAACAGCAAAACTCAAGCTCACACTGGTCTACTGACCATGGTGAGAATCCAACTCTTGGACTTCAGCCTCTAAGTTCCGCCCCCCGACGTGGATGTGGACTTTAGTTTTATTCGCTGTAGGCCAGAGAGTTGGCCATTATTGTTCAGCTCTGTGGGAAAAGAAACCAGCAGCTGTGAAATATCTGCTGTCAAATGAGCCTTGAATAACTGCAGATGGCAAGGACTTGAACACAAACACTTGATTTTTGCTTGTTCTGCACAGAGGTCGCCGGGACAAAAATCTCTAGGGCATGTGTAGCGATTTCTTTTATTTCCGAAAAAGCTATGTTGCAATCAGAAGGATATATCAGATTTTTTTAGTGAGTACACCCGAGGTAAACATGTAACTCACAGCCATGAAATAAACCTTAATATTCAGGACTGACTCCTTGAAGTGTAATTACTGTCGGAGGAGATAAGAAAAATCACATAACTAATAATGTATTTACTCCTTCACTTAATTCATAAATTTGCCCGATTCACAACAAATTGTTCTAAAACACTGACTTTTCACGATTCACCACCATGAAATCAAAAATAAATATGCAATTAAAAAAAAAAATCAAGTCAGGTTCTCACTATTGCATCCGATTTACTTTGCTTAAAAACTTCCATGCAACTCAAGCCCAAGGGGACAGTATGTGTTAACAGAAACTTTTGGTTTAATACACAGTAACTTCCAATTTTTTGTCTATCTTTACTAGCCATGTGTTTCAAGGAGTACACTACTTGGAAGTTACCGTATAATTTCATAAGAGATTACAAAAAAAAATAAAATAACAAGACAATCTTAAGTGATTTGGTATATACTAGTAGGCTGGTTGTGCAGCAGTGCTTTATAAAAGCAACCCTGCTTGTGCGGGTGGCCAACTGTCGCAGCAGATCTGCACTGCAAGGATGCCATACGGATGATTCATGCGATTAATATTGGGATTTGCTTAGCAATTCCCCATGGTTTACAGACCTTTAATTGATGCTTTTCCTGAAAAAAAAATACATAAGGGATTAGATAGTCCTACGTCCTAGATTACAGTGGATTTAGAATCGATTTACAGGCCATTGAGCGCACATAATTCCAGCTAAAAGCAAGAGAAGTTGTGGCTGATTGGCATTTGCGGTTGAAAGCCTTCAGCTTCTAATTGCAGCACATAAGCCTGAAACCTAATCATACCACAGTCAATCTCAAAAATTTCAATGTCCCTGATTCCGAAGTTCCCTGTACAAAACCTTAGGTTTTGTAAATTGTATCAGTGTCAAATACTCTTTGCTTTTCTATTATACACAAGATCCAAGCCCTGGAAACTGGAGTTGCTTCATAGAAACAATAGAAGAACTGAGTTCAGAAGTGTTATTCTAAAAGCAAAACAGTAAATCATTAACATCATATTTGTAAAAAAGGCCAATAATCTTTTTTCCGTAACTATTCTTTTAAAGTGGTCTTTTGCAACTTAATTGGCACTAAAAAAAAAAAGTAACACACAAACACACCTATTTAATTGTTCTTTGTAGAGAAACTCCAATGTTTCTCTACACTCTCTTTCACAGTATGTTACCCAGGACTTACTTTATACTAATGATTAATACTTCCACCTTATATATCTACTCATTAAAGTGGATTACTTTGCAATACTTTAAATACAAATGACACGTAAAGCGATCTTCATAAAGGCCCTTGATGACTGCAACAGCTCCATCTTTAATCAGATCAGCACATATACCTGCATTTGCTTAAAAATGGAATCTTTCTGCCATCTCACTTGGCATATCCATGTCCTGTGGTATCCAGTATTGCTACTCATTCTGTTACTTCTCTGTATTTGGTCATAATTTAATAGATATAACTTACTGTTGCATTTTAAGGAATTCAAGCAGCACACACTACAGCATATTGCAATAAATCACTGCTAAACAAGATTATTTTAAAGTAACATCCTTGCCTCTCCAAGATAATTTACTTGTCATCAGCCCTGAAAGCCTTCTACTTGTTATTAATCTGTCTAAATTTTGCTACAGGTGACAAGACAATGATTAGGCCCTCGCAACTCAATAATAAAACAATCAAACATATTCATTCTTTATTCTCTGATGTATTTTCTTTACAGAAACTGTCCTCCCATTGCACACATTTTAGTCTTATCCCAATATTTTTGATAAATACCAGCTAAACTAACAGCAAACACTGGACAACAGCCACAGATATTCAGAAAGACAGATTTGCTGAGACATGCTAGTTTAATTAAGTGGCAAGTCGCTCTCCTGAGGAGCAAGGGGCACTTGCAAAGATTAACTTGCTTTGCTCTATAGTCCACAGGAAGAAAAAAAAGAGGTAAGTCCATACCAAAAGACTGAGACTAATTCAGGGCTGGCGTCTCTTTCCAGCCATAAAAAAACACCTGTCCATCTGAAGTCAGTGCTATAACTAACTTTAGGATAATAAAATTGACTAGGATAATCTTATGGTTTAAAATAATAATATTTTAACTGCTGCAAGTATGAGTTTGCAAAGCCCTTAACTAAAATACCAAGAGTACAAAACAGCCTCTCTAAAACCTGATCTGGGGCGGGGCTTGCTAACATTATTTTTTGCAACTTTTTCTAAAGGAACATCTCGCCCCATAAAGAGACCAATTTCCCCCCCTCTTAATCGGATATGAGGCAGCAAAATCCCTGATATGCACCCACTTCTCTCACAAGCACTGTGACTGGACAGTCACAGAATTACAACTGCTTTTCTAATGCAAAGTTTAATGCAAAGTTTTCAAATTTAAAGTTTTGTTCAACCTGATTATTTTGGCACTGATAGAAAATATCCACCATGTATCTACCAGTTCGTCAGGTTTTGGAGAGGGAGCAGATATCTTCCATAGGATCCATAACACAGTATCTTGAAAACCCAGCACTTACTTGCTGTTAGGAAGAAGTAGAGTGAACCGGGAACAAAAGCTTGTAGAAACTTAAGAAAATTCAAATAGCCCTTGAGATTAGAGGAATGACTTGACTATTCCAGCCAGCTAAGTGGAGTAAGAGTGGTCCGAATAGGGAAATGTACCTTCAACTTTTCAAGGCCCACTCTTCCTTTCCCAAAGTTTCCTCTTCCAACACTCAGCTACACCAACTTCCAGTAGTAAAATGCAACAAGAAATGGAGAAACAACTTCACAGAAATTACATCTTTTCTTGTAAAGAAAAATTAAGTAGTAGCCTGGTTAAGGATATATTTTAAATTTTCAGAACAGTTTCAGAAGAACTTAGAAAAAACATTTACCCTTGCTGCACTGCTGGCAAACAAGCAACAGGGGACTGCCTCATATTTTGCGTGTATCTCAAGCATTTTACCTCTGTTTTCACTCTGACATCACTGAAAGAAATCAGTAAACTCTCCAAGTTCTATCAAATAGGAAATATACCCAACTTTTCCCCTTAGGAAAATGCAGATGTGTTTCAGAAGCCTGAAACACTAATCCAGCTCTCTAAGTCACAGAAACCAACCCAGCAGCCTTTCTACAAGCAACTGTGCAGACTAACATGAGTTAGAGCCAAGGAATTAAGTTAATAGTCTAATGGATATGCCATTATTCAACCTGATTTTGTGTAAGTCACTTATATCAATAAAAGCTCATTTACACTAGCAATAGAAAGGAATGGAAATGGATAAAAAAGAAAATTAAATTAAAAAAAATATGGTAGATATGGTGTTTGTAAGACACTGCCATTACGGTAGTCACAGATCAAAACAGCGAAGCACAGACTGTAGTATTTTTAACCCTTTTCTCTATCACTTAAATCACTAGTATGTTCACTATCCACTTCATGTCTTTATTCTGGACACAAAGTGAATTATTTCATTGTTACTAGCTTCAGGCTTTTCTATTTTCATCCTGAAGACCAATTTGCCAACATGTTGCTCCAAAGCCTCTCAGTAACTTGGAGAAGGTTTGGGACAGGCAGTCTTTCATATGTTTTAAATACCAATCAGTGAACATCACTAGATCAGTATATATCAGATTAACATAGCTCAGTAGGAATCTGAGATTGTTAGAACTGCCATAAACAGACCTATGATTAATTTAATTCAGTATCCTGCCTTCCACTTGGACACATATGACGCTTTAGAAGAAGATCACAAAACACCCTCAACAATCAAAGATGACTTATGCCATGAACGATTAAGTCTGAGTCATTTTTTTAAATTATCCTTAATGTACCTGAAGATGTTAATCATCCATACAAATTATCTTTTCTCCTCCAAGTTCTTGACCTCATGCTCTCACAGCCGTGGGTTTCCATGCTTACACACACACACATACACACACACACACCACGCTGAGAAGTCCTACTTCTTTTAAGCTAGACGCTCTGCAATCTCACCAAGTGCCCTATTTCTCAAAACATCAAAGACGATAAAATCAAAAATTACATTTCAGGTGCTTTCTCTATATTCTTCATTCCAAATTGAACAGTACTGCCCATTCAGTAGAGAGGAATAGTATTTTCCCCTCCTTTATGTTTCAGCAAGAAAAAGTATCCATAAAGAGTCACTATGCTCTAAACTGTTTTTTGGACTTTGTTCACTTCTTAGCTACCATTTCTTCCTCGAGTTATGGTTAATAATTACTTCCCCCCAAGCCTGCCAAGGTAGAGAGGTACCTATATTTTTTATTACGTAATGGTTATGTTTTAGTATTTTCCATCCCATTTCCTAGCCACAGTATTTTTTTTCTTGTTTTAGTCCTAAAAGCTTGTGCCGCCTATTCACAATCATTAAGCAGCTAAGGGATTTCATGATTTGGCCCAGCTAGCAGCTGCAGCATATTTAAAATATAACAAAAATGCTTTTTTTTTCACTCCAATAAAAGTTGCTGCAGTATTTTTCATAACAAGCACTATACCTTTCCAGTTACTTTGGGATCAGTGGAAGTTCTGGGTTGCTGTACAAGCCACAAACCAAGGAAGGTAAGCTCCAAACTGAATTACATCTTGTTTCATTGAAAACTTTTTGGTACATTTTAAGTATTTTACATTAAACTGACAGGAGTTTCCAAATACAAAGTTTTGCTAAAGCCAAGAGATTGAAACATTGCAGCCTGCTGATTTTGAGTTTAGGAAGGTGTTTCTCCTACTAGCTCAACTAGCTTAGTGAAACTGATGTGAACTCACTCAAAAAAAGAAATCAACACAGGTTTTTATTCCCTGTAAACTGTTTATCTGTGGCTAAGCTACTTGAATGAAAACAAGTATGCCCACTTCTGACACACTGAAGATTTTTAAACACTTTTCAGCTGCGCTTTGCTGTTGAGTTGATATGCCAGGAAGGATCTGCTGAAGTTTCTGTAACAGAGTTATCTTTTTCTCAGTGTCAGTCAGTCCCTGCCATCCGACTTCTCATCTGTACTATCTGAAAGTTGTTGCCTTACTGGTTATGACTATTAGCTTATTGCTCAGCCAGATCTCTTTCTTGAGGCAGACTCACTATACACAGTTATACTTAAGACAATACTTAAGGTGACTGTTACAATGCAATCACCTTAAAGCCTGCACTTTAGTACACTGCATATGAAGAAATGATAAGTTCTGGTACAAAACTGCTGAAAACTGTTATTTTCCTTGGCTTTTGTATATTCTAAATTTACATATACTTTGCTTGGCCATCTTAAAGTAAACATCCCTTATTCTAGATGAGCTTCTCTGGACAGCATCTTCACACTCAGGTGGAAAGCAGACTTACAGATCTTTAAGAGCTTATTAATAAAAAAGGAGGAGAGAAATCATGTGGAGAATTTTTGCACAACATAAAGCAAAACTGCCAAAGATTCGTTGTTGCATGGAAACCATGGCTAGTTAGTCACTTACTTAACACTAAAACAATTTACAATATAGATGCATCTCCCACTAAGTGGAAATGAAATGCCAGATGATCAGTGTTCCTAGGAAAAGCACTGTCTGGTCAGTCTACAATCACTAACTTCACTTCAGGCAGGCAAAACATTTTACTTCCAGTTTCCCAGGGGCACGTTAAAATAGCCAAATTCAGACTTGCTTAAAATAGATAAGTATTTTATCAAAATATTTTTCTTTCCAACGGCAGCATGGCATTTGTTGGGGAAAGAAAAAAAAGAAGAAAAGAGTTTTTCCAGCAACATTTAAGTATCATTTTGGGGCTACCTTTCTGACCACATATAAAATACTCTGATGTTTAAGGGGCACAAACTTCCAAAAACTGAAGTGGAGGGAAAGCTCTGGGAATAGCTTACAGTTAGAGAAATTTAATTTCAAAATCAATGCAGATATACACTCACGCTACAGCATTCTAGGAAAGCTCTAACAGAAAAACAGCCAAGCCCTGATGTGCTGCAGTGATTTGGGCGCAAGTCCCACTGTTCCACAAACAAACAACAAAAAGGCACCGTGCTCAAGGCCCTAATTAACAAATGCAAACAAATCACTAAGTCTCACTGGACCACAGGACTTCACTTTGCTGAAACTGAAGGGAAACAAAATCAGCTCCTAAAGGAACTAACTTCTCTGTACTGCATTATACTATTACTCTTGGTGCTCTCTCAAAATTTGCAAGAACGTATCCCATCAGCTCCAAAAAACAGCCTTACTGTGCTCTGGAAGGATGTTGCTTAGGTGAAGGTCAATGGCTTTACACTTGGTGTAATCAAGCTAGCATTATTGGTTTCAGGCCCCGAATGAACACTTCAGATTAGATACAATTGTTACAATTGTAACAGCACATGAAAAAAAGTAGTCTCTTCACATGATTCTTGGCACAACATCAGATCACAAAGTTTTACTAGCATCTTAATTTGCTGTATATAGATATACAAGTATAATATATAGGTATACACATTTAAATATTTTCTAATAGATCGATTCTTCATAACAAACATATATGTATATAGGTAGGTTCTTATGCTTTGCCTTTCCTTTTTCTTCATGTTTTCATGAAAATATTATTTCATACAGCTTTTGTTTTCAGTTTATGATCCAGTGATACTTTCCACTAACTTCCTGCCAGTTATCCTTCCCACAAAGGTATTCATCAATCATTTGCTTTTTTTTTTTTTTAATTTTTAAACTCACAGATGTGAGTGATGTGAGTAAGGTGTATATCCTAATGAAAACTACAGAAATCATAGCATTTTACCCACTGAAATAATTTCTGCGAAATAAAAACAGTCAAGCTTATTCCAGAACTAATTTCTAAATCTAAATCCAGAACTAATTTCTAAAGTATTGGCTTTACCAGTCAAAGAACACATTAATCACAGTAATAATAATTAGACAGAAATAAGAATTATCTTGCAATTGAGTAAAATACATATGCCGTGGGAATAAGTCGTTTTTAAAAGTGACTCAGTTCCAAAAAAGATTCTAGAAAAAAAGAGAGTCATCTGGGGGTTACTGTGCATGACAGATTGCACATAAAATTGTTCAGGTGGTGGGTAGAAATCTTTCTAACTGGCAGTACTGTAAATTTGGACTAGACTTCAAGCCAAGGATTTTTTCTTTCTCATACATTACCACAAATACTAAAATCTGTAAGACCTGTTACCAATTTAGCAACTTTTATAAATGAACTGAATAATGAGTCAAAAATTTATTTCTCCCAGCAAAGAGAAGGTCATTGAACCACAACATGGTTAGAGCATGAAATCGCTCTAACTTCTTTTCAGAGTTCTCCACAAGTTTTTCAAGGTTTTACCCAAATCTTGTTTCAAGCAGAGATAACTTCCATGTTGCAGAAAACTTTGGTGTTTTTCCATTTTTCCATTTTTCTCCATAGAGCCATTCGCCATTCTAATGAAAACACCAGCAAATCTTCGAGATTAAAGTAGCGTATCACTCGACTATTTACCAAGTTGCTTAACTATTCATTCAACTCATCTTGTCTTTTGACATCACTAATGATTTTAGTCATGTCAAACTAAAGATTTTACCGTTCTTTAGCAGACCACATGGCTGTCTTATTTTTCCCTGTCAACAGACCAAGTTTGCCTAGGCTTTAAACTAAAATCATTTCTTGTTTACTCTTGCAACCTACACCATATCACATGTTCTCCAATCTCCTCCTGACACACATCCAGTGAGACTTGAAGCACATCAGTGTTTGAACCATTTACTTACCCTTCCATCTCTCTTCTACTTATCTTTCCATAGCCTCCCATCAATACTCTGTTACCTTTGCTCCTACTTTAGATCTTTATGCCATCACCTAAAGTTTTGAGTCTCTAAAAAGATGTGTGTAGCATGGTGACCCCATCAGCATACAGTTCCTCCAAATTTTAGTTGCCTATGGTAAATTTACTTTTGTTTTCAAATACTTTTATTATTAGCTTGTTAAAAATATACCTTGTTCTCTTTTTTAAATCATGCAGCCATAACCATGGTTAGCTATATAACCATGGCTAGTACAAAATAGTATATTCCTCATAAATGATGTGGTTAACAAGGCACAGTATACTCATTGACACATCTTCATAAAAACTGTGATTATATCTTAAACAGGATGCCTTTACAACACAGTAGTATATTACAGTATAACTCACAGTGACACTTTTTTACAGCCTGCTAGCATCATTTACAACTTAGGAAGAATTGTACATTAATAAGGACCCCTCTATTTCTGTCAGATTTTTTCAAACTAAACTCTGCTACTTTTCCAGCTATCAGCCCATCAACACAAAATTTTAGATAAATGACTTGACAATATATTAATCTTAAAAGGGTTCCAAATACAAATGATAATTTTTGGTGTGAAGCACTAAGTCTTTATAGTAACAAAAATATAAACATTCATTTTAATTAAACCTGACAGGTAAAACACATAATGCTGGGGACAAAAACAGGTTTGAACATACTTCACACCTGTACCACACTTTTTACTCATCCAGTGTCTCTTGTATCATTAATAGCCACTCACAAAACCATAAGTCATTTGATGAGATGCAGATAATCGCTTAAAGGTCTGCAGTGCAATTCTGTCCTAATGACAGACAATATGCTGAGGAGCTCTGAATACATTTAGCTTGCCCTAATAAATGGCAGAAATTTAGGTCAACTAAAGACTAGAAATAGGCAGCAAAGCACACGTCAAGTGTCATAAGATAATAAATTTAAGACAAAATCCTTCTAGAGTGACTTTGTATCTTAAATCAGTTGGGTACTATCAGCAGTATTTCAGAAAGAATGTCTGCTTCCTTGGCATATCCGATAGGAAGACTCCCTTTGAAGATATACAGGACCATACTGGTGCAGACAACTCAAAATATATGCCCTTGTGAATCACAAGCATGTCTTTGGTCAACCTTCTATTTCTGGAGGGAGGAAATTTGCTGGATTAATAGATTTGTAATGTTTTTTGGCAGACACCACCACAAAAACACGTCTCACAGCAGAAGCCAGTGTCATGGCTGCAGCCAGATACCATCTGTCCATCAGGAGAGGAAATCAGCAGGGCGCAGCCACGTGAAACCCAATTCTGGTTGCACTTGCTGCAGTAAAATAGGTAAGATGTTTTGCTCTAGTCAACGAAGGGAAACAAAAGGAGATTCTGTTCAAGCAGATCTGGAAGAAGTTACAGCGCAAAGTCTGTTCATGGAAATACATATTGTGGGGGAAATAACTGGGGAGGATGGAAAGGAGGAAGAAGTGGAAAGAGGAAGCTGGATCCCACAAAAATGGAAGAGGCAGGAACAGAGTTTATCTCAAGGTATTCCAGAGATTGAGCAAGCTAGCAGGTTAAGACACAGAAGCAACAGAATTAAGAAGGCTGTGCTACCTCACAGAAGATGAGTTACACAGGATACTATCAGCAAAATACTAAAAGATAAGGAATTGGGAAAAATATGCGAGCTATACTACATTTGTGATATTTCAGTAGAAGTCCACTTGTCACACTGTGCATAGTACATGAAGCTTTCAAAAAACTTTATCTAAAACTTTGATGCCCTCTATACATGTCCATCAATCAAGTTCATCTTGATTGTGAGCAGTGAAGTCTTCCAAATTCGTACTTCTTTCTGTGACGACCACTGTTCACTATTTAAAATGATGTGATAGAAACAATGAAAAGTGGCAGGTGGAGGACTACTTCAACACAACCCTTCGGTATAACTGCTTGGAAAATGATCTTCAGTCTGAATGAAAACTTACTGGGTTAAGAAGGACCAGAGACAAGGGCAAGAACCCCCTTTGTAAGCTGCTTTCCCATAAAATTCAATTGCCTAAAACTATTGGCTGACTGTCTGCTCCAAATGCACATAATATTGAGCACATAATGCACATAATATTGACAGGAAATACTGACTTGAAATTAAACCAGTACCTTAACTTTTGCGCCAGAGGCATGGTGAGTACTTGGCAGATACCACACCTGGTCTACTCAGACAGTGATTTGAAGCCCTCTCAAAAGAATAACAGACGTTTGTAAACCTGCGATATGCTCCCATTGATTAAAATACGCATTTTCTTCTCTTCAACACTACAGAATCAAGTAAAGGAAAGAGCATGTAATTAAAAATATAGTTCAGTGTATCGAGTACTTTAGCAAAAGGCTATTTCTGACAAGTGTAACTACACAGCCACGGTCTGAAGTACTCTTTCGGAGGCTGCTAGGTATATCTAACAGAGAGCATGTGGGCAAATATATCCCTACTTGTAACAAATAACGATCTAAATAAAGATAAAGATCTCCTCATTCTACTACCTGCCTATATACATATATATATATATAAATATCTACTGATGAGCACTTGGGACTTCTAAATGCCTCTAACCACGGAGCTGCTGTTTCCCAAAGTATCCTAGGTTAACTCTGGCAAATCTTCAGTCATGACTTTCACTTTGAGTTATTCTTCTGTATGGTCTTGAGAAACAGGTATGCAAGAACAGTTTGATTTTTATCTTTGTAACTGAACAGAATGCCCACCTTTCCACAGCTTCTGAAATCTTATTGCTGAATTGTTTTCATCCTATTCTAGTCCTCTACATTCTACAAAACTTCTGGTACTGAGTTAGCAAAGCAAGGTATACATCATAGAATTAAAGGTACTTGAACTGCCAAGAGAACCACTAAAGCATCTTCCACCAAAGTTGAATGCAGCTGGCATGTTCAGACAGTACATAGGTTGTGTATGCGGTTATCAGGGGAAATGCAGTTTGGACTTTGCTTGCGATAGGAAATCACAGTTGGACCAACTCAGAGTGACAGCAGAACAGGTAATCAGAGACAGAAGATTGAACAGTTCAGAGGCACACAAAAAAAAGAAGCACCTGCATATTATCTTCTCTCTGGCAGTAGAGGAAGAAAGAGAATAATATCTGTACTTTTCATTTTACTCTCAAAAAGATTAAAATTGGACATAACTTTTTAATGACAGTGCTAAAAAAGAAAAATAGACACTGATAGCAAGCACAGCCACAGTCGACCAAACTAGTCTACTATCGACTGCCATGCAGATGGAATATGGTAACCTTAGGGAAGACTTTTGCCTTCAGTGCGCATCTACTCCAGCAGGCTTGAGGCAAGACTGAGAGTACATATATAACCACCAGCTGTTGAATAATTAATCATTCAATCATGCATGGCTCACACCTGCTATTCTACCTTCTGCCAATTCATAAGAATAGGCAAAACTAAAATTTAAAATTTAAAAAAAAAAAAAGATTTGAGACCTGAAAATAATCCAAACTTAAGATCAATGGTTTATATAGAAAATACGTAAGTTAGATCTCAAGAACATCATCACTCCTTTGCGCTGCCCTGGGTTACGTATCTGTACCACAACATCTAGAGCTACCCTGGAGGCAAGAAATGAGGCAAGACAAGCACATTATTACTCACAACCTGAGTGTGCAGTTAATTAAAAGTACATTAACTTGGATTATTTTGAACCTGCCATTGTGGTCAATTAAATAGTATAATTTCCTAAAAGTAGCAGTAAAAATGTGATGGTCATGCCTTTTGCACATGTGCTTGTGGTACTCACATGCCCAGATTTCACCTCATCGACATGTCACAAATGCAGTGGAGGGTTATCAGTTATTTGTATCAGCTGCCATATTTGATGGTAAGGAGGAGAATGAAAGTAAGTATAAATTGAGTTACAAATAATAGCTTCACCATTTTTGAAAGATGGTCTTTCTTCCCTTGGAAGTTTGTTACTTAATGAAAAATTCTCACAAATCTGTAAATATTTCCACCTGAGATTACTGCAAGGAGGGCTGAACAGTATCTTTGCTGTGAGCGAATATCCGCAAAATTTCAAACTCCGGACACAGGAAGAAAAAATAATTAGAGTTATCATAAGAAGAAGAGGCTCAAGCTCCACACAATTATTAAGAACATTGATAGCAATTAAAAACACAAATCAACAGTCTGATTAAACATATTGATACACCTACTGAGAGGGATTTGAATATTATAGAAGGACTGTAATTATGCTGATATGTGTAAATTAGACACCTCCGTCAGCTTTGAAGGCCTCTACAGACTAAGCATTAATTGACAAGTTCAGTTCAACAGTTCAACCTCAATCCCTAAAAATAAAGTATCTGAGTAGAACTCTTTTCATGGCAATTATATTTAAAGACCTATCAAGATTTCCCAGGTTTTTTTTTCTTCCTCCCTTTAAAAAAAACAGGCATCTGAACACACTTTTCCACAGATCTTCAAAATTTTAGTGTTACCAAGTCACAAAGAATTTGTCATGAATATTCATCTTCCTTATACATACTTCTCCTAAAAATCTTTTAAAATGAGAAACTCAGAAGAACAGAGGGTGAGAAGAATCTGTGTAAGAAAAGAAAGAATTCTGTAGCACTTATCTCAAGAAAGAACATACTCAAACAGCAGACACACAAACTGTTCTACAATAGTAGATAACATCTTTCAAAGCTAGTATATCAGAATTTGTCTTGCCAAAAATATAGGTGAGTCAGACTGTATTATCAAAAAAAAATTAATCAGTGTAATGCACTGTTATTTTCTTCATTCTCTGAAATAACAAGGTGACACCAAAGAAAACCAAAAGAGACTCTATAGGACAAAATAAAAAACAACCATAGGAACAACAGAAAAAATAATCTATCTACATACCTCTCCTTATCTTTTCTTTGGGAAAAGAGATAAGTTTTTTTTTTTTTTTTCCAGATTGGAGGTTGAGAAGGTGTTTTGGGGAGGGTGGGGTTTTTTGGCTAAATTGTTCAAACAAATTTGTTAAGAATAGTCAGTCAGAGAAGCATTATGATTGCCTTGGCTTCAGTGAGACTAAGAGACTTAGACCTAGGATGAGATTTAAAGCAATACTTATCCAACAACAGATGCAGATGTGTAGATGATATTAGGCATACCTTAAGATAGCTACTTGTTTCATTTATAATAGAAATACTGAGAAATCTTAATACAATCATTTCACTGTTAAAAAGTATCATGTGTATGAAGTGAGAAAGAAGATGGCTAACAGTTTGTGATAAAAGCAGACATTCAGATTTTCTGCTAAATATTTTGATTTGAAGTTATTTTATCCCAAAGTTTACAATCTGTTTTCTTGCTACCTTCATATTTAAAACAACAGGAAACCTGAGCTGACTAACTACTAAACAATTGTTTCAGGTTTTGGATATTCTTCATTGTAAACCAAGCCAAACACCAAGTGTTCCAACAATATTCTTCCTATTGTGAAAGGCAATAAAATTAGCAAATAAAAATTAGCAAAATAGCAAAGAATCTACCCTGATGCTTACCCTGTCTTGATTTTTAATTTTAAGTCATCAACATACAACTCTGGTTTTGGTCTGAATTAGGAGAAGTCAATAGCCATAAGGAAATACACATCAGGAAATCAAAGTAGTTTGCATTTCTGCAAGCAGACTTTTATTATTATTATTAATTGTAGCTAAAGCAATCCTTTGAAAGGTTATGAGATGCATTAAGGACAACTTCTATACGGTAATGCAGAACATGACAAAAAAAGAATAAACAAAGTAAGAAAATATACATATTACTGCCTTATAAGGAATCGCAAAGGACGAGGATTAGAGGATCCTTATGAGGATTTTCAAAGATGACTTCCTCTTACCAGCTTAGCTAGAAAAACAATTAGGAAAGCAATCCTTAAAATTGCACCGAAATGCAGAAGTAAATACACACCTTAAAATATTGCACTGCTGAAAAAAATCACAGGATTAAAATGTATCTGATTGCACTGGACAGTTGAAAATATTTATACATGCTTAATCTGTGTATTATGTTCAAGATTATACAAACAAGTAAAGCCACACGTGCAATCTGAAAGTTGCACAGGTCTTTCTCTCCTAGGTAGTCATGCTAGCCTGTGACATTTCAAAACTTTTTACTTGTTACATGCAGTCCAGAGTCTTTATGGATTCACTTCCTCTCTGATACCTGATACTTGAATACAAATGACTGAAATAAGTAATTCATCAGTACAAAACTATGGTCCACTCATACAGAAATTGTTATCAGCTCAGGGATGCCTATGGATATCTGTTCCAACTTACACTAACACTTCACCAGATGTCACGTTGTCAGCCTGGTGGAAACAGCATCCTACGCTCCTCCAAAGGAGAGTGCGATTAATCACAGTTTTCTCCTCTGAGGTTGCATAGTTTTAAATGCTGCTGGGAGCACACAGCTAAAAAAGCAGGATAAAAATAAAACTCTAGCATTGTCAACTACCTTTAAGTTTAGCTTGCATACAAAGTAATGGAAGAATGTATTTTCACGTTTCTGGACTCTTCTGGATAATGTTTTCTTACAAGCTCCCTCAAAACCTTTTTCTTTTATTTTTTTTTCCTTTTGTAATGTAGCTCCAGATTGCACGCAAAGAAAACTCAGGAGTAGAAATAAAGTGAATTTTCAAATGTTTGAAAATGGTGATTTTTCAAGTGATAGCTCCAGCTGTTCGAGAATACTCTCCTGCCCCAACCAATCCAAAGCACAAGTCAGTGTAAATGAACACAGAAGGAAATAATGAAGATTTAACTCAAGTACCTCTGAGATGAAGAGACCTGCAGTACTCTCTAGTTTTACAGTGCCAGCAAAGACTGTACATTATATGCCTGTAAAAATGACTTTAAATGTATCAACCTGTCAAAGCTATAATGGTATTGAAAGTTCAAAGCAGATGAATATATAACATGCAGGTTCATCATGCAACAAATAAAATGAACAGGTAGTTAAGAGGATATATCTAGATAACACAATGCAAATTCTGCAGTTTATTCCAACATGTAGAAAATAAACAACAGTCTACATAACTAGGGTAACTGCATCCAAACTGCTATCCTTTCGAAGACCATTAAAGGCTGGACACATCTAACAAATTTAGGAAAAGCAGCTTTTCCCCTAAATAAGTGATTCAGTGCTATTCAGAAGGTGTCTAGCACCAAACGTTCAATGGGAAGCAAATCACCCACATTTGATTCAAGCAGCCTTCATTAAAAAAGCCTCATTGCACAGAGTAGATGGTGACTAAACATTGCCACCAGGCAGCAAAGCACCATCATGAAAGTCAACTTTGTATATATTTTTTACTTTTAATCAGCAGGTGGTAAAATTAAATAATCAGTGTAATCAGTAGGGCTGTGAGGGTTTTATCACACCTTGAACTCTTAATTCAGATTACTGTATAGCCTCCTTAGGCCTCTTCAGGTCACACACAGGAGAGCCATAAAGTGACATTTAGATAGCTTGGCTAATTAATAGCAAACTTTTATTTTCATTTTTTAAATAGCAGGCTTTGTATATATCTTCTTGTGAAAAGTTGCATGATTTCATATGAAACATATAGATGTAAAAATAAGATAAGATACAATGTCTTATATCAGAAGTTCTGCCTATATTAGAAGTTCTGCCCCTCTTTTCTGGCCATGGTTCACTAAGCAGACCTTTTCGTCTTTCTGGAGGTTATGTGGAGGAATTATTTTTAATTGACTTATATAGGAAGAGGCAATCTGTAACATACGAGAAAAGTCCCTTAAATTTTTACTGTCCTTTTACTGTTTCATTAGAGCTTCCAATGTTCTGTTCTATCAAACTCTACATAAAGGTTATTAGAGGTGGTAACTTTTGCATTTCCAAACATTATATATGTCTATATGATACAGCAAAGAGAACAAAGAGAAAAGCTCACAGTAACTGAACTGCTTTTAAACAACAGGGGATTTCTAACAGGCAGAAACAGCTTCTAAATGGCACTTTAGGTTAACATATTTTTGTGTCCATTTTTGTATATTCTGATGGCCGGCAGTGATCACACTTATGGGGCAGCTCACACAAACACCCTGCAAACAGGCAATTAAAGATATATTAAACAGATTGCTTCGTGGTTTTGGCAGAATCTTTAACGTCACTTGAACTATTAACAGGATTTTTAAAGTGAAATAGCTGAAAGGATAAGAATTTGCCACTTAAGGGAAGGTAATTTATATTCCAATGTGATACACCTATACAGTTCCACTTATTTCATGAAGAACTGCCACTTCTGCAAAAGGCATCAGGAAAGGGAGCCAAGGTCTGTAACATGCTCCAGAGTTTCCTACGTGACCACACTGCTCAACCTGCAAAACTTTGTCTATGGTAAATAAACTAAATCACTTACCTGTAATTAAGAAAGGAACAGCTGGGGCTTATAATATCCAATCAGGGAATATATTGATGTGTCTTATATTTAAACAACTTCAGGCAGTTTAATAGAGGGTCAATCTTTTTTTTTTTTCTCTCTAAAAATAAATAATAAATGTAATCCAATGTGTGTGATCCTTAAAAAAAATGGAAGCACAAGCTTTTGTGATAATTGTGATAATCCCACTCCAACTAATTAATATTTTCCAGCAACATACTGAATATGCACAACTTGTCTGCAGTGAAATTGAAATTGCTGTTTTATTTAAAGTCCTTAGTCTTTGCTTCAAATTTTTAATATGCATAAATAAACTTAACATAGAGAAATTTCCATAAAACAATCTGACTCATCTACAAGCTCAGCTTTCTTGCTCACTCACCCCTCAAAAGCCTTGCAAATTCATAAGCATATTTAAGTGTCTGAAATCAAGCTGTAACAGACTTCAACTTATACAATATATTACCCCTGTAAATTATGACTACAAAATCATTTTCTTGTTTTAGAAGAAAGATCTTTGAAGTGGAAAGAATGAGCACTGTAGCCTCTACTTCTAGAGAAACAAGAGGCAAGTGGGTTTTTTCTTCATGTATTATAAAACCAGGTATGTGTGGAGATTTGGTTTCTATAATAATAAAATACTTTTTACCAAACTGTCCAGCACACACATTTTTGTTTGTCTATATCATGAACAATGCACAAATAGAAGTATTCAGGTGCCCTCCTTGAATCCTTCACTGACAAGGACCACACAAGTATTTCTCTGTATGTTAAGCCACAAGTAGTTAGGATGTCTGCCTGTGGTATAGACACTCTCCCTATGATGGCAGCCAAGACAATATTCAGTTAAAAATCAAGTACTTGGATTATGTCAGCAAAGGAGGGAAGGAAGGGGAGCAGGTATCAGTTTTAGAAATTGACTATAATTTTACGGTAAACACTCAATTTATATTAGCACTTGTGCTAAAAACTAAAAATTAGGGAAACTGCTTCAGGTTCACAGTTATCCTTCCTATCCTTCCATAAAATTGTGGGTTTTTAGGTTTGTTTTAATCTAGTCCTATCTTTTGGTCCACTTTCTTTAGCTATCTTCAACTCTGGTGCAAGGAGAAGAAAAAGAAAGCTAATGACTTAAAAGAAAAAAATGAAAAAAAAAAAAATACCCACAGCCTCAATAGCAGAACACCACACCAGACAAAGCAAGTAGCCTAATTTGTGATCATCAATACTACAAGACCACAAGCCTTAATTTCAATTACATATTACTAGTGAGTGTTATTAGAAAAAAAAGTCACAACTGTGTGATCAAGGTATTTTTTTCCTCTTAGTACACAGATTACAAGTTTGAAAAAAGTAAAAAAAAAAAATACAATAAAGAAAAATATGTGTTCACCTTCCCAGAGACAAAATATTGCAACTATAACATATATTCCAAAGACTTTTTTACAACTACCATAAATTTTTAATTAATCAAAATTGAGCAAAATCTGAGACACAACTAAGACAAGTAAGTAGTCTTAGTGGAATATTTGAGCCTTTGAAAGGTACAGAAAAGGTCACAATCATGTCTGAACTGGGTTTATAAAAATTAAAATGGCTTATCCATATAATCAAACAAAAAGTGCTGTTTAAAACTAATTTAAAGCAAGTTGTTTCTCCTATTGTTTTTGCAAAACTCCACTTGGGTTCAGAACAATATGTTACTGGTTTATATCATTCCAGGTTTCTCAAAATTAATTTGCATTTATTTGAGACAGCAAATAAATATATTTTTCTAACATTTTTGTGAAATACTACTGCCATAACAATAACAAAAAAAGGTATTTTTTTCTGTTTAGTTAAATTCCTCTTTTATTCGACAGCTATTTTTCTAAGAGTAAAGGGAACATGTATACTATTATGCAGCTATACCTATAGCATGATGTGGGAATGTGGAGTCATGTGAAGTTGCAGAAGATAAGATTGGTGTTATGACACTTCATCTGAACAATTTGCAACTTTGACAGCTCTTCCTAGTATCAGACTACATCCTAGATTATCACTGGCAAGGCACAGCATCTTCATGCTTTTTTTCATACACATTAAATTACTTCTTTTACAAGCAAACCGCTGTCTGGTTGACATAATCTTGTATATTCTCAAGTCGTAGACTGGTATGACACAAATCTGTCCACTTTCTTTGCAAAACCTATTTGAGTGGGCAGGCACACAACACATCTCACAGCACTCTTAGTGCAAGCCATTAGCACTACTGACACTAGAGTATTTCCATTCAAACAGGACATAAAAGCTAAGATTCCTCCAAATTTGTCCTTTCTGGGTTGTTTTTGCCCCCCTGCACAGTGCTTACAAACATGCAGCAAGCCTGGCTACCCCTGCTGCCAACAGTACTCTTCACACGGGGTGAACTGACTCCATACAGTTGCATCACCCCTGTGGTGCAAGCAGACTGCCCCTTTTCTTTTTAAATATTTTGCCTGTTCAGACCACATGGCCACACAGGATTTTACCAATATTCTGCAAATGAGGGGACTGATGCTGTAGTGGTTAAGAGAGATTAACTGTCTTCTTCACAGGCACCTCAATTCCCATGCTGAACCCTTTGGCTAAGTAAACCCACCTCGCTTCAAAGAGCTGGCAGAGACTTAAGTATTACCATTACAAGAGGAGTACCAAAATCATTTTTTTATCTGAGGTTTTAAAAGAAGTTGGCTTTCTGGAGATGCACAGAAATCACATGATCTTTCCTTCTCAAATACCAATACTGAAGTTCTTATTCAAAGAATGAGAGCTTGAAATTTTCATACCCCTTCCACATACCTGTATAAAGTGTTTTGATTAACTTCTCTGATTTTGCATATAGAAGGATGTTATTGTTCTCTTATGTCAAAAGCTCCAGACATACAAACAGGCTTACAATTTTCCATGTATCTCACCATCATGGATTCTCCATGGGCAGGCTGTTTCAGGTGCTGCAGAAGCAGTAGCTGCTCAAAGACCAGACCAGTCCAGTATGTTCCAGTTCAAAGATACCACACCAGAGGCCTGTGCTGCAGACTTGGACCCCAAACACATGTTGATCTCAGTTCAAACTCTTTCAGAGCACCAGCTATTCACAGTACATCAACTGGATGGCTCTTCTGGACATTACCTAGTCTGGCCTCTCACTCCAAGAGTGACTTGTGCACCTCCCCAACAAAGACCACACAACCCCACTGCGAAACCTGTCCCACTGCTGCCCTGCCTTCCTCTTGTCCATAGCATTTAACATAGATCTCCAGCTATCACCTGTGACAACTGCTCCTTGTTACACCATCTACAGCCACTGAAGTGCACATAGCTCCATGACCTTTGTAAACCACCCTTTGAATATCTGTAGGCTACCATAGCTTAAACACCCAGGCCCAGCTCCCCCAGTCTGTCCACACTTGGCCCTTGCCATTTCAAGAGCCTCCTGCCAGAAATGCTCCACTTCTCAAACCTCCCTAATGTAGATCAACATGCGGTCTGGCTTTATTTGCAGTGTGAGCAGAGCACAGTTTTGGCTCGTACACAATTTGACGTCCTCTGGTCCATCCCAACACTGTATTGATGGATGGAGCTATTTCCCTCAACATGCAGTCTTTCCTTAACTTCAGCATTGCAGGGGTTTTCATGGCCTAGTCCTCAAGAGATTCCTCAAGGCCTCTCAGTAGCACAGCTCTCTTCTTCAGCATCTGTCACTCACTCAATTTAGTGTTCTCTGGAACTCTACACCGTCTGCAAACTGAGGGCATAAACCGCCTCAGCATCACCCTGTGGATAGAGATACGGATCAATATTACATCCAGTACTGCACTCACGGGGTACAATGCTTTTCAGACACTGAGTTTCTGCTTACGGCCCATTAAGGTCCTTAGTCTGGTCGTTTTTTAATCCATCTAACTGTTCCTCCCTCTTACACTTCTTCAGCTTGCAGAAGAGAATAGCACAGCAGAGCTTAAAAAAGATATTCTAAAGTAAAGGTAAGCTAGCTCACTTCAGGTTTCTCTCAATCAAAAGGTCTACAATCTCATCATAAAGGCAGCACTGCTCAAGAATGACCTGCCCTTAATAAAGCCATGTAGACACTTCCTGATTACATTTATTTAACTCCTTTACGGGAGTTCATTGTTTCATCTCCCATTTTTCAGAACGCACTGCGGTCATCCCGGGGATCTGTTTGGGTGGGGTGCACCAGTTGCACAGCTAAGGAGAAGTGGAAGACTCCTTGCTACTGTGCAGGCCTTGGTAAAGTCAGTGCCGCCTTTTGTTTCTTTTTTCCTTTTTTTGTAGTTTTTATATTTAGCACATCTAAGCAGAGCACAAGAGTAAACAGACTACACAAAATCACAGAACTCTCAAAATCGATTTAAGATTATGAGGAAGAAAAAAGGAAAAGGACTCCTCCAGGGAAAACATCTGAGGATTTCTTTCCAAAAAGAAGGTAATGCTCATTGCATGAGTTAC
Organism: Crypturellus soui; assembly: GCA_032275445.1. NCBI lineage: Eukaryota > Metazoa > Chordata > Aves > Tinamiformes > Tinamidae > Crypturellus > Crypturellus soui. The sequence goes on along the minus strand of JAUBNY010000696.1, from coordinate 92,562 downwards.
ACAGTAAAAAAAGTGAAAGATGCTTGCTTAAATGTTGGCAATAGCTTCTGAGAACACACTCATTACAGTAGGATTTTCAGCAAATGCCTGAACTACTGATGCCATTTAAATGAGACACGACTTTTAAAAAAAACCCTAAATATTGACAAAATTGAGCTTAAACAAAGGACAAGGTAACAGAATTATTGAAGCAGAAGCATTTTTTACTATAAATGCCTTATTTCAGAACTAAAATGAAAAAAGCAGTATCTACTTTCTATATGAGGGTGGCCTGAGGTGCATTTCATCACTGGAAGAAAAGACAATAAATGCACAGTTTGTCATTTTCACTGTATTTCTCATTAAGTTTATTTCCTGCAATACTTAGGAACTCCCTCACTTCAAATATTTAAAATGGCTTTTTTGATATAACCTACTGTCCTGCCCTACTAATGAACTGTAATAAAACTCACTTGATACATGCAAATAAATGCAAAGAAAATATAATGTTTAAAGCAAGAGATTAGAAGTAAACTAGAAGTAAATAAATAATATATTTTGAAGTCAAGTGATATATTAACTGTCTTTCAAGGACTAAAAAGACTCCCCTCTCCAACCTCCGTCTAGTTGCAGAGCAAAGCCACGCCAGCAACCTGATCAGATTTACAGAAGTCTGTGTTAAAACATAAGAGATGCCATTACTTAAGAAATATAATCACAGCAGAAGTCTCTCCAGCTCTGCTAGGTATTCAAGAGGGTTTAGCACTAGGATTTCAAAATTTCCAGTGCATAGTAGTCAAAAGACTAGATTTACTGTCTAACAAGATAAATACATAAGACTCTCTATTCCCTCTCCATAAATCTGTGTATCTCTTGATTCGTGCACTGGCTACTTACGGCATTTAATCAAGGCACTACTTGATATTTTAATCACAAACATATTTGATCAATTAAAAAAAAAAATAGTGCTGAAATAAAATCTTAGTATGTTCTCAGAATACTCAGTAGGGAAGAAAAAAAAAAAAAAAAAAAAGGCCAGACAAATCTTTCCTAGTACTTGTTTTTTGCTTAAATTTTTATAAAACAATTACTAGTCAATTGTTTTAAAAGCTTAGTTGGCTGTTAGATAACCATCAAAACCATTAAGCATAGCAGGAGAACATTTATAATTTAAGAAACTAAAACAACACTTGTACCAACGTAGCGAAAAAAGAAGTCTTAAGAAACAGTAGGAGAGAGGGGGGAAAAAAAAGTCTTAAGCAGGAACTATATTGCTATTCCAGTATAGTAAAGTTCATGAAATCTGAAACCATGAGAGAGAGCCCTTCATATACACTGCTTGTATTTGAAGTATATTGTTTTAGAAATTTTTAATAAAAGCTTTAATAGGTCCTTGCTCTGAAACTGGAGGATAATCACATAGTCAAGCTTTGTATACCAGCAACACATTTGACATCAATAAACTAGTCTCAAAGTAATAAACTCTTCAAGATAGTATGGCATTCTTACAGGATTTCTATTTTTTTTTTCCACTAGCTGAGGGACAAAGAACTGGACTATTTTCACGGCCACCTCCTTCCCTGTACCTGAGATATCATGACATTGAGTGGCTAAAGACAAGAGAAAACTGGGGTGGGGGGAAATTTGTAACAAGGAAGCTTGTAACACAAATGACTGGAGAAAGAAATAAAAGAACAGGTATTTTACAGAGGTTTTCATATAAATTTGTAATTATATATATATATGTATGTATATATATATATATATGTATATATATATGCATGTTCCTACTACATCTAGACAAAATGAAATAGCTGCCAAACCTTGGTACACAAGTGTTGCATCTTGTAAATAACCCAGATTTACTTATTAGAAAAGCTCAAAGTAGTCGATGTAATTCCAGAGTCAGAGTCACCTTAAATAAAAAGTGAGAATAAAACCTTGTTTACATGAAACAGTTCAATACCCTCATCAGCTAAGCAGGAGAGAACACCAAGCACTGAACCTGGCATCAGAATTTACAAATTTTCTAAATATTTGGGGTTTTTTTACTTTCTCTTTCAGGCAGATTCACTCAAAAAAAATCCAGAAAGGCAAAACATGCCTTTTCCATGTTTAAAATTAACGCACACACACATACATATATATATAGTGTGTGTGTATATATATATATATTTAACTTTTAAATTTGCTGCAAGAATACAACGTCTGTAATCATACTCCCTTAAAAAGCAGCTACAGACAGCAAGACTCTGCTGTGGCATATACATCTTAGTTACATAAAACACTCAATACACACTAAAAGGGTTTGCAGAAAAGGCTGTTATTTTACAGTTCTGTCTCCTCCACACCATACCAGTACGCTATCTTCTGACCACACTGTGTCACTGAAGTGACGTCTCCCCAGGTGGGCCGCAAGCAAACGAAAACCCTGCATGAACCCAAAGCTCGCAAGGATGCCAAGAGGAAGGGCTCAAGGGGAGGAACAACACAGGGAAGGATCAGCTATATTAATCCGTTTCTACATGACAGCTGTTCTGATCTTCGCTTACTTTTTCCTACTTCTATAGTGCATCAAAGGACACAGTCTACAAAAACTGACAATTTATTAAGAAACTAAAATTTTATCTTGAGCTGGCGCATTCAGAAGTTGCCACCATACACTGCAGCATATTAAAGTCTGGCTTGCTTCAGAGTTAGCTTACCGGTCACAGTAAAAATGTGTAATTTCTGCAAAACTCACATCCACTTTTAAAAGTTAAAAGGCAATAATCCATTTTAACGTGCTTTCTGGAAACACGAAGCAGCCCGAATGCTCAAAAATCATCTCTGGGGTCCAGACCCCAGGCTGTTCCCCTCAGCCCTGCCAGCCCATTTCAGCTTGGCAAAAACTTGGATTATAGAGGAAGTGCTTCACTTTTAAAAAACACCACAAAGCAGCAGCTGAAGAGAAACAAAAGCATTACAGGTTTTGGGGTTGGGTGTAAGGCAGGGAAGGATACAGGGTACATGAACTTCTGTCTAATAAACTTACAGAAATAACTTCCAGAAGTCAGCAAAGCTGCTAGTTTACTTTTTTCTTTTTCCCTGTGGATCCTCCACTGAGAATTTTTACAATTACAGAGAATTTTTTTTTAAAAGTGCCTAACAAAAAGTAGGTCTAAGAGAACCCCTCTAATAGATCTTCAGCTCTATTTGAAATCACTATATGCTATAAGCTGCTGTTTCAAACTAGTATTCTCAAAATAAACACGATGCTGCAGTGCTCCTAAAGAAAATGAGATGAAAAAAAAAATCACCCTACTGTACAGATTCTTCCTTTCTTTTTAATTTAATTATCATGAAAGATTGTGGAAATTCATTCCTAACCAATTACAGTTCATGAGTACCTTAATGACAACATTATTCCATTATGTCTGGTGAATAAAAACAATCCCAACCAAAGAAACCATCAATGGGGACAAGTAAGCATAAAACATGCTGTACTTCTGAATTTACTTCCCTAAGTTAGTTTCATCCACGAATCATTCTTTGTATAGCTCAATTCGTTTTATTTAACGATGCCAACCCCACTGTGGTACAGAAATAAAACCAAAAGAAGAAAAAAAAAAATAGGAGAGCGGTAAAGAAATTCACTATTTAGGAAAGATACCTAAGGAGAGGATTTCTCATTATTAAAATCAGAACTTACTAAACCCTTAATTCAGACTTCACTTATGATACACATTATAAATGGAATCTTTTAAAGAACAGCACATCACCTCCTCTGCCCACCACCTATCATGCCTTAACCACTATGCGGTTTCAGTTTACTAAGCACATCCCATCACCACCGAGCCCTGGCACAGGCTGCCCAGAGAGGCTGTGCAGTCTCCTTCTCTGGAGATCTTCCAAACCCGCCTGGATGCC
>JAUBNY010000696.1:67792-88482 GCA_032275445.1 Crypturellus soui | reverse complement strand
GCCCTGGCACAGGCTGCCCAGAGAGGCTGTGCAGTCTCCTTCTCTGGAGATCTTCCAAACCCGCCTGGATGCCGCCCCGTGCCCCGTGCTCTGGGTGTCCCTGCTGGAGCAGGGGGTTGGATTGGGTGATCTCTAGGGGCCCCTTCCAACCTCAACCATTCTGTGATTCTGTGATTTCCAGGCTGAACTGACTCTTGCCTTAAGAGTTATACCAATATATTCCTTCCTCACATAATTAGAAGAATGCCAAAAGAATGTCCCTTTGCAGTCAAGGAATACCTCCCCTTGCTTGCTACTAGGATGTAGCCACTTCCCATGAGAAGGCCTCCGTCCCTTAGATATGTTCCTACTCTAGGATACTTTCATTTGTGAAACCTCAATTTCAAGGTTGTGCCCCAAGGCTATACATACCACACTAGACTAGACACCATTGGCTTTTGTCCCTTTTTCAGATGACCACGTTTGTTCCATACTCTCTGCTCTCACTTGGCCACATTATGCTTCCCCCCATGGGAGAAGATGGTGAGAGCACTGTGAGTGCCCGCTCGAGTGTCCTTGCTCCCTCTCCTAAGCAACACTTTACAGTTTTGCCTTCGCTGTCGCACCCCGTCCCCAGCGCCCGTCACGCTGAATGAGCGAGCTGCACATGTGATGTTGCACTGGAGACCCTCTTGGCCCTTCGCCCCTGCAGAGCTGCAGGGCTTGGCCAGCACCAAGCCACGCGCTGGGTCAGGACCGTCTCTCATGACTTTCTGCAAACAACTGCATTCCCTGTCCCTTAATTGCTGCATAATTTCTCAGCTGCGTGGAGAATAACCATCAGCCACAGAAAAGGCAAATTTATGGTGCAAGGATGAAAATTCCTGTGCAGTTTCCTAAACATCCAGATGAGAGTGACTGCCAGTTAAATGATTACTCTAAACCTAACAATTTGGGCAAATAGAGTATTTAACAACCTACAACCTATTCTATAACATGCAACAGGGAAGCTTACTTTCAATATTCTTTTTCTCAAGAAGAGTTAACTTGCCTTCCTCCTCCAAAGAAAGTACTGAAGTATTTTCTAATATAATCTGTTCTTTACATTATACAACATTAATTCAAAAGGTGATTAACTTGTGCTTGTTCCTTCCAATACCATATGTTCTTTTAAAGCGTTTTTCCATCAAAATAATTGTTTTAATGGATTTTCCCTATAATTACATTTCTAGAGCAATATACTGTGCTAAAACACAGATTCAGCAGACAAATATGCCCCAATGGCATGAACTAACAGCTCAGAATCAAAACAACCTGCAGTTTTGCCTATCGTGGATTATGTCATATTTAAATTGCTCATCAAGCACATTCACAGTAAAGCAAGAATTACCTACAAGCAGGTCAGAAAACTTTTGAAGAGTAAACCATTTTTAATTGCTTATGTTGGATACAAACCTAAAGAGCTTATAAGTCTTGTAGAGGGTAAGAATTCACTTACAGACAAAATGAAAATTAACAAGCTGTCTAATAACACATGGCCATATCATAACATTCTACAAAGAGGTTACTGTAAGCTGACCATAAATTGACAAAATTAGACAAAACTGGCTGCCAAATGGATTAACAGGGTGTTTTTTACACAGACCTGCCCAGGGGGGGCCAAAAAAACTGAATTTCTATTCAAATAGGTCCCATGTCAAGTCAATATTTCAGGAGAAGCATTTGGTTGTTTAGCACTACTGTGCTGACACACAGAGGAACAATAGCAGCATCCTCAACATCTTCTTCACCAGGTAAGAGACAGAAGCTGGTCAACTTCCCCTTCCATGCCACAAATTAACATAACATAATGACCCAATAATATATGATTAAAAAAACAAAAGCCTTATTTGACTTTCTTTGAAGCCCTATTCTTATATGTGCATGTTCTATTCAAAAAAAATAGTCAAGGTTTCACGAAAAAAATGCAGTTGAGAAGTCTCTTTACACAGATATATTTAAGAAAGCAGAGAAAAGTCGACTACTTCTCTAGGACGTAAAAAAAATTAGTTCAAGAAGCACTGGGATTCAAAATTAGTTCAAGAAGCCTCCTCAGCAAACTCCAGAGGTTATTAATGTTTCATGCACTGCAGATGACACCTTCCCTTTCTAGGTGTCCTCAAACTATTCAAAATAAAACCTTCAAGCCTACTGCAAGTAGATCCTGACCCACTTTTAGGTCTGTAACTTGTATTAGTTAAGAGAAGCTGGTTCATGCAAAACTGAGCCTTTTCCTTTCATGAAAGCTTCCAGGGTTGGTACAAGAAAGCTGCTTATGAGCAAAGACTCAACTTTTTGTTTCATGTTAGTTCTAGGACTGATGCCAGCCCCAAGGCACAGGCATGATCTAACCTGCTTGAGAAACATAGATACTCTAAATTTAACATGCATATATTTAGCAATAATTGAAGTTGAAAAGCTCGGAAGAAGCAGTAACACTGAAAATATTCCCTGCATTCATCAGAATTAATTTTAAAAACTGTAACTGAAGAGGTAAAATTTGTATATGTCAGTGTGCATATGTATTCTATATATAAAAATATGACACACATCCCAGTGGACTTTTCCCTGCCAGGTGAAATTTTGTACGTGCTTCTGAATTACTCTTTTCTCCAAAAGTATACTCCTTGTCCTAGATTACTGAGTGTACCACCATCTACCAAATGTCATGCAATTTATTTGCACTTCAAAGAAAATGCATACTAAACACTAAGTCTAATTTCACATAGCCATACACTAAAATTTCCATTACATACACTTTGAATGAACTTACTGAAGCTACTTCAAAATAGTTTGTTGCTAAACTAGAAAGGGAACATTTATATTACGCCGGCACTATTTTTTAAAACAGCAACTTATCCATAGTCAGATGAAAAACAGTCCAAATAATTATAAAAACAATGTTGTTCAACTCTGCAGAAGCTCCTTTTGTACTCCAGGTCTCAGCATTGATTCGAAGACCACTTGGACAACCACTGTTTGTCACCTACAAAACAAAGCTCTTCAGCTCCCAGAAGCTAATAGGGTCCCTCTCAGACCACTAAAAACTTAATAGCCACCAGCTGCACCACAAAGAGGAGAAGGGAAAAGAAAAGAAGGGGAGGAATGATGGTGATCCACCACAACAAAACTACTGCATAAACTCGGAGGCCCTTTCTGGTCTAGATGATCTCTATTTGTTCTGTCGTGGTTGGACCCCACCCCGTTTGCAACTGCCTAACAAGTCTCACTTTGCTGGCTATATGGTCCAGTTGCGCATGAAGTGTGCTGGGTGTATCATATAGCCATGGTCCAGAGCTGTGGTCCAGTCAAACAGACTAATGGTAGACTGAAAACACAGGCATACCTACTTTTGCCTTCTCATTGTCGCAAGTCGCCATGAACCTCACTATTAAGGTTGGTGTACGAGCAGCAAGCCTTCGATTAAGATAGGATACAATTGTTTGAAAAAAAAAAACTCATAGGGTAAATTAGTCCCATCTGATGTTCTCACCCCATAGAGAACTACCTGATCTCAAAAGGTCAAGCAGAAACCCAACAGTGTGCTCTGCAGCGTGAACTGTACACCCATTTATTACACACATTACATAGCTCGGTGCTGTTTCACTACAGAACCATCACTATACTGCTATTACTTCTGTGCCTTATGGCTATCAACAAGGAGGAAGCACCAGGCACACTTGAGTACCACCCACTTGGAAAAGTCCCACTGCCTGCAGTACCACCCAGGCATTTGAACTTGTGGTAGAGTCTACATGGTCAATGTCTGGAAGAACAGGGGAAAGGGAGTGGTTAAAGATGCCTTACAAGGGCACATGGTAACCCTTGATCCTACACCACATGGGCAAAGGGACAACTGAAAACTGGACAAAGACTAAAGGTGGTAACAGATACTATTGTATTGGATAGCTAATCAAACCATTTCACCTCTTGCTCCGTCTATAGTAACTTTTATTTTTTTTTAACCAATACCTTTTACTCTCTAAGTCCAGGCAAGCTAGAGGTGTGAACATTAAATTGGCACACATGTAACCACCTACATGTGCTCAGAGGTTGGAGTAGAATGGTTGGCCCGGAAAATTATGCTACCAGGAGTTAGTGATCCATATAATGCCCAGCATAACTGTATGTCACAGAAACCTGAACACCATGCAACCATTACTTCATCGTAACAAATGTATAATTAACCAGTACAATCAATGTGTATTTAATCAGCAGCATATGTGTACTGCATTACTCTGACAACTTGAAATACTACATGCACTCACCAGCTCAAGAACTACAGGTTTATCAATGAGATAAAAATACTACAGCAAATTGCCCATGAGACTCTTTAGAGCTAAATCCACATTTCAGACCCAACTACAGATTAATTAGTCAGTCAAGAGCGTTGTAAGCAAGACTGTAAGAGCACAAGCAAACACGCAGCAGATGAGCCTCACCATGGAAGGATCTGCACCGCATGCTATGCACTGAGAGATCCTGATGCTCTCTCTTCTTAGAGAGGGACACAAGGGCTTCTCCACAGCACTGGAAGGGACACAGCCTTCTATAACTTGCTAGCACCCTTGCAGTGATACTAATGAAGTAATCTCTCCTGAAATTGTTCGTGCCTTTATTGGTGTGTCCTAAGAAAAAATGGCACCTCTTGGTGCAAAATACAGTTAGAAAAATTGTTCTGCGATATCTCATGTACTAGAGAGTACCAGCTGCTAAAAAAAAAAAAATCTTCTCAGAGCAATGCTGTCCTGCTCCTCTTTCTTCCTTACCTAAATGCTCCAAGTTAGGGAAAAAGTTAAAACTAAACCTAGCAATGCAAGACCATTTTATTTCCTCATTTCCCCAGAAATAAATTCTACTCTCATAACTGTGAAGAGCATTACCAGAAGATTCAAATAGACAAAAGATATAAACAGAATCTATCCACAAGAGTCACAGTTACCAACAAGCAAGTCCTACATGTTTGATTACTGCTTGCTAGACAGTCACTGCCACTGAAGAAATAAGATCCTTAATGTATGGTAGAACAAAAAAGTGTATGACCTTCACAGTGTCTTACATATAGAGACTTTTTACATGCTTTTTACATACTTTTGTTCTTGTCAACAACCTAGAGATCCCTTCGTGCCCAACTCTACCTTATTCTCTGGTGCAAGTTCACACTTTTCTATGAAAAATAACGGATTAATAAACTGCCTAATGTGGAAGTTGGAGCTTAAATTAGGGAAGAATCTTGACTTCAAAGAAACACTCTTCTAAAAGACAGCGAGCCCGCTCCTCTAGAACACAATGAATGTCAGATACATGGTATGTAATTAGTTTGCCGGCACAGCTGATAATACAACTATGAAAGTTTTTTCAGACAGTATTTGGAAAAGAAAAAAAAAAAATACCATGGCTTCACATAAAGACTTTATGATCTTTGGAAATAACAGTAATCTCATCTTCAACCACATGTGAAAGGGAATCTCACACACTCAGCCAGCACTACTAAGTGCCTTTTTAAAGAGAAACCTGAAAGATTGAAGAACACAGCTATTCAGCACCAAAACATTTCACTTTGCATTTTATTTTACGAAAATAGTCTGCTTGACACTGTAACACCTTTCCTAAATGATGCATTTTTAGCAGGTAATTTCCCATCACCACAACCACTTTCCCCTGGGAGGCCTTCGTCTCTGGAAATCAATGCATTTATGGAGGTCTTGTTTCCATAAGAACATATTTTTTCCAGTATCTAAAAACCTCCTCTAAGCTACTGTATCTTACTGTAGACATTTCAAGGAAATTACCTCAAGCTGCCATATGAAAAAAAATACTGGCATGCTCATACATACATACTCACACATTTATTCAAGCTGAAGTTCCTTAGACAATTAATGCCTCCCTCTGAAAGGAGGCATTCATAAACAGCACATACATGAACTCTTTTTTCCAAATGAGGTATGAAGTCAGACCATGAAAAATTCTGCACAATAGTCTGGGTACTTCAACTAAAAGCATCAACTCTGACAGTGAAACAGAGCATTTATTCAGTATTTGTCCTGCCTACAATGGCTGCATAGCAAAAACGGGAAACTATTAGGCATGCTTATCTCCTACAGATGCCCAGCTTTAGATTCAAGTAAGGGACTTTAACAAGAAAGTTTTCAGTGATACCTCTTTTAGTTTCTTTGGAGGTTTGTGACCATCTATACATTTGATTTGGAATATTTTCACAGTAGAAGAAAAGACTATGGCAAATCACAAAATGTTTTAAGACCAAAAATCTTAACAATTCATGTCATGTGCAACTAAACTCTTTGCACTCTGACTAGTCATTTTGTCAGCAGACCATCTTAAAAAAAAAGTTTAATAATTGTAATTGACAAGCAATACTCATCTTTTACCCTGCATCTCAAAGCACAATCTCACTTTCTTCAGAGGTACATGCTGCTAGTCCGTCTACTCTGTAGCTTCTACCCAAAGTTAAAACGTATAAAAATCACCACACTAAATCAGACAGTGAAGTTCATATATTCTAAGAAACATGGCAGACATTTCCAGAAATAATACAATACCCTGCAATATCCTTTCAGCTTCAACTATGTAGCAATTCCCCAGATTGGCAGTATGTTTAGGTAGTCTTCAGATTTGCCACTGTATCAGATCCCACTGCTGTCGATAGCTATCGCAGTAGCATCGTCAAGCCGTCCCACAAACGAGACATGAATCTATTCATTCAAGACATGAACCTGCTGTTCTTACAAAACCACATAGTTTTGCCTTTTTGGACAGAATTGTATATAGCAGAACGAGCCTCAAACACTAAGGCTGTGTTCTGAATTCACGCAGGCCAACCTGCTGAAGCAAGTTAGACACTAATTCAGTGCAGTTCCACCACAGTGCTACCGTGGAGGCTGGGCACAGATTTGGGGCACCAGGGCATCTTTCCTGCACACAGCCCCACCAAAACCCACTAACAGACCTTGAATACCTCCAGAGCCGGCTGCCCTCCCGCACACACTGGGGACCCAGCCATTGGCAGGAGAGTAGTTTTGGCTAACTGAGCTACTTCTGCTATTCCAAACAGCTCCCAGCGAAAGGGCAGATGGTTGTAGTTGTTGGGACAGGTTTAAACTAGGAGGGAGAAGCACCAACCACTAGGGAGGCACAAGCAGACTTAGCACAGATGCTACTATTTTCCAAGGGAGCAGCATGTCCCCTCTCCAGCTACCACACAGACTGCCCCAGCTCTGGAAGTCATTATGCTAACTAACCAAGCTCATTTGCCCTGTTCATTTCAGTAGTAAAAGGGATTTTTATTTGCTTTGCAAAGATTAAGATCCAACAGTTTTCGCATAGCAACAATATATACTTGTTGAGCATATATTAGAGTAGATTAAGATTAATGTATACCTACAGATATTTAAAGAAGTAAAACCCGTTGCTACTTGGATGTTCAACACTTAAAAATGGCTGAAGATAACACTGATTTGGGAAGACAAACCAAATAGAAAGGAAGAAGAAAAAAAAAAAAAACCCTTACAACCTTACAATACAATGAATGTAATTGTAAAAATGGTAAATGTAATCCTGAGCTGCAGGAAACGGCAAAGGAAACAGATGCCACTGAATAAGCTACCGTTTGAGAAGGTAGTGCTATGTCTTATTCTTATCAAATGTTTTTATAAAATTGGAGTCATTAAGAAAAGAGAAGCAACAGAAAGCATGGATTCTTTCCCCTAAGGAAACAATAGCTCAAGGCATATATTAGGATGAAGGGGCAAGCACCCAGGTGGACACAGGAGGTTCCCAAGATAAATGGTAACAACAGGACCAAGAACAAATGGCTCTGAATTGGCCATAAAGAAGTAGTTACTCACTTAAATCAACCACTTTTTTCCAGTGGCACAGCATAGGTAACGACCACTTCCCTTGCTTTTTTATATTGTTGTTGTTTTTGTTTTTCCTTTTTAAATACAGAGATCAAGAAGTAAAGACAGGAGCTGATGCCTGTACTAGCAGAGCAGTGTAACTAATGTATTCCCATGACAGCCTTTCCAGGACTACAAGAGAAGAGCACATCTCCAAATCAAAAAGCTACAGAGCAATTCAACCCAAGAGCCAAAGATTAAATCCAGCCCTAACAATCCCAAAAGATGGAAGTAGGGTGAAGAGTATTTAACTTCTGAAAATGTTTGGAAGGTTTAATTATTTGCAATTAGTTTGGAAGTCTTTATTTATTGATTTGTATTAAAGAAACCACCACCAATAAAAAATCCTTCAAATGAGTGCTTTAGCTGTCTATGACACTAAAAAGAGTACATATACCTCAATACTGCATTTCAGGTCTTGCTGACCCTAAATGACCTCTGTGACATTTTTCTTTAATTTTTTTGGTATATCCAAAGCAGAGAAGGAAGGGCACTCCTGAACAGAAGTACTGAAGGGATAAAAATGCATTTAAGTTATGCTTCAAAAGCAACTAGGTTTGTGTGGTATTTGCAATTTCTACCTCCCAACATACTATTTAGGAATAATTTCTTGCTCAGGTTTGGAGCAAATTAGAGCAAACATGTGCCAAATAACTATGTTCTAAGAAAAGTAAATGATACACTTGAGGCTTAAAAGTTTAGTTCAAGCACTTTAGACGCAAATTATCTGTAAGAAAAAAAAATTTACTTGCAGTCCTAAATATACTTTCCTTGGAAGCTAAAAGCATTGCAGCATCAAACCAGTCTCACTGTGAAAAGCTTCGCACTTTATAAAGTCAGCTTAAAAAAAGAAACAGAAAAAAAATAAAAACAACCTACAACATGTTTACAAGGGCAGACTGAGAAATACACAACCACACAAAACACTTCAGCACGCATGATTAGGACCATCAGCATTAGAACTCAACCCTAGGTACTCAAGTTTTAGCCTTTACCGCCAACGCAACATGTGCAAGAACATATAAATGAAACACATGGCTTTTAACACCAGTTAGCCAACCAATCCTTCAGCAACCAAGACATTTTAAAGCAATGTGAAAAAACAGAAATTGGTTCCAGGCTTACTGAGCTCTCTTAACTATTTCCCTACAGAGTGAGAATCAGTGGAAGCATCATCTTCCTAAATACAGTGGTGTTTCTGTCTTACTATCTATACCAATGAACAAATAAGAAAAAAGGCCCTAGGACTGCTATTGATCGTTACTACACATTTATCCCTAGCAAGCAAATAATAAAAAATATATAAAGAACACACACTAGAAGATAAACATCTTTTTCTTTGAAATGAAAAAAAATATGATTCTAGAGCAAGAATATATGATTCTAGTTTTATATTATTCAATAAGCTTTCTCTTGCCATAAAAGTATTTTTACTACATGCTACCTGTACAATCCCAACAGACGAAATGGCAAAAAAAAAAAACTCAATTAATTTACATGAGAAAGATTTATTTTGACCAATATGATTAACAGGACTGTGACTTAACATAAACAAATAAATGAAGTCAACAAGTAGAGCATCAATTCCTTCCCCCAATCTCACCCCCACAGGGCATCACATTTTATTACTTTTGTTTGGGTTTCAAAGGACACAAAGTGTAGCCACATCAAAGGTGACACTGTGAAGGTGACACGTATTTTAAAGCTGCACTGAAATTACCGGTTGGCTCTTTTCTCGTTAGCTGTACCAGAGATTTAAAACGGATCTTCCAAAGGAAACAGCAGATTCCCAAATGATATTTATCAACGGAAAATTAACAATGAGGTTACTTTACTAAAATGATGAGTTCAGTACTACAGTAAATACTGCAACCAGCACAACTATTTTAGTATTCTAAAAGGAAGTTCCTGCGCTTCTTGAGTTACTTGCAGAAATGTAATATTGCAGCATATTTCCAGGTGTTAGAGCAGGTACCACCAAAGCTCAGAAACATGAAATATTTGAGCATTCCTATTTAATCAAGCCAATAACCAACCTACATTCTAGAACACGCACTGCAGATATCTAACATGGTTGTTTTGAGCACCTCGGTTGGATTCTCCCATTCCAAACTAATGCATTCGTATTGGCAGTCTCTCAGCAGCACGCTCAGTTAATGGAAATCCTATTCGGATCAATAGGGGAGCCGCAGTGTTTTCGCACCCCTCAATGCCCTCACACAACACCGATCAGTAAAGAAAAGGTTTGGAGGACTTCAGGGTCAGATCCCATGCCCAGCACACCAACATCATGGCATCAGAGTCTTGCCCAGAGAAGAGTGAGGGTCCTGTGGCCCAAAGGCTCCCAGAAGTCCACTTCACCACAGGCTTCAAAAACAGCTGGTGAGGACAAAGGACCAGTTCTCAGCCAGCACAGGCGGCAGCCCCCAGATGCCCCACACAGTGAGGCAAGGATGGTCTTCTCCACCTCATCTCCTTCCAGTGTCTCCTTGTCCTCTTTCTAGCAATGTGCACAGCTAAAATGAAGTCACACATGCTGCCAACAGCCTTCCACCAGGAAGCTCAGCCTAGGCTGGGGTAGGTAGTGAGCATACCACGGAAGGAAGCCTTGCCCTTGTTCATCAAAAATGCTCTGTCCCAAGAAAGGTCACGGGATGTCCCTTAGATATGTCTCCCAGGACAGAGTTGTCACCTTACAGCATAAATGCCAGCAATACACCTGGCATAGAAATTTAAGAGAGAACCTAAAGCCAGGTTTATTCCTTGGATTAGTACAAAAAAACCCCCTAAAACTAAGAGGTTGGGGTCACATTGTTCCCACAAGAGTGGGGAGCTGAACACCCATTTTTCTTGGCCACGATGCATTTTAGAAATGCCTTGCATGGTTTGGGTGAGGAATTCTTTTTTGAAGATAAAAACCAGTCCCCATTTATTCAAAGGGAGAACAGATATACTCTAAACAAACCTCAAAGCACTAAGATGCCACACAAATAAATAAATAAATAAAACACATACGGTTTCATGACAGTGTTGGTTATACAAATATTAATAAATCCCAAGATAACCACAAGCAAACATTAAGCAAAGTTACATTCCCCTGTTTTATGGTACTTTATATTTTAAACATTTCACTACAGGCCACTTCCAAGAGATATGTGAATTCATTCCCCTCTGTCATGCAAAGAAACTTTCTTCAAATACAAAAATTTAGAGTACAAGAAGAAAGCAATCCAAGGTAGATGGACACACACACGTTTGCAATGTACATGCTGCGACACAGTGAGCCCCCATATCTCACAGTGCATTCCTTTAGCGTATCCAGAGGGATGTCTGCATGCCAGGAAGGGCTTGGTTACGCACGCCGTACCCTGAGCAAATACACCCCAGGAACAAATGCCTCCCCAGAAACAGCAAGAAAGAGTGAAAGGGAGCATTTTCCTTGGAGATCAAATCATCATCCTGTGCATATTAATTTGCTCTTGGATTGTAGTAAAAATAAATAAACGGAAGTAGGAAAGGAAAAAAAAAAAAAAGGGTAAGCAATCATGGAAAGATGAGGCATCTTTAAAACCTTTCAAGTATCAAGTGTATCCACATTAGGCCTGCTCAACTAGCACATACCTGCAGATTTATTTTAGACTTTTTTTTATATAACGTTCCTAAAAGCTAGCTGACTAAAGATAAAAGTTAAACTGACGGGGAGAGAGACTAGTCTTTCTAAAGAGGCAAGTAGCTTCCATTTTCCAGCTTTGCTTCAATACTAGGTTATTCATAAAACAGCATTTAAAAAATCTTGTGTCACTTACCAGGCTGCTTATCCTTCTTCAGACTTGTCTGAAATAATACCTTCAGTTTAAGATGTGCTTTGCTTCCAAAATCATATATATACATATATTTACATATATTTATTTATGTTTTAAAAAAAAAAAAAAAAACACTGAAAATCTGGACAAGAATATTCTCTTTCTACAATATCCAGGAACTCAAAAATATCACAGGTGGAGTGAAACTACACATTAATTTGTTGTCCAAACAAACATGTATCAGAGAGTTACCAATAAATGGACTGATCTTGAATTCAAACCATGAGAAAACACTGGTCAGAGGGAATAAGCTCCTCACAGCTTGATATAATTTATTCAAATACATTTTAATAATATATATTAATAATTTACCTTTTTGATTTTTTAAGAATATTTAATACTCTTAAATATTTAAATAAAGCTATATTGCATACAGCAACATATACAGCTCTGTATATAATAGGAACAAATATACATTTTTATATATATATGCTTATATATATATAAAAACACACACACACACACCCCTCCTCGTAGAAGCATCAGAAATATGTGGAAAGCTGTTTTGTAATGATAACCATTGAATAAAGCCCCAAGACCTAAAATGAGCTAGCCATGCATTACACTTATATGTCAGCAGTAGAGAATTCCCAAGAGAGATACAGAAGAGCAGCCTGAAAGCCTACTCTTCCAAAATAAGAACCAAGTCCTATTTTTGCTACCTAATGAAATAGCTCAGTAAACATAAGTGCAATTGATTGGTGCCTATTTCAAATACTTTAATATGGAAACATTGTGTCTTTTTTTTCAATCTTGCTGTTTAGAATTTCCATCTTTTTTCTTTTTGCAGCATTGTGTATTTCAATAGAATCTGATCTTTCGACCTCAAAGGATGTGAAGTTGGAAAGAGAAAGTCAGAAAAAAAAAGTCATCTTTTGAGATTCTGTATGACAGAACAGGAAGAGAGATACAAATAAGAAAATATGTTCCTCTCCCAGAAAAGTAAGAAAAGTCTAACACTGGGGGTTTGAAGAAAGGGAGCAGAAGGAGAGAACCTCTGGACTATCAGAGGACACTATATACACTGAACTATGTACACTTCAAGAAACTCTACACTGATTTACATGTTAATCTGTAACAAAATTTGTCTTCAAAAAAAAAATCAGTAACACAGTTTAACAAAGCTTTTTGTCTAACCACAAAAAAACACGATCTAAACTATGTGTGAAAGGAAAAGACATCTAGAAGGCACAAAACTTTGAAGGCAAAGCTAATCCTAGATATATCTACATAAACTATTGCTCCCAGATGTTTTGACTTGCGTGATTTTAAGGTCAAGTACATGATATAATCCAAGGGTAAGAAAGTAAAAATATAAAAACACAGTGTTTCCTGTATTCATTTAAAGTACTAAGCACATTGTTGCCCCTAATTTGGATCTAATGTTTTTCATCTGTATGTTTAGTAATAATAATGAAGTTTTTTCGTTGTATAATGTGACATGTATGGACCAGGGGGTTTGGCATGACAGATTTAAGTCTGATGACTATTATAATAGAAAAGCTAGTGTTAGAAGCGCACCATCCTATACTGAACACCTTTCAAAACACACCTTAATAGCTAGTCTCTTGCCAATTCAAGTAGTGCAAGCCGTCAAAATAGGAATTAATAAAAGAAGGAATAAGCACGACTGTAGCACAGATCTCACAGGGTTTAAGGGTTGGCAAGATGCTCACGCCGGCCTCACAGCTGCTTTCATAAACAGCCAACTACTGTCACAGGATTGTGCAGCTCCCTAATGAAGACGCCCAAACTAACAGCCTTGCTAGAGTGGCTGTTAAAAGTGTACATATACATATATATACAACCCTGCAGCCAAAAACGACTAGTTGTGGGTGCTGCTGCTTCTAAATTGATCATTCCTGTATCCTGCATGTACCGAAGGCCAACACACTCATAAGGCTTGCACTTAGGTTAATGTCCAGCTCTTGAAGTTTGGAACTCAGAAAAGAAAGGGAGATATAAAGACTTGAATCAAAAATTAAAACACATCAGGAAGCAGAACTGCTCACAAAAAGGAAAAAAAAAATGAAGTGGTTTTAGCTGAAGCAGAGGTAGCTTTTAAAGGCTGGAGCTCCTCAGGAGATAATTTCCATGCCAATACAGATGAGGAAGGTTTCTGAGTACATAACTTGATCTGAATAAAGTAAAATATCCCATGCAAATATTTAACTACCAAAAATCACCAATAAAAAGGACATTAAAGAGTTTCATTTTTTAAAACAAGTATGGTACATCAGTCAGAGTGTATTCTTTCTACAGTTCTCATAGAACTGCACGGAAGGACAAAACTGTATGAAAATACACACACAATCACTAATGTAGATTGCTTGTATGTAGGCTTGAAGTAAATGTCTTATCCTTTTCTTCCAAAATCACAATACATCATACCAAAAGGTCAGAAGTAAATGGGGTTATTTATATGAAGTTAGTTTTAATGCATTTCCTCTCTTACGGAAGGGAGAAAAAAATACTCAAAAGGAGAGGGGGAAAATAAAAAAGCACTCTCCAAACAACACAGTAATAAACGCCTCCAATACACTGATGAACAGTCATCTTTTACCTTTTTACCCTTCCATTTACCATTTTTCATTTCCTGAAATACTCTTCTGCTTCACTGATGCTCAGTAGTTCCACTCTGACAACATTTGATTCCCACTAGAATTGTCATAGGCAGCTAATTCATGCTCTGCATTTTATTTTGCCCTTTTGCAGAGCTGAACTATTTGTTTTGTCCCGCACATGGACTACAAATTACAAAACAGCCTTTTCAAATCAGAAACAGCATTAGGAAAGGGAAAAAAAAAAAAAAGGAGGAAGGGCAAAAAAGCAACTGCTTTTTTTTTTCTTTTTATTCAAAAAGCCCTCTATAGGCAGGGTATGTCCTGGCAAGGCAACAAAAAGACCGTACCATCTCAATTTTTAACTGTATTTTTATTTCAGAAAAATAAAATGTGAGTCACTAACACATTTATGTAAAGGGAAACATTTTTCAGCTTCACAAGCAGGGGAGGAGAACAGAGCATACTAAACTGAAAAATGGATTTTGAAAGTTTAGACACAAGAAGCCCTTTTATTCTCTGTTACTGATCTTGGGAAACAAAAGCTGGTAATATCCAACCAAAACAGAGAGACTTTTTTACATCAGTGTGCCTGTCTGATTGCACCTCAGCCATTAAAAGCATCATCGAAACCAGGTAATAACCACTGAAACTAAAAATTATGTCAATTAAAACCAAGAAAGAAGAATGAAAGAAAGAAGTGAGAAGCTTCTATCAGGTTGCTTCCAAGGCAGCAGGGACATGCCTTTAATTTAGGCTGCAGTAAGCTACTGATGTGGTCACTTGACTGTAGATAGGCTATTGAGCTATCACCCCATCCTCCTCTTACTATCATGACCTACTGCTACCTCCTCTCTTTTCAGTGCTGCAACTCAGTAAGACTTTGTGGTTATTCCTGATCCAGATGAAAAGGAACAATTTGGGTCAGGCCCAGCCTTTGCGTGGCTGGCTGTCCTGCCCCAGCTCGCCTCGTGGCTGCCCAAATCATGAAAGGAGCAACCACCCTCTGCCCAAGCCCACAGTGATGTTGACTGAGAAGCCATCAATCACAACCCACAAGCAGGGCTTTATCTCCTACTTCCAGACAAGTGTACTCAAAACCATCCCATTGGGCTCTCTCTCTCAACACTCTGATGACTAATTCTTTATTAAAAGTGGAGGGGGCTCCTGAAGGAGAGGCTGACACCAATCACCTTCAAGATGAGTCAGGAGGTGCGTAAGAGACGCAGACGTGTTACTCTCTACAACTACCTGAAAGGAGTCTGTAGTGAGGCAAGGGTAAATCTCTTCTCCAGAATAACTACCGACAGGGCAAGAGGAAATGACCTCAAACTGTGCCAGGGGAGGTTCAAGTTAGACATTAGGAGGGATTTCTGAATGGAACAGGTAGCCCAGGGAAGTGATGGAGTCCTTGTCCCTGGCAGTGTTCAAGAAACATGTAGATGAGGCACTCAGGGACATGGTTTAAGAGGCATGGTGCTGATGGGTTTACATTTGGTCTCGATGATCTTGAAGATCTCTTCCAACCATATGATTTTCTGACTTAAGCCCTGTCTTCGAGTCCAGGCCAACAGCTCTGCAACCTTACACAGCACTTCTCGTGCTTGCTCATCCACGTGCGGAAAGTCAATGTGTTAATCCTGTCCTTGCCAGGATAACTTACCTTGCAGACAACAGGACTTCTTTCTAGCTAGGTTTGAACAGACGGTGGATGAACCCACACAGACTGCCCATCTCACCTACACACCTTCAGCCACCCTCCAAAGCTCCAGCATTTCAACTTTTTTCATGAGGGCCTCAGTCTCTCCCACGTCCACTCCACAAAATTTCAAGTTCTAATTTTTGAGGGGGAAAAGTAATAATGCAATGACACAACATTCTTCAATTCTTTTACAGCTTTTCTACATCTACCAACTTTACCGTAGTTGCAGACAGTGTACATTAGTCTTAAACAACATATACTAAATGCACACCAGGTGTGTTCTCAAAAGCAGTGTGACGTTCATAGAGGCCTACAGCCCAACAGGACAGAGTTTCACAAGCCAAATACAGCAAGAGCAGCTCAGAACAAGTTTTGAATCGCCTATGCAGAAAGTAACCCTCAATACTGGGATCTATACACATGTATCTGAGCAGGAAAAAAAAAAGAAAAATCCCCTTTTCATACACGAAGCATGCTGCTGATCTAAAGGGGCCATGAGAAAGCACACAGTAAGAGTTTCAATGCCCTAGGTAAAAAATAAAAGAGTCACACCTGGGGCAGTCTAATTTAACAACCTGCAACACTGCAGTCAGTTCAGCTGCGGTATCACAGGCTGCTTCAAAGCAACCTGCTAAATAAAGAGATGAAACGATACCGAAGCACAAACACAATCTAAGGATCCTCTGGTTGAACAGCATAGCCAAAGCTCCACTGAAATCAGAATATTAAGCTCCCAACTCTGCATCACAGCCACCATGGAGCTTGACTCACTGGACTCTTGTGAAGTGCATCCCTAAAGTAACTTGGATATTTGATAGTTTTATATTAAAAAGTGGATATTTGAAAGCAGCAATCTTAAGTAAATCAAAACAAAAGAGAGAAAAATCAATTTGTCTGCAGCAGTCGTGGTCTGTTTTACAGTATCTCTAAATGGAGACTGAGGAGAAAAATAAGATTCTCATATCCCTAAAGGATTGGGTTTTAGTGCCCAACAGCAGGATACACTTTTTCACATCCTTCCACAGAGATTTAATATTTAAATACTATCTTAAGAATAGCTCTGTCTAATCATTTGTGTATTCTGAAGAAGCCATTGTACAGGCAACAACATTGAAGATTTTTCTCTGGGCATATCCTTCTCCCTAATAAACACCTGATACAGCAATGTCAAACACACACTTTAAAATTCTCTCTTATATATCTGCATGGCCTTCTGGAACAACCAACTGCCAAGACTGGCATCACTGTCATTCTATATCCTATAAAAACACAGAGCTCCATCCCACAGTCTTTACATTCTCAGATCACAATCCTCCTGGGAAAAGGTGAGCTTCTCGGCAATCGTGTAACTCTGACTCCAAACAGAAGAAAATGAATTTATTGTTTGCTCTATACTACTCACCCTCAGTGTCCGGAGACAAACTTCACCAACACTTTTATAACTGTGGGGATAATTTTACTTACCATCAGTTTTCTTCCCTTCCCTAGGGAAGGGTAGCCCAAAAAAACAAAGTCCAGAGGAAAAAAAATCCAAGATACTATGTGAAACTTAGGGCAGAATTATAATTCTGCTATCTGATACAGACCAGCAGGTATCAAATACCTCTAAGGTTTTCAAAGTTAACAAATTCAGACACAGCCCAAACCTATCAGAATAAAAAAGGAAATTAGAAAATTAGCAGACTGCTTAAAAACCTGTACTAGTACTAGTCAAACACATCCACTCACATGATAAATATCTTCCCCTTGGGCAGTGTAACCACTGTATTTAAAAAAAATGTAAAATGCAGTATTTATTGAAGCCATCTCTAAAAAAGACATTTGAGTGTGCAGAATGTGAATCCCACTGCTAATTAATCTACTTAGTAAGCCTTACCTATTTAAGATTTACTTTCATTCATCTACTACATTTGCTGTAGTCTATCCATGTTAAAAAACAGCCACCAGAGCCTTTCACACCACCTAAGCCTTTCAGCAAAACACTTATGCACAAAACCAATTATTTTTCTTGTCTTTTTGTCTATAATGACACCTAACCCCTTTCAGTGGCCCATTTAAATAATTTTCCTTGCTTAATGAGGTAGTGCCACAAGGGCGAGCACATATTAATACCGAAGAACCAGTTATAATCATATTCATCGTCACGCTTTCTGTCAGCATACACATGGCCTACCTTGATCTACAAAGACAGTCTTGCAACTACCCACATCCTTCCCTGTGAAACAGCCATGGGTGCTAGCCACAGCATTGCAATGAAGCTTTACTGATCCTGCAACACGCCCCTATTGCTTTAGAAAGTGCTACTACTGAATGAAGTCATTTGTTTCCTGAAACAATTTCAGCGTAGTAAAATTTGCTATGCAGCTCATACCTGTAAAGCATGTAAGAACGGTTAACGTAATGAATGTAAATGAAATACTGCTGAAAATATAACCCAGACACAAGCAGTACAAAACTCGCTTTTGTACCAGTAAAAAGAAATATCCTGCTTTCACTTTTGAATATAATACAAGGCACTGGAATGATTTTATATATATATACATATATATATATATATATATATATTCACGCAAATTTTCTTCAAACACTTTAAGGATGCAGGTTGCATGATTCTACAAAAAGAACTTTTAAAATGCCAGTCTTAAAGCCGCTACCCCTACCACCGCAGCTTCGTGCGCAGCGCTGCACACAGTGACGCTGCAGGGAGCGCGCGCTGGCAGCTCACAGCACCGCGACGCCGCGAGCGGCGAGAGCTACCGCGACCTACCTCGTAGGACCACACGCACTGGGTGCCGCCGAACCTGCGGACGCAGCGCCCCACCTCCACGTCCTCGTGCGTGGTGTACATCTCGCGGAGGCACTCGCCGATGTGCGGCACCATCCTGCGCAGCACCTCGCGGCTGAAGATCATGCCCGGGCCGCCCATGCAGAAGTTCTCGCCAGGCTCCAGCCCCAGCTTGCCAAGCTCTTCGATATTCCCCAGGCCCGTCTGCCCCAAATAGAGCGGCTTGCTGCTGTTCAGCGAGCGAAGGAACTCCTCCAACTTTTCACCTGGAAAAGATGAAAGTCCACATTTATGCCTCTTGCTAGCCTGCTAGCCGTCTGTTTCCATATCCCGAGCTTTCCTGAAATCCAGCAGACACTTCCGAGCTTCCCAGTAAGCGATCCCAAGCACAGGGTGTGACACCTATCTGTAAACATCCGAGCAGTTTTGCATCTTCCAAAGACTCTTCTTTAACTAATACTGCAATGACACTTTCATTCATACAAAAGCCAGAATATGATTGAAACAACCTTTACAAATAAACCTTGGCCTGTTAGACTGCGGTGGTGGAAAACACCCCTTTTCCAGTGTAAAACACTCTCTAAAGTAGGGCAGTTGCCAACAGAGTTCCAACGTGTGGAAGAAGTGAGGGGAAGGACAACAACAGGTATTTTATTAGGATTAATTTTTGGAAAGACTGAAGCGGACCTAGATTGACTAATATAAACAAACCTGTTTGACACAGAATAGTTTTCTGCCTGCTCCTCTAGGAGCACGGTAAAGCTCAGGCACCTTCAAGACTCAGGACTCAGGCACTACTTCCAGGAGTCCACATCTCTCCTTCAAATGCCTTTACCAGCCTGACACAATAAACTGTTATTTAATATTTATAGGTTTTTAGCACCTATTTTTTTTTTTTTGAATTTTAGAGTTGGTGGACACATTTATTTCAGTGCCAGCTGGAGCACGGCTGACTTCAAGGCAGAGATGAGCCCAAACAACAGTGACAGCTTTTAAGTCTGGAACTAAATGTGTGTGTGTGCGCGCGCACACACACAGACACAGATAAAAGCACAGCACTGACAGCTGACAAGCCGTGGGCCCACCAAACCCCTCCAACAAACCACGGGACGAACAGGGAAGTCTGCAGCCACCCCAAGTGAACTTCCAGCATAGGCACTGTGCTCGCACTCTCGGCTCTTGTGCCTCCAGCATCACCCTTTCTATTTTTTGGAGAGGGTCTGTTTCTGGTTTCTTGGCGGGTTTCTTGAGGGGCTTTTTTTTTTTTTCCTGAGCCCAGCATCCTGCTCCAAGAGCAACGATTTCTCCCCCAGTTCTCAGAGCTCAGTGCCCAGGGAGGCGGCCGCGTGCCAGCACCTCAAGAGCAGCCCCTGGGGAGTCTGCAGAGAGGTAGAGCCCGAAAGGCTGGAGCGAACCAAGAACTCCGGCTAGTGGCTAAAAGAAAAAAAAAAAAAAAAAGAAAAAAAGAAAAAAAAATGAGAGAAATGGAAGAAAGAGGGGGGGGGGGGGGAAAGGCGCGGGGGGAAATAAAAACGATATGAAAGCGCGGCTGCCGGCGGCGGGAGCGGCAGTCCGGACCGACCCCGGGGCCGCCCGCGCTCACCTTTGATGTAGACGTCGTCGTCGGCCCTCATGAACCACTCGTACTTGTCGAGGTAGTGGTCGTGCATGTACTTGATCATCATGAAGGACTTCTTCTGCGGCGGGTACGAGTCGTCCACGCCGGGCAGCGCCACGACGGGCAGCGGCGGCGGCCCCGGCGGCGCGGCCGAGCCCTGGCTCGAGAAGAACTCCACGCGGCCGGGCACCGAGGGCGCCCACGTGCGCTGCGCCGCCAGCGCCCGG
>JAUBNY010000696.1:22652-52322 GCA_032275445.1 Crypturellus soui | reverse complement strand
TTTTCTTTTCTTTTCTTTTCTTTTCTTTTCTTTTCTTTTCTTTTCTTTTCTTTTCTTTTCTTTTCTTTTCTCTTTCTAACATGCTAGTAATGGCTCTTGTTAAGCAAATGAGGAGCAAGGAAGGGGAGCTGCCTTCACCACTTCTGACTGAGCCATCACCACAATACTTAGTTGTATCTGAACCAAGGTGAGTAGAAAATAATCCTGTTGTAACAGGATTCCTTGCTTCAAACAGAGGTGATTTTTTGGAAAGCAGAGTGGCATTGTGAAAACACTTACCAGCCCAGTATCTTTTCCTATGGACAAAGACCCAGCAGTGGGAAACCATGCGACCAAGGTCATGCAGATAAACAACATAGCCAGGGGTAACATTTAGTGGGGTTCACTGAGTAAATCCTACCATCACAAGGGTTGATTTGTCTTTGTCAATAAAACTCTGCTGTACCAGATTGGTTGAAGCCTAATTTTTAGTAAACATGAGGAAATAAATTTAGGAATTTATTGAATACTAATTTAACTAATTTTATGAATTAATTAGTTAGCTTAATAAAAAAAATCCTCATGTGAAGCTTTTAGTTCCACCATGAATCCTGTCTTCCTTTGGTGGTTTGTTATATATTTCAACAATTTTTTTGGCACCAGGAAAATCCAATGCTGTAAACTTTAGGTTTTTCTCATTTGTTTTCTGCTGTCCAGGGATTTGCCAATTTGCCAGTTTATGCACTGACATCCAAGAAATATCCTCACTCCAGTTTTTGTGACAGCTCGTTCTTCACTAGCTTTGAGCTTTGTGTGCACTCATATATCAGGTCTACTAACTTCTAACACTGTATATTCTTACTCATATACTCCGAACCACAGTTGCAGGATTTCATTCAGTCCTAAATGCCCTGTTTGGGGGTCAATTCTCGTTCTAACACTGGCTTACTTTTTTTCTGTCACATTTCAGCTGGCAACTTGGGCTCATTTAATATCATGGTTTTCTCTCTATCCTAAGATGATTTTAGTAAAAGAGATAGTTTCATCTCCTCTCCTTTTTTCCTTTTTTTTTAAAAAAAAATCATTTGATTTAGAAGCTCTCATTTATATTATGCTGTACTAACTACCATACTATATGATAAGGTAATGATAAGGAACCTCAGGTGTTTTTATGGGACAGATAGGAGATATGAAAATCTGTCAGATTGTCTCAGAGCGAAACAGAATTTTACAATTCCTGATTTCCATTTGCAGTCCTGCTACTTTAATTCCCCGAAGAGCTCACAGAAATGGTTTTCAGTAGAAACTGGAATTTGCCAGAGTTAGTCTTAAAAACATCCAAAAGAAAAGGGAAAAAAAAAAAAAGAAAAGAAGAAAGAGAAAAAGTTAAAGAGAAAAACAAAAAAAAAAAAAAAGAAAAAGCCATCACCTTCAACTTCTCACTGAGGAACAAGCCTATTTGCATTATCCCCAGTAGTAGTATCTTAACAACTTCAGCAGAATTCTCATTCAGCTGTGGTAGCACATATAACATTATTCATTAAAAAGAAAAGCACCTGGTGCAAATGTACAGATTGAAGGCCTGTGTTTAAGTCTACCTCCATACGGCCCACAATCTTTCTTTGATCAATTCAGCAGCACTGGTGCCAGCCATATACAGAATATTATTCAGCCACAGCTCCTTTGCCTAAAAAGCTTGTATGCTGCTGTGCATATTAAGCATTTTCAATAGAATATTGTGCTTGCAGCTCAGAAAAGCAAGTGCAGACAGCAGAAATCAGTCTAGACACACACACAGAAAGGCTGTCTTCCACAACTAAGCCACTTTTTATTATCTTCAGCTTGGACCATCTTCGCCTCCTCTTCTTCTGAAGGGGCACAAAGTTAGAACAGATTAAACCTAACAAGCAAAGACAAAACATTGCTTTAGGATGCATATTTGCATATCTTTTTCAATATTCAGTTGCCCTTAGAAAATGAAACTTTAAAGACTGAAAATTTGCTTTATATACCTCACATCCACAGGCATTTACAGAAGTCCACCAAAGTGGAAGCAAATATACCAAACACCTAACAGATTTATGTTGTATGTGGTACAGTAACAGTGTTCTGTAATGAAGCCTCCTTCCCCCTTACCTCCACAGTGCTTCCTCCAGCATGACTAATTTCACAAAAAGCAGCAAGGAACCTCCCAGATGAACCTGCTTCAAGCTACAAGAGTTCCAATTCATTGCGGCAGCTGCAGCAAGTTGATGGTTGAGATGGAAGGGGCCTTTTGGAGCTTTTCCAAGAGGAGCACAATCAGCATCCAGAAACTCCCAGGGCGAAGCGAGCCCTCTTCAAGGACATTGGTTAAGACACTGAGATGTTTGGAACGAACTATCTGTGAAACTAAGTATGTGGGTGAAAGGAGTTTCATCTCAGGATTTAGATCCTTTCCTGAAACTCTAGTGTATCATACTGCCATTAACCAGTTATTTTCTTCTCTCATAATAATACAAAAACTGTTTGCTGTCTTCTTTCATGCCTTGAAAATAATGTCCACATAACAACAGTCTTACTGCTAGGTAGCCTTAAAAGTTCTTAATATATCACAAGGGAGGCATTTCACATTTTATTTCCCATAGCCACATGAATTATGAGAGAGTGTGGGGGCAAAAAAAAAAAACCATCATCATCTATAATATATTGTGATTCTTGAAGGACTCATTGTCTTCTGAAAAGTGAGTGATAGAAGAACCACTCTGAAGTGTGTTCAATTTTGAAGATCCATAAAATTGCCCTCTACAACAAGAAACTGAAGCAAAATCATCTGTTAGGAAGTTGTGCAGCTGTCAGGGCACACACCACCACTGCCGAGAGCAGCTCCTTCCTGAAAAAGGCGACTGAAGTAGGTGTCATAGCTTTGAGGGGATTTGGGCAGAAGCTCTTTAACTATCTACGCTCAGAGTCCACTGCACTTCAAACTTGAACCACATCTGTACTTCAGTAGCAACTTTTCTTGCGTTCTGTTTGTCTTTGGGAATTAGACATTGAGGGCACGTTTAGGTTCTGCAATATTTCTGTTTACATTGCTACAAGCGTCATTCATTATTCCAGGCAAATGGGAAGATGCTGAACACCTGCAAACTAGAGAGTGAGCTACTTTCCAGAGTTAGCTTAGTTTATGGTTTGAGCCTGCAGCCCATTCTGTGCCAAAGCATCTATTACCTAATTGTCAGTACAGGGATTTGGAGGCACCTTCCTGATCTTTCTGTGATAGAGACAGAAGTAGATCCATCCCGGTTCTGCTCTTGAGCACTCAGATCAATGCTTATGAAGCCCTCACATCACTGCGCATAACTCACATGATTGCATTTTCTTTTTTTAAATTTCACCCAAAGTTACCTGTATCAAAATGAAGAGTTTCTCTTTCCTTCTCCTTCTCATATTTTGAAACTTGCCTTCTCTAGTGAGCATGTTGCCAGAGAATAGAAAAGAACAAAAGCTGAAGCCAGAAACTGTGGAAACACACGCTGTACTGAGCTAACCAGCTATGCAAGACTCTTTTTGCAGATAAACTCTTATCCTTCACTATGGTAGAAAAATAGCTGTAATTTTCCAAAAATAGTGCCTGCTGGAACTTTGCCACCAAGCAGGAAACAGTGTGCCACATCTTCAGAAACTAAAAGTAAATAAAATGAGAACTCAGTTGTATATTTATTTCATGTAATTCAGATGGACTTTTTTTTGTTTGTTTTTGTTGTTGTTGTTGTTGTTTGGGTTTTTGTTTGTTTGTTTGTTTTTAGTTTTTTGGTGGGAGGGCATCGGGGAAGGAGAATGCAGGGAAGAAAGAGAGGAAGAGGAAGGTTGGAAGTGTCCTGGAAATCCTGGAAATTTTGCAAGATATTGAGCAATTTGGGAAGATCCACTGTACTAAAAAAACAATAAAAGAAAAATCTGATTCTTAGAAAGTTCCATAAGATAATCCATATTTGTTGGAAGTTAATGTTACTAAAATCACTTGTGAAAGACACTCCAGTGCAATTAGAAGTTGGCAGCATCTGAGCGAACAAGAGCTTTTGCATGTTTTTTTTTTTCTTCTGTAATTGTGATGGAACTCAGCTTGCAAAAATAAATATCTGGCTCTATATTTGCATGGCTATGCAACAAAACAACCATGGTCCGATATCAAAGGTCCAATATCAAATGCATAACAATCTTGTTATTCCATACTTTCTGTTCAAAGCTAGTATTTCATTTTCATTGTTCTTCTAATGGGAAACCTAAAAGGCTGTAGTGGGTTAATAGCATATGAATGTCAACTCAGGCCAGGTTCACTGTCATTGATGAGCTTTCTGGGAAAGTGAATTTAGGCTGATTTCTCTGTTGCTTTTGATATTGTCTTGTGCATTTTAGCCTGTGGAAAGGGAAAATTAGTTAGGTGTAGCCACATGGAAATTTCTAAGCAACTCTTGCTTTGTTCCATACAGTCGTACAAGCGCTAAATGGCATATGCTTAAACGAAAGTCTCTATTTCTGGAAGAAACACCTGTTAAAATGTGTTATAAATATGAACTCACCTGGGAAAAGAGCAGGAAAAGATGCTATATGATTATGGAAGCTGTTTCCTGTTTTCTGCAGCCCGCAGCCACACTGCCAATGCTCTGTGGGGTGCTGCAGCCACCTGATCTTGGGGGTGATGTCCAGCCAAGTGTAGCAGCAGGGATGCCATGCTTTTTACACGGCCTTTCCTTGCCCATGTTAATAGAGGTATTACAGCCCCTTAGTTTCTAGGATTTTTAAGCACCCTACAAACATACTAAATCCTTTTTTCTTTTTTTCCCAACTGTATTTCCACAAGGCCATGAGCTATCTGGCCACCAGTTTGGAGGATGGTTCATTTGTGAGATTACATCTCTGAGTTGTTTCGTTAATGGAATGAGCTTTAATTTTGCTAATGTCTCATGTCAGTGCTAAATATTGTCTTATAGCTCCTTCAGAGTCTTCAAACCTGCTTTATGTCTATTTAAAATAGTCTTAACACAATATTTTAAAATACAAGCGTCTTACTTTTTGCATTCCTCATCAAAGTTTGCCCCCACAGTGATGTAAGCCTCAGCCCAGAAGGCTAGTAATTCTAACTTGTGACCAGCAGAAATGCAACAATGCTTCAGTTTTTCTCTCTCTAATGTTCTGGCACTGTAAAACTAATCTACTCAACAAAGAACCTGGGAGAAGGTTGGATAAGAAGACCATCAAGAAATGTGGCCTCTTCACAACTGAAGAAGAATGTCCCATCACCATGCTGACTCTTTAGGAAGACAAACATTGCACTATAGCATCTAGATTTGCCAAAAAGCAACACATATGCAGTGTTTTAACCCTATTATTTTGCTCAAGCCAGGTGCCCTGTTTCCCAACCCTTCACCAATGGCCACTGCTGCTATCAGTGTGTGGGAAGAAGCTAAGGTATGGAACACAGAAAGAGAGGACACCATTCCTCCTGCTGAGAGAAGGTAGAGTATAGGAGAAGACTGAAAAATGCAACAGCCAGTAATGTTATAATACTGTATTAATATATTAATGTAGTAAGGGGTGACTCAATAACATATATTGGATGTACATTTATATGTATGTTTTTACTAGCTATTAAGTAGAATATGAGACTCTAAGTAAGAGACTTTGCTGGAAGCTGAGTTGCTTACTATTGGAATCCAAAATGTATAGCCATGCCGACATATGTTCCTGTTCTGATCCAAACTGAACTACTTGCTTATTTTTAAACACTTGCTTAAATCCCACTGAAGTAGAATAAATTTACACGTAAATGCTCTTTTCAAGCTAGGAACAAACTCCTGAATTTAGATCTTAGAGTTTACTGACTATGGAAAAAAATGTTGCATGTCCAGTTTGAATGCCATTACCTACTAGAGCTTCACTTTTCTACCTTTAAAAGCAATTTTGTAATACCATAAAAGTGCAATCTTCCAAGCACCAGTCCTTATCCAGGACTTACATTTCTTTTT
The DNA here is from genome assembly GCA_032275445.1 of Crypturellus soui. NCBI lineage: Eukaryota > Metazoa > Chordata > Aves > Tinamiformes > Tinamidae > Crypturellus > Crypturellus soui. Next base: position 46,335 of record JAUBNY010000696.1, on the reverse strand, counting down.
TTTTATCATTCGCCCATCAAAGATAATTTAAAAAGTCAAGCAGTAAAGCAGCATGACAAACCAGTCTCGCCAACCACAAGATAAAATTGTTTGTATACAACATGTCTCACAATGTTTCATCCAGTGGTTGAAGAAGTGGTGTTTCCTCACTTGTCCTTAGAGCAAGGAAATTGTTTGAAGTGTTCTCACACTCCGCCCACGTTTCAAAGTGCTCTTTTGCCATCTTGGGAGCTATTCCCCCCCCACCAAAAGTATTCAACTGCCGATTATTTTCTCAAACCCTAGAAAACAAGTTGCAGCCCCCTAGGACTGCTCCTTCGCATGTGCAGCAGCGGACTGCTCCCTACAGGAGTTGCAGGTGCTCCCACAAAACGGCGGGGACTGACCTTTTGCCTTTTTGCCCTCCTTTTCTTTTGTTTGTTTGCTCTTGTTTTGCGAGCTGTGCGCGCTCGGGGGGAGCACGGGCCGCGCTTCGCCTGCAGGTGGCAGCAAAGGAGCCCTCATGAGCAAAGAAGCAACGGGAACGTCCAAATAAAAAAGTAATAATTTTATATATTATATATATATATAAATGTATATAAAAGAAAATAGTTAAAATTAAATATGCGTGTACACATATATATACCCCCAAAATCAAATGGCAGAAAACCCACCCAAACATATCTGTTTTTTTGCCTTTGCTGTCTCCCCGCTAGATGACAGCAGCACAACTGGGCTGAAACAGTCAGTAATGGATTTATGGAGAAAACGATTTTAGCTCCGCTGCTAAACCCTCGGAGAGCAATGCAGTTAAGAAACTCTCATTATTGGCCATTTTCCTGGAAATTACAGTGCTCTTTGCTTTTAGGCTTCCCGCCTACAGGCCTCAATGATTTACAAAAATACATTTCTGCATTGTATGCAATGCACTTAAAGCAAATGTACTCAGACTGGAAAAAAAAAAACAGTTAAGTATTGTTGCATATTATTGCTTTAATGCTTTAATGTGAATAATTACTTTGTAATGTTAGCTATTAGTCTTGTAAAATGCTTCTAAGCTTTTACTCCCCATAAGCTGGTTGCATCTGATCATCCGGACAAAAAGCCTGTCTACATGAAAACTACAGCAGGCCAGCAGACTGAGTTCCCTAGTATATCTGCAGCGCCATTCAATTTTATAATACATGTACTAATTTTATGCCAATGGCTTTTTATTAAAATGCAGCTGCACTTTTGCTATAGCCTGGGCAGCAAATTAAAGCAACGTATTATTTTAACCTGGGTCTTCAAAGAAGTTATGGTACATACTGCAGCATATAAAATAGTTTAGTTTGATGGCACAAACTAGGCTCAAGCTTGGACCAGGAGAGGAAGCGAGGAATTAAATACACTTACCTTCCTGTTTCCCCATAATTGAAGATGAAACCACCCCAAATGAAGTCAATGCACCAAACCCTGCAGGGTATAAATAGAGCATGTCCAGGACTCAGAGGGGGCAATATACACTTGTCTACCTTTATCCTATTCCTGGCTTATTTCAAAGCACTTTCTTTATGAAGAGGGGCAGTAGTGATATATAAACCAGCTGCCCAGGTTACACGCCTCCATGAGTTTCACTTGTGCGAGTGAGGGCAATCCCCAGCTCTGCAGCAGTGTGGCCGTTTTTCAGACATAGAGGTGTGAGGGGTCTGCAGCACACAGAGAGCTTTGTGGAGACAAAAGGAACAATTCAAGTACTTTTCTCTTTTTGTTTTGTTATTAAATCTCTTTGCCATTTCATCTCTTATTTTCAATCTCCTATTTATTCTGAGATGCTTCAACTTAATTGTCTGACTGTCATCATTAATTTTTGTTCCTTTCCTTTACAAATGACCTTTTTCTTGTCTGTATCACATAATCTTTATACTGTATACACTAATTCCAATTTATACTGTAGTACAAATTCTGCTCCATTTTTTGAGGAAGCTTATTAATACTTATACTCTCTCTTTTGGGGTGACAGAGTTGCTACAGGTTCAGTGAATATGACACAGGGGTAAAAAATCCTTGCCTCAGATAATTCTTTTGATGAAAGTTCAAAGATTTCAATTTTTTTTTTCTTTTTCTTTTACTCCTCTGACAAAGCATAAGGAAATATTTATGCATTTAAGGTAGCATTTTGGTAAGTGCTAAGTTGCCACAGTAATGCATCCAGTCATTAGTAATGTATAAGTTTTGTTTGAGAAATCTTTGGGATATCTTGAATGCTACTTTGTCCTATTTTGCTATATTCAAATCATAGTTAGCATAGAAAGGTGAAGATGGTAGTGTGTATTTACTAGAACAAATAGTCAAACAGTTGCTTATACTGACCATATGTACCATACTAAAGATTGTATCTGGCCCAAATCACTATTCAAAGGAATAAGGCATTATGAAAAGTAGCTTATTTATAGTTTTCTTTTTAATTATACCCATAAAGCAAGTTCTGTGGTGCTCAGAGTATTTGTTTGTTTCAGGATCAATTCCGTATGCTGCACAGGAACATTATAATATAGGAATGTCAAACGAGTTGTATTTGTGACAAAAATTTTGGAATTCAAAAAAAAGAAGGGAGGGGAATAGCTTAATAAAAATTATTTATTGAAAAACTCCCATCAACAGTATTTGGCTGCATTAAGTAAGTAAAATGCTGAGGGTGAGTATGGTAATCAGGATGCAAACAGCTAGCACAATGAGCAGGATGATTCGGCAGCATTTGGAATGTTTTTTTTCTCTCTCTTTCTTTTTTATCAAGGTATCATACCCAGGAGTATAAATATCCCCCATCCAGAACTGTAGATCGTTAGGATTTTCCTAAAAGAAAAATCAGAAGATGAACTCAGTTCCTCTGTCTTGAACATAAAACCATTAGGACATAGCTAGAGTATTCTGACTATCATCAGATTGTGATTAATGAATTTAAGGCATCATAACATAAATGCAAGAGACTTTCACTTGAACATAGGTTGCACTACTTGCCAGATGCTGCAAATGCTGTTCCACTGGGGAAAATTAAAACCATATAATTTTTTTTAGTCAGGAATGAAATGTAAGACACTAGCCATTGTAAAGTGATTAAAAGACCTGAAGGAACCATTTCAAAGAAAAGATGCTAATTTACACATGCTGAATGAAGTCACTTTACAAAAGAAAGGAACAATTGAAAAACAAAAAAAGAAAAGAAAAGATAACCATAAAAGGGTCAACCTACATGCAGGAAGGGCTCTGCATTGTGTGAGTAAGGCGTAAGGCTGAAGAAATAATGTAAACTGATAAACAGAAGGATGTCATTTAAATTAATATTTATGTGACCATCCAGTGTATCATTCCTCATTGATAGGTCTCCCCACTATTTTTCTCCTGTGGGATAAAAGCTGTGCAGTCCCCATTTTATAGGTGGAGAAATAAGCTACAGGCTGTAGTGACAGAGGGCTTTCTCTAGTCACAGAGGTCATCTTCAGCCAAACTGAAACCATGGATCTCCAACCAGATGTAGGCTCCGTTTCATGGTGAGGTTCCCGCTGGTGTCACGTGTGTGCAGGAAGGCATGTCCATCCTCACTTCTGGAAGCCACCGGGGCGAGCAGAACATGCTGCCCGCGACGGGTGCGCACGTATCGTCACACGTTCTCCCATGCACGTGAGCAGCACCTTACCTTGATGTGGCTGGCCAAGTTGGAGTGCAGTGAATGCCTGTCGAAGTCTTGCGCGGTCCAGGAAGGAGTCTTTTTCTTCTCTTCCCAGTCACCCTCCACGTAGATATCGCTGTACAAGGGGTTCCTTTTGATGGTGGATTTTAGGGTGATGGGTGTAATGTGTTTCCCAAGTGCTTTATCTATCATTTCTTGGCTGGTTCCACTCAGTTCTAGGCCAGGCAGCTCTGTGACATTTCTCTTTTCTCTCTGTAAGACACAAGTTAGAACAGAAGGTGGCTTTCTTCTTCATTTGGATATGACATTGGCCCCATTCCAGGGTTATCATATGTAACAGAGTAGAAGCATTTTTAAAATTACACATGGACCAATTTTTCTTGTCCTGGGAAACATCTACAGTGAAATAGGCAGACCTGACTCTTCGCTTGTGTAGATTTTTTCCCTCTGTGGAAAGCACATGGGTACAATATGAAGGTCAAACTTCTCTGCTAACACGAACTGACACGATGGTGCTTGCAGGGGGAAGAGCCATTCTGTAGACGAAGGAGCACCGCAGTGAGGCTTGCAGTTCTGAGGAAACCCAGGGGAGCGCAATGCAGAAGCAGAGTAGTGAGCACTAAGCTGAGCAGAGGTGCAAGGGTTGTAGGATCTGGCTTTCTTGGAGAAGAGAGCAGGGGTATGACATGCCACAGGATGGATGAAGCACTGAGGCAGCAGGGCAAGGGAGAGAGGCTGCTGCAAGTTGGGGGTGAACTTCTGCTTTCAGTGGGAGCTGGCTGCAAAGTAACTTCATTACCCGCCTCGTGCCTCAGTGCCCTTGCACACACATGGACACGTGCGAGTCAGTCTGGGGCAGGCAGGCGTGGAAAGGGCTGGTTTCCTTGAAAATGGAAAGATGCAGAAGAGAAAACAACAGCCTAAGCAGCCCTGAGAGGTAGCATCATGCTGGCATCGGTCTTATTGCCAAATGGTGCACAAGTGACAAGGTATGTTTCCCATCAAGAATTATCATTAGTAAGTAGGTGGATCCTCAGTGCCCCACCAGTCCCTCTGTTAGTTCATGATTTCCATATGTCATTCCTAAAGCTTGACATAGTCCCTGACAATACCCTTTGCATTGCAGTTGGAGCTGGCACTGAAGCTCACTGGATTCTCCTGGCCAGATTTCAGCTGAGCTGGTGTTTTTAACTGTCATTTCTTTCTGACTGCGTTTTTTGTTATTATTTATTTCTCATTTAAAATTTGTCAAAGACCTTAATAATGCTTCCCTCAGGCTTGCTATATAGTTGAACTTGGAGAACATTTTGCTGAAGAAGGCAAACTGTCTCACCAGGGGATGTTCAGTTTCCTTAGGCTAAAATGTTGTGAAAAGAATGTGACTTGACAGTAATTATTAAAGCTGTTTTAAATTAAAAAAAAAAAAAGCAAAAGCCAAAACTGAGTATAAAAGGCATGATGCAAAATTTGTTCATAGAAGAGCAATTCGTGGCATTTTTTTTTTAATTTGCCTGAGGAATATTGTGGGCATCTCGTGGGCAACAAGGCATGGGAACAGGAGAATGTGGTACCCCAGAGGAAAACCAGCAGGGAAATATGATGGGAGGAGTGATGTGATTTTACCATAAAGCTGGAAATTAGGGCAGGAGAAGGCTTTGGAGAGCAGACATAGAAGTGCCAAGATAATGAGGAGAATATGCTTCAGTGCTGCTGAATGTTCAGTGGTGACACTTTTGCAGTAGCTACATCTTAGAGAGTAGCTATGAAAAAGGAAAAGGGAAGTTTGAAAATCAAACAAACAATACAAGATTTAGGTCCAACAAATGACACAGAGAAGCAGATTACATGAAACATATGTATTTACACAAAAAAAAAAACAGAGAAAGAAAAGGGGATTAGAGCATAAAAATATACTTGCATGTGTTAATTCAAGGTGAAAACTGTACATTTCTCCCATTAATATCTGCAAGATTTTCCAGCACCATTTTAACAGATTTTTGTTCCTTGATTCTGATTCAAGAGAATAAATGTTTAAAGAAAGGAGGAAGTATTGTAAACCACGGCATCTGTGTACATTACACAACTTATATTTACCATGCCTGGGAGCAAACTTGAGTCAGGGCGGTACGGCCCTGCTCTAAATCCAGCATTATAACATGTAGCTTGTGTCACCCTTTGCTAAAATGGGGCAGAGAATATCTCATCCTGAAAGCAAGAATGATTATGAACAAAATGAGAAACTGTAGTTGGAATTGCATTGAGGGAATATCCACAGCCATGCTAACATCCTATCGAACTCGGGATAAACAAGGCAAGCCATCCACCCATCTGGATCCCACGAGAAGGGTTCAATGTAAATCCTCAAGGTCCAGCAGATTGGACAGTGTAATACAGTGGACAAAGAGGGATCCCGGGGACCCCCAGAAACGCAGCTGCATCAGGATTCACGACCCAAACAGGCAGAAGCTGTTCGTGCTGCTGTGCCTGCAAGCCAGGCCGCCAGATACTGCAGGAATTGTTTTGCAACAACTCCTGAAACCAAATAAAAGTGAGTGATTACTGTATTCGCAAGTAATTTGGGGAGGATTGTGAACTTCTGTTGTGCAAAGCATTTGATGCTCCTCGAATAGTGCTCCCAGCATGGCAAAAGAAATTTTGCTTTTATAAAGACCTGCTCCTAAGAGGGGCGAAAATATCTGATGGACAAAAGGTGTCTAGGTGGTGACGAAAATCAATCCCTGTAGTATCTGTAACAACTGTGTAGGTATTGCAATACATCCATTCAGTAAATAAAATTTATTTATCAGAATATATAATTACTAAATCTTTTAAATTTTCTTTCTGTATTTTCCATTCCTCTGATCTGATAAAGGGTGCAGGGAAAAGTGATCAATAAGACTCTCCATGACTAGGCAAGCAAATGTGAAAACCAACGGGGCAGATATCTCACTTCAAGGACTCTTCATGACCATGAACACGAAGCTTATTATCAAAAAAAGGAAATAAAAAGCATCAGATGTGTTTTGCAGGGATGTGAAGCAAGATCATATACCAGTAGTCCCATACACTGGGAGCAAACTTGACATGAGGAGGAGATCAGAAGATGGTTGTAAAAATGTAACCCTGAATGCTAGCACTCAGAGGAAAAAAGAGGCCTTCATCCTGATTGCTTTTGTTACAGAGCGCCTGGAGTACTTTTGTCCTAGTAAGTAACTATTTACTTGAAAGAAGCTGTTTTGTCCATTGTTCTTTGCAGAGATCCGCAGGGTTGTGAGCATGTTACATAAAAACTGCTGTACAGAGTCAGCCCAAAGCTGCTGCCAACCTTGCAGCTGGTGTCTGGCTGTGGCCAGTTGCAAATGTCTAGGGAAGGCGAAGGGAACAGGAGAAGTATGTAATGCTTGTCTGAGCCAAGGGACAAGCAAGTGACTGTAACCCCAGGACATAGCTAAGAGGTGAAAATCGTGTCTTGCCAACTTCAAACACACGCAAAGGGTGACCTGAGAGAAAAGCTAAGACGACAGGGTTATTTAGTGTGGCCATTACAATGTGTGCAGTGGCAAAATTTGCAGAGTGTTGTGAATTTCTTAAACGCCATCAGCAGTGGAGCAGCACAGCACTCAAAAGCAAAATGCTCTTCAGAAGAAAGAGAGAAAGTTGGAGGATATAGGCAGGAAAGAATGCCTGGGAATTGCAATGACTGGCCAGATAGCCGAAAAGACGTCGATGCAGCTCGGTTCACAGCAGTGGAAAAAGACAAATAAATTGGGTGTATTCTTGCATTTGAAAACTCAGTGTGGGGCAGAGAGTCCAACAGGACTGAGAGCTTTTGGTGTCCAGAAAGTTGCCAGCAGCTAGCTCTGCTCAGAAGAACCAGCCTGTGCTTTTCATGCTGCTGCTCATGAGGGAGGGCTGAGATTCCTGCTTTATGGACTGTTGCATTAAAGTACATAATGAACATACTAACTGGGAAAACTCAGGCCCAGAAGAGCAAGGCAAGGCAAAGAGGATGACCAACAGCTTTTGTCTGTTAGAAATACAAATTTCTTTTATACAAAAAATGCATTTTTATAGCAGAAATACATCAAAATGCTTATAGGTAGAGGGAACACTCCAGAGCACTTAGGGGCACCTCAGTTTGCACTATGTCCTGATAAAGGGCTGGAAGGAGTGCCAAGAAACAAGAGCTTCTCGAATGGCTTCCTGGGCAGGGGCTTGCTGTCCAGCTTTGATGTCTTCACACACATGGATGGCCACCCTCGAGCGAGGAGCTGCCGGGAGGGAGCACACGGAAACCGTCCCGTGGCGCGGAGGGAGCTGCGGGACGGCGCCTGCTGGGGTGGCCGCCCCTCGCGGAGCCCCGTGGACGGATGTGCTTCCCCGCGCTGGGACGGGAAGCGGAGCCGGCAGCTGGCGCTCCCGCCAGGGTGGGGAATGGCCCCCGGCTCCCAGGGCGTCTGGAAAGGGGGAATGAGGAAGCAGAGCCGGCGGGGTGCGAGCTGATGCAGCTGGGCTGCTGCGGAGCCCAGCTAAGTATCCCCAGGGCCTCTTCTGTGCTGCGCTGACATATCTATTTATTTATTTATTTTAACCGAGAAGCTGCTACTGCCTCTTTAGAGTAACTTAACCCCGTCAGTCTCCTATCGGGGTAATAGAAAGATGAGAACAGAAAGAGAAAATAGAAAAAAAAAAAAAAAAAAAAAGGTAAAGCAGAGGAAGCTGCTGCAAGCTGTGCAGACATATAAGCCAGTAGGATATTAGCAAGGATTTCTAATACTATATACACTTCATGTGCTTAGAGGAATACAGTCCGGATTTTCTTGTTTAAACCTGAATTTTACCTCCTGTTTCTTTCCTCTTCTTCTACCTCGAAGTTCTTCAACAAGGCACATCTAGCAGCCGCTTACTACAATTAATTGCAATTTGTCATTATGAAACTTGCTGGAAAATGCTATGAAAACGCTACAACAAGTGGTAAACCCCTTACTTAATTGAAATAAAATAGGTGGACCACCACAAAGATGGTGACTCCCTTCCTTAAGTCAATGGGAAAACTTCCAGGGGTGTCAGCAGTGTGGATTTGGGGACGCTTGCAGCTGAATTAGCAGCAGAAGGCTCAAACTTACTTGCCATTTGTCTCCAAATCCCACAAACGAGATGATAGAACGAAGCAGAGAGAAAGTCAGCCACCATTTTGCTTACCTGTGAATAGACTCTGTTGTGCCACCGCTGCACTGCGGGTAAAGCTGCTTCTGGGAATTTCACAAGGTGAGCTTGGAGGAAGGCAGAGTTTTTCACCAGAGACTTCACCTCCAGCTGTAGGAATTTATCAGGGTGGTTGTTGTTTGGCAAAACGGAGAAATCCATGTTCCCCTGCTGTCAAGTAATAATGAAAACAGCCCAAGCTCCTGCTTCCTGGCTGTCCACACTCCTTCTATTATTAATGACATGAAGAGGGATACGACAGTTTCCTGAAACTGTATCTGACCCTGTTTGGTATCAGGCTCACTTATGTCATCTACCTATGATAAAAGATTATTTTGCAGTGGCAGAGAGGACAGGACATGTTTCTCTAAATGCTGAGCTTAAGTTTTCAAGTTCAAGGTCTAATTTGATAGATATATATATATGTGTGTGTGTTTCTTAAAGCTAACAGAGTATCAGTGAAGAGATGCATGAGACACTTAAATGCATATCTTCCTCAAGTGACTTGCCAAAATGTCAAGTTTACAGTATTTCTAAGTAAGCTTTTTATTTTATTTTCCCCTCCAGAAAATTAGAAGCAGTTCACAGTGCAAAACCAGGAGTAACACAAGTCCTCCTTTTCCATGGTGGAACCAAGACAAACCATGGTGTTCTGCTGATCAGCACCATTTTACTCAGACTGCTATGACATGCACTTTTCTTTTTGACTTTGAGCTAAGGAAATTCTCTCTATCATCATAGTCATTATTTACAATCAACTAAAGTTATCTCCTATTTAGGTTAACCTTGTATTCAAACCTTTCAGTTTTCGTTGGACATGTTTCATTTCTGGTAGCACTGCCACACAGGAACAGGTTTATGAAAGTTGAAAGGTTTTGAAAGTTCATGTTGAAATCTAGGGAAATCTACTTTGGTAGGTAGAGTTAAGCACTGGGAATTAGGGCATCATGAAACTTTTAGCTTATACTTAGATCAGAGAATCATTAAGCAGAAATTACACTGGCAAATTCACTTTCCTTATACAGGATTTCTGAGATTAAAAATTTAAAAAAGAAAAAATAAAACAAGCAAACAATTTGTAGAATTTCAATAGTATGAGATGTAATTCTAGAAAATAAATATTTTGAGATACATTTCAGTTAAAACCACTTATCTCATTAAAAAACTCACAGTTTTCCAGTATATGCTTATTGGCAATTATTTGTCAGAATACTTGTCAAACAAGTATTCAAGAAGAAACTCAGAGTTTCATATTAGCCTGTATTTGTGACCAGGGACAAAGAGACAGTAGGGTTCATTTCTGCTGATCATTTCTCCTGAGAATCCTGCTGCTAAATTTGCAATGCTTGCAATTCCATCATAGTGAAGACCTAAAGCTTCACAACACCCCTCCATAATGTACTCTTAGTGACCATTATGATGTTGTTCCTCCAGATCTAGTATAACATGTAGTTACTCTGTTTCTCTGCAGAATTAGCAGAGTAGTAGTTAGCATTCTACAATACCTAGGTACATGAATCTATGTTGAGCATAAATCCTCTTTTGAGCTCCCTGTGAGCACAAGATTTTTCCATGTTACTGTGGCATGCAGTGTGTGCATGTGGTGCAGCTGTGAAAAATTACTTATTGACACTGCTTCATGGCATAAAAACATAAAAATGCCCTGCTGGGTCCAAGCACCTAAGTCCAGGATCTAGATCGCTTTTTTTCCTGATTTTTTTTCTTACTACGCCTATAAGTCAATAACTTAAGACTGCAGTAACCAATGACACCACAGGCCTTCTCCAGACCTGTAATTACCATTTGCAAGTTGCAAGTTGTTACCTTTTAAGCATAGTTTAGGCTATTTTTCCATACCTGCAATAGTGTGCATATATTCACAACAAAGTCCATCAGCCAAGTTTGTGGCCAGTTAGTCAATTTTGTGAGTACCTCCTGGAGCTCCTAGCAACCAAGACAAAACTTGGTCATCCAAAGTAGATTAACATCATCCACAGAGTTGAAGATCTCCGTGCTTACTCTCTTTCTCTAGACATAAATGAAAATGTTGAACAAACCTGAGCCTAGCATAATTCCTTGCAGGCCCACACCGCTGACCCTTCTCCATGCTGAAAGGCAACTGTCTTTTGCTTCCTATCCTTTAAACAGATTTCTAGTAATAAAAAACCAATTCTGCAGTCCTGTATCAAAATAGTTTCTCAGATATTCTTTAATGTGAACATTTGTCAAAGACTTTAAGTCCAAAGACACCGTATTTATCAGATTGTGTTTGCCTAGGACGCTACAGAAACTGTGCTGACTCTTTCCCAATAGCCCATGTTTGTCCGTGTACTCAGTGACCTTGTCCTTTATTAAAGGCTATTACTGCAACTGGGAAAAGAACTTCTGAGTCCATAACCCATAGTAGCAGGGTCTCCTGGACTCCACTTTTTCTGCAGGTCTTTTTCCAACCCCAGTTACTTATTAGCATCTAAATTACACAGTTGGTATAATATCCTTGCATATTTACTTTAAATTAATGCGACTTCTTTGACCACCACATTAAAAGGAATGAGCAAGGAATGAGCACAACTTTCCAGCAAAAAAAAAAAGGCTAGTGCAGTGAATTCATTGAACTTCTTTTCACTTATCATTTTTGATCTATTTTAAAATGGGCAAATGACACTGTGTCTTTGTCTTTGAAAATGACAAGGGAAACTGAATGAAAAAATAATTAAAGAAATCAAAACAAAACCCATCCTCCAGAATGAAACAACAAACACCAGCCCCCCAAAATGAAATCATATTAAAATTCTGGTATTTCTTTTCTCTTTCAGAAAGGTTTAAGAAGGGGAACTTCCAGCTTTTGGTCACTGCTGTGTTTTGCTAGTTTGCATCTGCAATGAAGTGTCCCTGCTGTGCACTGCCCGAGCACAAGCCCCGTGCGCCACTTAAATCCCGCTTAATCCATCAAAATAGAGCCTAAGTGGGATTTAATTAGCAGAGAGGTCTACTCGAGCTCCTGTGAACTGGAGTGAATTTCACCTTTACTCGCCAGCTGAGCTTGACTGATTGGAAATTCATTAGCTGAAGTGTTACATATTCATCAGGCTGGAAGGAAAACACATTCATGCCAGACCATGCAGGGGGAGGAAACAACTCCAAACCCAGCAAACCGGGTGCGAACCGAACGTCTGCTGGTGCAGATGGCAAGTGCCTCCCTGAGCACAGCTGGGAAGCACGGCCAGATGCCGGTCAGCCCCGTGCCCTGCCGAGAGCGCGCCCCACACCACCGGCCGGGAGCGTGCCCCACAGCTGCTTGCTGTTTTCTAACAAAACAGATGTTCTTGGTCTCTGTTGCTCCTCCAAATGCTAAGGCAGTGCATCCAAAAGTGCAAAAGCAAAACTAATTTGTTCTGAAATTCCTTCAGAGAGAGAAGTAAGAGGCATCTTTGCTTTGTAAACACAGACCTGCTTGCAAATGATTCACATACATCTAATTAATCACTTTGAACTATTGATACAGGAGGATTGGAAATGGAGCTGAAATTATAAACCAATTTCACTCACTATATTTATAGTGAATATTCACTTGGCTGTGCAGCTTTTTATCCTTGGTCATCCCCATTCAGACTCCTTTTGCTTCATGATGTGCTGCAAGGATGATCCGGGTAGAGTTCACTCAGCTCTTTGCAACAGACACAGGAAGGGTTAACATGAGCTTCTCTATTTTGTAATAAAGTCAACTTCATTGTTCATGGAATACGTAGAAACAGTAGAGCATAAACATTTAAGATTGCATGGTTGATACACCCAGGTGAAAAAAAAACAGAGGTTTTCTGGCCCTTACTTTGGAAATGTTAACATTTGTTTGATTTTTTTTGCTTTAAGTGATTTGCACTTGCTTTATTCCAGCAAGTGCAGAAGTATTTGTAGGACTGGATTTTGGGTAAGGATGAAGAAAATTTAAAATAACCATCGCATTTTATGCCTGTCAACTACAATAACTCCATTATATTTTAAAATGTGTGTCTGTGAAACTGAGGAGTTATGTACAACAGCAGGCAACAGCAGCTGAGCTTTCTGTGCATTGATACCACACTGTGTCATTTTAAATATACAAAATATATCTTCACACTCTGTAATGTCAGAGATATTTTTCTTTTCTTTTTTACTTTTTAATAGCAAAGGATATTTAATTTAAAATTATACATAAGCACATCATTAAAGCTGCAGTTTTTGAATGCGTGGCAGTATCTGCCAAATGTAAGGGATTACAGCTATTTGAAAGCACATATATTGATTTTATTGGGAGGTAGGAACGCTGCTAAGTATTCGTACTGGATGCGACTGCCATCCTGACTGGCAAGCCTCAGCATATTAAAATCTGTGTGGTTTTAAGGAACTTCACGGAGAGATTGAAAAGGCATAATCGCACAGACCAAAAAAGTTTAATTCCTTTCATTTCCTCTGGGCACAAAATCATACATTGCATTTAATTGTGCCCTGAGTCAATTACTTATGCCTATCAACAAGCAACGCAGTCCAACACACAGTACTTGCTACAAAGATGTCAGGTGCTTCCTGGTTGAGGTCTACTGGAACACTGTAGTAATTCAGCATGGATGGAAAATTCCCCTTTCTGTACTGCCTTGCAGGGATGCAAATTCACATTAAATCGTTACAGTCATTACTATATCCTGTGATGCCTTTCAGACCCATTTCTCCAGCTGTCTTGCCTGCAGGGCTGGCCATGTATTTTCAGAGCATATATTTCGGAGAATGTCAGAGCTCCTGTTAGGATACGGAGGCCGAGGTCTTACTCCCTTCCTACAGCCAAGTTTGAGGTTTATGCAACTCAGGGGAGATGTTATCTCTACTGCACTGACTACTACTTTATTATACCTTGCTTTTCGTATACGAATCCTCATAAGGGTTATATCTGCCTGCACCCAGAGAAAAGTCAGGAAACAGGAGCATTTGCTGTAGGCAACACTGTGGCAGTTGCCTGCTCCTACGCAGGGCTCGATGGATCCTGCCATCAGACAGGGGATGTCCCAACAGGAGAAATGCAAATACCCAAAGAAGCTTTACTTTTTATTGAAAATGTAAAAACCATGTGAATCATGTACAATATTTTCTCATAAGGAAAATTTTAGCTGTTTTATAACGTTTCACAAAACTGTAAAACATTTTATTTTTATAAAGACTTTTTCATAAAACAAAGATAAAACTAAAGTAGTATTACAAAGCTATTTTCTAAATCATCAACAGAGAACTGAAAATGTTTAACAGATTAACTCATACAAGTGGCAGGAGGAAGGACTCTTCCATTTGTAAAACTGCAAGAGAATACACAAAGGTATAGAGGGGCAATGGGTCTTTTCTTTCAAAACATTTAAAATCAAGTGACATGTTAAAACAGTACAGACGTGGTTTCATAGGATGGTACAAATTCTAGGACTGCATTTCTCTACACTACCTCGAACAGTGCAACAGTGATTCAGTGTAAATCTCTACAGTGTTTCATTGATTCAATACTTGTGTTCAAGTATGTGTCCATGAGAATGATTAAAATCCCTACTTAGCTATTTTGATTTTCCTGTTTATAATAGGTTATAAGTTACAGTAGATTATCCCCTTTAGTATGTTTCTAAATCAAATGAACTGATTTCACAATACATTCTGTAATAACCTGTTCAAAAATGTTAGCTTACCTCAACATCTGTTGCAAAATACACCAAGATCATTCTGACTCTGAATGCCAAAAATAAAATAAAATTAAAAAGGGCTTTATTTCCATATACAGCAAAACTATTCAGCTAAATTAAAATAAATTCAAGATAACATGATGCCTTTTTTTTTTTTTTTTTTGGCAACAGAGGGACGACCCCTACTGAAAATAAACATTTAAAATACTATTTTTTTTTAATTCTGATAAATGTATCCAAAATTGTTCACATAAAAATTAATTATGAAAATCTCAGAGGATAAAACAAGTAGCATGTCTAACCAAAACAATAAAGAATGTCTGGCAGGCAAAAAATAAATTAATTTGATTAAATTATAGGTAATTTGATAATATTTGGTCTGAAGAAGCGTGTGTGTGTGTGTGTATGTGTGTGTGTGTGTGTGTGTGTTCATAAATAATAAGATCGCAAAGAGCTGAAAGCCAGTCAGCCTGACAAAGGTCAACTCTTTTGATGCATTTTTTGCGCATAAAAGTCCCTGCATGTCTCACAGCAACGCTGATACCACCTCATGTCTTGACAGAGGTTCTTCTCTCGTATCACCCTGCAGTACACTGGCCACTGGTCTCCCAGGCACTTGAAAGTTAAAGCAGCTGTGAAACAATAACAATGAAAAGGTAAAATACACTTAACTAAGCATAACATTTATTACTGAAGGATCAGGTAGCAAAGGTGGAAAGGACACCACAGTGTATCTGTGGGTGGAAAAGGAGAATAATGTAGTTCAGATTTCAATAGCAAAAACAAAACATTAATTTAATGAAAAAATACTGTTTATAATGAGCAAGTTGCATTGAAATTTCAAGAGAGGGATAAACATATCCAGACTCCTATACGGCAAGGAGCAGCTTGGAGTGGTGCGAGATATCAAGACTTTGTGCTGTCATGTAAATGAATAAGAATTGAATAAAACTACACAATGACTTCCCTACATGTTCTTGGTAAGTGAAACAATCTAGTAGACCTTCAAATTTTGTCTGACACTTTAGATCAAAAGGACACAAATGCATTGTATCACTAGCTTGAATGCTACAGGTGCCATACCACAAGACATCCTTTTAAGCACCAAGGTATGAAGACAGCTGGAAAGTCTTGCACTATAGTAGAGCAAATTTGCTCTACCCAGGAAAATGAAACTTACAGTAGAGAATCAATATTTATTGGTACAGATTTCAGCAACAGGTCAATATACTTTTCCAGTTTATCTCATTCACATCTCAAATGCCTAGATGTTGTGTACTTTTTGCTTTTTCCTCTTCTTTTGAAGTATATAGGAAATGTTTTAAAAATTTAAATCTTCCTACTCCATTTGCCTGACTGCATTACCCTCTTTTTAATCACTTCGATAGATTGTTCCTCCTCTGCGTCAAAGTCAGATCACTACTCAACCTCCCATCTTTCAGCGGTTTATCCTCATCTGGCTATGTGACACTCTATTGCCATCTTCTAACAACAGGAATTCCTATCTGTTAACTTCTTTCTCAGAAACCTTCAAAAATGGGAAAAGTGCCCTTTGGCAGTTAGGAACATTCACAGATAGAAATCTGACTATTCTTCCTTTGCACAAAACAGGCTTAAAGTTTCATTTGTATAATCTCTTTTCGCTTGAAACCAGTATCCACCCCCACTCATCCAGCTGCTTCACTTAAGTCCTTTTACAGTGCTTATCACAGAAGGACCAGGATGCCAAATTTGGATCTTAGCACCTTCTCCCATTCAATATGCAGAGCATACACGATAGATGAGAGAATAACGAAAGAAGGACACAAGAAAGATTCTCTAGAACCATCACAAGCATGGAAAATCAGTCTCAAAGGATGATTTGAGTTACTCTTCTTTCTTAAAAAAGAAAAAAGAGAGAAATTGAGACTTTTTTTTAAGCGTAGAAATAGATGACACAATCCAAGTGAACTTCCCATGGTGGTATCCACTAATCTATAGGATCTGTAGTGCATAACAGGAACAGATCCGGAGGCCAAAATAGTCAATATGCTCAAGAGAAGCACAGCATACCACTAACATCAGCGCAATCCACTCTGCTTAGTCCAATCCCTTTTCACGGCATTTCAAATGAAGTCAAATTTTGATTAGTCTGAAGTTATATTTATTTATGTAAAACTTTGTGGTTTGTTTTGCTCCATGACCCAAGGCTGCGTATACCTCCCTGGATGGAGAGGCCAGTGATGGAGCAATTAACAGTCTTGCTTCTGAGAGATCAGCTGAACAAAGAAAGGTAAAATGCGAAG
The DNA here is from genome assembly GCA_032275445.1 of Crypturellus soui. Lineage (NCBI taxonomy): Eukaryota > Metazoa > Chordata > Aves > Tinamiformes > Tinamidae > Crypturellus > Crypturellus soui. Next base: position 29,506 of record JAUBNY010000696.1, on the reverse strand, counting down.
GACAACTTTACAACAGTGAAAGTGTAGAAGAGAAGGGCCCGAAGCAACAGCTGCCACCTCAGCCAGCAAACTGAATCAATGGCCACTGCACAGAAACATTGAAGGGTTAAAAACTTCAAACAGAAATACCCTTCAGCTCAAAGGAAGGATTACACACAGCCTGAAACATTAGACTTGCTTTCCATGCAGGAGTAATCTATTTGACAGGAGGGTTTATCTTAACAACGGTTCTGGAAAATCATCTGGAAAGGCCATGCTATCCTACCTACAGCAAGTCTTTGAATACGCCCCAGTCATGCTCAAGGAACAGAGTAACTTTTTAGGGAGCTAATGAAAAGACCATCATTATCCCTCCAGGAGGAAATGGAGTTACAATTACAATTAACAGAGCTAACAGCTCTGTGTTTATGCAGTAACACAATTCCTTTAGGAGCAACAGAGACCTGGAGGAAGCTTTTGAATTTAATGCAGTAAATCTCTTCACATTAACAATTTTCTTTCACATGCCCTCATGAACCAGGCATACAGTACAGAAATCTGCGTTAAAGATAAGTGAAAATAATTATTTATTTAATAATTATGTTCCTTAAATAAGGGTGTCCTTGATCTCATGAAAGTATTTATGAGCCGTTGAAGGTAAAACCACGGATTTTCTTATCTAGAAAATAGTTTGACAGGAGTGGCCAAATATATACGATATCAATTCCTAGGCTCAAAATAAAAAATATGCTTACCGAGGATGTTTTGAATATATAATATAATATAATCCCAAAATATTGTCCTTCTTTGGATAACAAAATGCTTTACTCTGTTGAGGTACTGTCTTTCTCTTTAGTATTTCTCACCGAGAAATGGAGACAGAGATGAGTATTTGGAAACAATTTCCATCTCCTGAGACCCACTTCTTTGTTTTTAAAATGGGATTATCATTGTTCAATGCAGAAAAAGACTAAAAAAAGTAGTGTACAGAAGAAAGGTGTCATTTTAATTGCTTACCTAACCTGGGTGATGTTATTGTGTTAACGTTAATTTTTTCATTGCAGGGTTGAAGATGACAGGGTCTGTAGGCTGCAGGCTTTTCCGAGGAAAAACATTCGTTGCCGTGCCTTCCTGTAATCTTGTGCATGCACTGGATGACTCGGGACTGCATTCCTTTGCCACAGGTAACAGAGCACTGGAAAGCGCAGAGCACATACAGTCACTGGAAAGGTATTTTTCCCTGTAAACATGAAAGTATTATGCCAATCTGGCTGACGTCAATGGCATTACTTCAGATAACAGTAACCCAAAATTTCTGCCTTCTGCTCAGTTAGCTAAAAAAATGAATTAAAAAGTACAAAATATTTGGCAGTATCACAAAAACACTGATTTCAGCTTCCTACTGCTGTCGAAGCCTGTTTTGCAAAGCCAGCAATGAGACCGAGGTGCAGTGATATGCCCAAACAGGAGAACAGGGCTGTTCTCCTCTTTCTGTTTCTTAATTTACTCTTAAGAGTCAGTGAGGCTGATGAAAAAAAAGGGAATGCTCGTAGACACCAAGGGAAGCAGCCTATTGCAACAAGTTCCTACTCCTCCTGCCAGTGCTTTCTGCATTAAGCAGAGTGATGTTTTCCCCTGCTTTACCTTCACGGCTTCAAGTTTTCATGTGTGTCCCACAGATTAAGCAGACGCACTGTGTGAGAAGATGCTTGACCTTCCATCAACCTTCCCAGCTTGTTGCCACAGGGAATGAGGTGAGGAGAAAAAGGTAAAACACTAATGATAGTAACTTTCTGCTTTACCACTGTAATATATTACTCTGGGAAAGAAGATTGGGCCATGCTTTACAAATGCATGCAAAACCTATTCTGGACCAAGGAAACTACTCTTCCTCTTCAGTGACATTTTCTGAAAAAAATTTCACAGCACATAGGCATTAAGCCTTAAAAAAATTAAAGTTTATTATTAAGCTTTAATAGCTTTAAGATAAAGCCATCACCATCACTTTAGCTACAATTTCACCGCAAAAAAATATATATACTGCAACTTGCTCCTACAAGCTAGCAATTCTGACTCATGTAACTAAAAAATCCATTCAGTTTTGGAAAGATTTACAACACATAACATCTTCAAATATGACTTTAAATTCTTGCATTTCATGATGTGAACATCAGCTGCACTCTGCTATATGCATAATCCTGACAGCACATATAGTATAGCAAATTTTAATTTCATAAATATTCTCAAAACATTGCCACCATGTCCTTTAGATTCTATGTCATACGCCCTGAAAAGTGACACCCAAGCCAAGTGGCAGTAGATACACAGTAGCAAGCCTCACTCTTCACTGCCTTGCATAGTCGTTTTCTCTGTATACTGGATGGTTAGTCTGATGTTGCATCTGCCAGCATAAACACACATTTTTGAAAGAGGCATGTAAAAGTTTAAACATGCTAGCCTAGGCAAAAATGGGAGCTGGGAAGTTTCAAGTAATAGCTGGAAGAGCACTGAAAAGAGAGAGGCAGAAGATGCTATAATGACAGAAGGTTCCCAAACACCCTCTCTCAAGATGCAGACAGTTGGAGATGCCAAGCCTACAAAGGAACAGTAACATTTGAGTGTAGAGTTCCGGCCCTTTACTTGCTTCTGGATAGTATTGTGAATGCTGTTATTCAGAGGAGAGAAATATTTGTCAAATGGGGAACACTCAAAAACATAACCCAAAAGTGGTGAGATGTTTCAGTCCAAAAGAGTTATGACAGACTAAGATAAAAACTTGAAGGGTGGTCTCAGAAGTGAAATTAAACAATGACATCCTAAAGAGGCAGTAAATGGACTTCTTGTGGATCTGAAGGGGCCTTTCCAGTCTCACTGATACAAATCAGGAGGAACTCCCCAAAGCTAACAAAGCTGATATAATTATTTGCAAATTCAATCAGACACAACGTGCATGGTCCACAGCATCCACACATATTCAGTGAAGAACACAACTTCAATGAAAAACAACTTTTTAATAGCAACCACAACTTAATGTATAAACATTATGCTGACTATAGGAGTAAATCCTGATAGTAGTTAAATCTTTTCAAAAGTCACTCATGAACTTTGAATTTAGTATGCTGTTTTTAAACTGCATAAGACAGAATCAACAGAATCACTCTTCCTGAATTCTATGCCTTTTTCATGTGCAGCTAAAAATAGTCTGATTTTCTTTAATGACCAACATTATAGATAATAACCATGTATTATGATATATATATATATACACACATACACACACACATTTACGCACATACCAAAACTTAATCACCAACAAAAGCCACAACATTGATTTTAATCCTGCTGGAAAATAATTTCTTGGATTTTTTTCTCCATAGTTTCAGGCAAATTCCTATTTTCATGGATTAGTGATCAAGACAATAGTATATCAAAATTAAGAAACCTTTTTTTTCCCTAACATTCACATGTTCTCTTTTATCAGTTACAAAGAGAAAGGACAGGTAAGGTGGATCTGATACATATGATACGTTGAAAATAATTTCTCTTTGGTTACCCCCAAAATAAACAAATGAACCCTAGCTGCTTTTAATGACTGCAGTTGAGACAACATGCAGCAAGTGGACAGATTTCTCTCTGAGGTAATCAGTGTTTAGGCCCTGAATAAAGAATTTAGCAATTTTTTTCATTAACATCTCTTTAGTGCTTGAGCCACAGTATTTTGTATAACAGAGGCTTCTGTGGCATATCTCAATGTGCTCTGTGAAGCAACACACTCTAGTTTTCTATCCAAAGACATATACATTTGCAAACTTAATTTTAATTTGCATGAGCCCTTACCAGCATGCCAACTTTTGAGGAGGAAACTGAGTCTGCAGACTAATAAGATGACATGTCTCGGGTGACACCAAAAACACGTCACAAAACAAGCAACAAAATAAATCACCAGTCTTTTTTTTCCCTCCCCCCACCAAATGGTACTAATATTTAACTTTGCATTTATTTCTATTTTATTACACTGGGAAATCCTAGTCAGGTTTGAAAGGTGATTGTGATTGTGTGGACAGGACCTCCAAACTGAATTACACTCTAAACTTTCAAAGTCAGGTTTATATTTGTTTAAAATTAAAGAGAGGATTTTCAAATCTACTAATGTTTTAAAACCAAGCAGAGATCTGGCAGTCAAGCTATTATTCCTTACTTAAACAACATCAGTACCAGCTATAGAGTCTAAATTTAAAATTAATTTAACATTTCTACTTATTATCTGTGAATCAGAAAAAAAAATGAGGTCACTTTACCATGTCGATGTCATCTCTACCACACTCAAGTCATGTCAAGTCATATTTCTTTTAGCAAAATCTAAACCAACGGAGCAGATGCACACAAGGCAAAAGAACCATTTCTAGATAGTCATTTTAATAGCACTCTAAAATAAAATGAAAAAAATTCAGACATTCATGCATTTTATTTGCATGAAATTAGGAAACATACAACTCAGGTATGGCATTTCACAGCCATAGCCAACTGACTAGCAGTTGTATTTGCTAGCTATGCAAACAGCTCCAGAACAGCTCAGGTTGTCTCCACTAAGCCATCTTAGACCTGACTCTATGCAACACACACACATCAGCCAAATGTCGGCTTAACTGAGCACAGCCAGTGAATACAGGAAAATGTAAGGCACCCATAGTGTTTTCCTTTTTACCTATGCAAGGATATGGACTTGGTCCAATCTCCCTAGAAGACTGCAGTTTCTGCAAACCAGCTAGCTGCAATTCAGAGCAATAGCCCTTACCCTCCCCTTGGCACTCACCTTACTGCATATGCACGTTTGCATTCTAGCCAAAGGAAGTTTTCCCAAACTCTCTCTTAAGCTTGACCCACTTTTGGACTTGCTCTCATTGAAAATATTCAACTGGAGGCAAATAACACTTGCTATATGTGCAGGTGTCACATCTTAGGCAGCAATTTTGGCATGCAGTTAAAACTGCATAGCTTCTGTATACTTCTGCAGTTTCCATATTTAAAACTGCAGAAGTCTTTCAACTTAAGCAAATACAAATACTTCTTTACATATTTAGCAGTGAATTTAACGAGAAAGCAATACAGTCTGTCAAAAATATGTTTTACATGCCTTTATAAATATAAAATACATAAAAAATTACTGCAAATACCGATTCCAAACCAATGTGAAGCAATGTTCAGAGATTAAGCACATCACAGATTAATTTCAACTCATTGCTTTAATTGCTAGCTAGCAAATTTAGAGTGTTTTTCTATAGATTTTCTTCCCTTTCTTCCAATGCCACACTTTCATATGCTACTCCACACTGCTGTGGTAGTTCATTACTTTTCATTTCTGACTACTCAGATGACCTACATTTTAAGGCCATGTAGCTGATTAGCAAAAATTCCCGCAGGACAACTGTGTTTGTAGGTTTAGACTAAATGTTCTAATATGCAGCCAGAGTTTTTTTTATGTGGCTGTTAATCTGTGCATTTTGGACACAGTCCTAAAGGTACTGTAAAACCATTCAAGCAGCAAGACATGTAAAACATTCCTGTTAAAGATTACAAAAAATATCCTAGATAAATACAGTTAAGAGATTTTTTTTAAAAAAATAATCTTTTTCTTTCTCTCAAATGAAATCTATCCACACTATTTGAATTTTGTCCTACTTTTGAACTTCTTTTAAACGCAGTTTCAGAGACAGATAGCTAGGCGTTAAATATAACAATCCTTACACTTGGCATGCACACCAGTTACCCAGGATTCCTTCTTTCTGCTCCCTGCCAAAGATATATATTCTGGAGAGAATATATATTCCCAGGGCCAACAGCTGAGGAAGGTGCTGTAATGCCTTAGTTGTTTCCAGCTGGCCTCCATAAGAAGTAGGAATTCCTAAATTAAGGGAAAAATTGTCACTGGCAGACAGTAACGGTCAAAATGTATCTTTTCTGCCAAGACAAGAGGCAATCATTGCAGAGACGGATACAATCCACAGTGAAAAACTCACTCTGTGACAATGTTAACAGAATTGACTTGGACAATTTATTTTCAAGAATAAATGGATTGTTCAATAAAAGGTTTTTACAAGTCTAAGTAGCATTCAAAGTGGAGGGAGTGGAGTTCTTATAAGGAAACTCAATGATGACTTCTACTGGAAATTATTAGCAGAGCATTCCTAATCATTTATGTATACATTTTTCAGTTTCAACATTTAAGCAGCTTCAACCTTTTAATAAAGCAAGTGTGAAACAACAGGGAAAGCAATCAAACATTAGTGAAATACTTGTGGACACGCTTGCCTTTTCTTTGCTTAGCTTGCATTTTATAAAATTTGCTTTTGCTTTTGTAAATTTTGTAAAATTTGCTTTTGAAGGCAAGTAGTAAGTAAAATAATGCATTTCTTTCTCTATAGACTTCAAGCTGTTTAAAAATGTTCTCAAAGGTTGCTAAATAAAGCAAATCATCTGCAGCTTATATACTCATTTTTTTTAATAAAGACATTTGTGAATTGTGCAGCTAATGCGGAAAAAAAAAGAGAGAGACTTAAAGATCCAAACATAAGATGGAGTCTGAGTTCTCCCATGCATCATTTCCAGGAAGGTTGTTCTGTGTCTCTCATTTCTGACACACCCAACACCTCCATATACGAATGCCAAATTTAAATTTCAGAAGTTGTGCTAAGTTTAGCTGAAAAAAATTCTGCTGCTGGTCTCTCCTAAGTTCAGCAATTTCATTCGTCATTTTATTACTACTATTATTATTTCTTTTATTTCTTTCTTTCTCCTGTCCTTCTTTTTCTTTCTTTCTTTCTTTCTTTCTTTCTTTCTTTCTTTCTTTCTTTCTTTCTTTCTTTCTTTCTTTCTTT
>JAUBNY010000696.1:10229-22552 GCA_032275445.1 Crypturellus soui | reverse complement strand
CGTTGCTCTTCTTTTCTTGTCTCTTCTCGTCTTTTCTTTTCTCTTCTCTTCTTTTCTTTTCTTCTTTTTTCCCCCCCTTTTTTTATTTTCAGATCTCCTTTCTGAAGCATTCATCAGCACTATGTAAAGGTTCAAAAGAGATAATAGTTGAAAGGAAGGCAGACACAAGCCTTGGCTCACATTTGATAAGCTGGGCAAGAGATATGGCTATAATGAAGGAGATGGGACATTTTTAAAAATAAAGTTTGGTGAAAATAAAGTTTAGTGAAAGGTAAGGAAAAGTAGTGACAAGAAGCCACTGAAAAATTACAAGTATAATTTGAATGCCAAAAGTAAATAAGGTATTTAGTGCAAAATGATTACTTGAGAGATTTTTTTTCTAGGCTTGCATATGAAAATTTCTGCCTTGCAACCCATGCTGAGAGCATCACTGTTCGTTTGCTCAGAATCAGTATTTGCTCCATCTTTGCTCAATCTTGATTGATAGATTTGCTGAACGAAATATACTTGGCCCACAGGTAAAGGCTGGCTTCACTTTCCTAGTGAAAAGGTGAGAAACAGAAGCGAGGTGTGAAAAGTGCGATGAAAAGAGGCATGAGCCGCTCCTCAGGCTCAGGGGAAACTGATGACCTAGTGCACAGTCTACATACAGGTTATGCATGGGTGGGCTACAGTACCCTGAATTTGAAAGGAGAAATCTCTTGCAAGACTGAAGTGTGTTCTAATGTGGCAAGAGGGCATGGATTTGGATCCCCCTTAAAACAGGAAAGAGAAAAAGGGATTTTTTTTTTTTACAATGAATGGCTTTACTGACTTCTAAATCTCCTTCATTTAGATTTATTTCCCCACGAAGAGAAGTCTTATTATGGATCTATTCTTCCCCTCTGATCCCCAATACTAAGTTCTTCAAACATTCAAAGCAGAAGTTAACACTTGAGAATAAAGCTGCAATAATTCCATTCATGACAATGCAGAATCTTGATTCAAAGAAACAACAAAATGTTTTACAATCTCTCAGTTCCTCCCTACACCAAATCAAGGAAAATTTCAGCATTTTCCTCTTAAAATAAATTATCTATGTCAAAACACATAAAATAGTTGGAATGCTGCAGTACCTATAGGAAGTAAGATTTCTCTAAACACTTTACAGAAAGTACAAGATGGACTTTATTTTCCTTATATTCTCAATTTTGTTTTTAGGCTTTCTCTAAATCTACTTTTAATACAAAAACTTATATAAATTTCCACCAGATCAGTTTTAGTACATCTATACTTTTCATCCTTTTCTTTTTTTCACTTCTAGACACACAGATAAATAGTATTTGACACTTGAATGTCCTAGTATTTACATAAAAATAAGCTGGTGAACTTTGACACATGCTAAAACAATGTTCTACATACCTGCAGGAATCTACTATAAAAAGGAGAGACATTCATACTTACTGACTATATTCAAATATATCCTTAAAGAACACATTTAAACTTCAAGAAGAGCCTGAATCTTCTATGAGAATGTTAGACAACTGGTACATAATACAAGTCAACACTTTTAGCCTCATATTTTTATCTCTTTTCTTTGGGTTAAGGACACCCAGCCAAACGTATGTTCCTGTTTAAGTTTAAATACATCTTGGCCCTGTGGTACACTTGCTAAATCAACAGAAGGTCATGTACAGCTCTACAGGTCAAACATAAAATTATTTACGTGCTTTTCAGTGATGTGAAACCTTAGTTTTTATTTTCCCAGTTTTCTAACTTGCCTTTGTCCTTCAGAGTTTTTAAAGGATGTATGCATAGTTATATATATACACCAGAAACCAAATATTCAGCTTCTGTGTGTGTGTGTGTGTGCATTAAAATAAATCTATGGTGGTTGTAATGTTTTGAGATGAAGGAAGTGTAAATCTCATCAGAACTAGTCTTTTAGGAACTTTTTGCCCTCCATACACGAAAACAAACTCCTCTCAGCAGCACTTTTACAGAATTGGGGTTTATTTTCAGGGTCTCTATGGATATTTTACAGTTCAAGCAATACTAAATGTTTATTTAAGGACTTGTGGTGTTTTTAAAGTGTTCCGGCAAATAACTACAGGAGAAAATATTTGTTCAAGGCATGTGAAAAAAATCAGTTATTCAGGTGCAACCTGTGCAAGAGAATTCACATTTAAGGAACTAGACTCTATATGGCCAGCAGTTTAAAAAAGCAAAAAGTCAAAAAACAATATATTGTATATATTATGGCCATTAATGCTCAGTGATAAAGAAAAAATTATACCTCACACTTCCATAATTTTCCAGGGATGAAAACTATCGCACATGCAATCAGGAATATTACATCCTGAAAGAAGCCAGATTTGAAGTCCTAATAATTAGATTTTTCTCTAAAATTTATTGAAAAATGTGGCTGTGGTCTGATGAGAATGTACCTTCGGACTAAATCCATATTTTAGCCCTTGAATACATCATTTAATGTTAGCATACATTACAGGGCCTGTCTGCTTCTCTGCATCTCTGTAGCTTTCCAGCACAAAAACATAATTAAACTATTATGGCATTTCTAATGAAAAGGCAAGTCAGAGAACTCGCCAAGAACATAAACAGAATGTCACAGGAAAGAAAATGCTCCAAGAAGCCCCTCTCTTCCCAAAACTTCTATTGTCTGATATATTTACTTTTCAGAAACAGATTTATGTCCAAAAATACTGTTCTGTACAACATAAAGTTAGGTATTTGCCTTTAAATAGCATCAGGACATGCAGTGCTCTTGTTTTTTTCCAGTCCTGTTATAAGTAAATGAAAGAGCTCATCCTAGACGATTGTATTTCTGTTCACTGATTCTATTGTATTTTAAATCAGAGATCTAAACTGATAGCAGGTATTTAAGCCAAATGGATTTGAAAGAGATTAAAAAAAACAGTTTACGAGAAAACCGAACTTTAAGAAATTTTTTGGCTGAAATATTGTGACTGTTATAAAGGTCATTCCATTTGAAAGAAAACATTAAAATAAAAACAGAAAATGAACTAAAAGCATGTTTTGTAGATTATCAACAAAACTTCTACTCCTCAGTATTCCCTTCAAAATGTATAAACACAACCTAGGTGACCTAAAAGTAGGACTGTCCTGGGGGAGCTGCCAAAGAGGCCAGAGGGAGAAGCTGGTAACCTATGCAAGTTGTTGTGACCCTGTGATAAATGCAACAAAGAAAGCTCATAACTCTTGAGTGAACTCTGTTTTATCTCAGCATTACCGAAAGTACTCATGGCAAGATTAAAAGAAGGAACTCTAGACATTAAACATATACCTATGAACCTTGTCTTCTGCACCACAATAGCACAGAGAAAGCAATACTTCTCCCAGTTTTCAAAGATCTATAGTATTGTCTGTATTTCATTAAAACTGGTAGCTTAATTAAGTAGCTATTCTGATATTTTCTTCAGACAGAAATCAGGTGCAAACTTTACAGAGTTAAAAAATGCATTTCCAATAATTATTATTATAAGTCCATAATAATCTAGTTTTTATGTTCAAAAATATTTTTAAAATGTCCTGTCACAAACCATTAGAAAATAGTTAAAAGTGAGGTTCGTATAGATTAAAATCAACAAGAAATAATTATAGCTGCTTTTGTGACAAAATGCTAATGGCTTTATAGAGAATCAAGTTTATTTCAAGAATGAATAACTAAAGCAGTGTTATCTACCTTAGCAGCATGAAAGGCAGAATAAAAAGATACATGAAAGAAAAAAGTTATCCAACACACTCACAAAATCTAGACGTCACAAAAACCATCAGGATTGCATAAATTCTAACAGAACCTAAGTGACCCAGGTAAATGAGTTAACTGTTGGCAAATCATGCAGTGAGAGTCAGGGAGGCTAAGAAAAACATTTGGAAAGAGAGATGGATGGTCTTAGAGATGGATGATGTTGGAGGCTGAGGAACACTAGGCAAAATAATGTGCATTGGACTAAGTCTCAGCACTGTACTAATTCAGTCTTCCTGTACATACAGACAGGTTCGGAAGGAGTTGTCAATGATCGGAGAAAAAAAACTCTAGGCATCATCACAGATAGACTGATGGAATCCTTTGTCAAATGTGTATCATCAAGTGAAAGTAAAAAAGAGCATTAAGAGAGAAAATGCAGCAATATGGCAGTCAAAGCCTGCACTGAAAAAAAAAAAAGCTGGTGTTCAAAGTTCAAAATGTCATGGAACAAGATGTCTATTCCCAGGTGTAGGACTAGCCATCTAATGGTAGACAAACTACAATATTTTCCAGTTTATTTTGTTGAGATTTCACCTATACTGCCTTATGCTAGAAAATGAAACATCAGGTACATAATTAGGTATCATAAAGAGGCTGGAGATTCTGATGAATAGACTACACGTATGTGTATGCAACACACTTATTTCAGTCAAGTGAAAGTTTGAGAAAACAAACCAGCGTGGCTTTTCTTCTCAGTCTTGCTGCTTTCTTCCCTGTGCCCTACCCCTCAATATTACCTCTAATTCCACAAGCTCATTTCTTAGTTATTTCTTTCTCTGTCTTTTTTTTTTTTTTTTTTTTAACATAAGTTCAGCACAGCTCCTTGAGATATTGCAAAATTTTGATAGTCCGTGTAGTCGGACTATCGAGAATAACCTTTCCAGTGTGGACGTGATTGAGCTAAGGTCTTCTTCACTTCCTGGATCACTACTCCACATACAGCCCTAAACAGGCTATAAAGCTCTGCTTTGTAAGGATGCTTGATAAAGTGTTAAGGTAAAGATTTCAGTAGCACTGGTGAACTATGGAACCTGGTATTTAGTGGCCTGGTTAAGACTGCACTAAAAGTGGTGGGAAGACAACAAGCAGTGGCACATGGGGTGATCAAAAGCTGCTCTTGCTCTTTCTGCCTGGTCTCTGCTTCTGTAGTGGCACAGCAAATCTCCCATCAGGAGTGAACTCGTCCCATCTGCCTGGTCGTGCTTGCTCCAAGAGATTGCTATATCCTCATGTTGACAAACAGCAGCAAGCCAAACTCAGAACAAGCAAGTAGGCTCCTGCTATCTTCTTAACAGAAATGCTAAAAACTACTCTAAGGCATACCATCACTTGGTACTTTTACCTCTGATAATTAGAAATGACGTATTTTTTAAACAGATTCCACACTGATTTAATTTATATTTTTTTCCCTAGAGGGCAATCTGAAACTCCTTTGTGAAAATAATATCCAGTATCAAAGCTTAATGTTGCAATACAGGTTCGCACATTATTTTCCATCTGTGAAGACGCGAAGTAATTTTCCTTAAAAGTTAATTTTCTCCCTGAAACAGTAACTTTGCATTTATTATTCGATAATTATAACAAGCCTTTCTAACAGTTGGTCCAAAAAAGCTGTTCCAAGAACATAATAAATTGACAGTAACTTGTATAAGTAATCTATTTCTTACACAAATATCACAGCTTTATTTTTGGGTGTAAATAATTTTTACTTTTAAAGAATCTTTGAAAAATAGACCAATCACCTGGGTATTCCAGTTTCTACTTCGCCTTCTATAGTCAGAATATTTTATCTTAAAGTCTTTTGTCATAAACAACCACTTTGGAAATGTAACTACATGAAGTTTCCGGACTCAAGATTCTGGACTCCACATTCCCCATGGCTCAAATGTGCATTACCAGCACTTTTCAGACTGCCAGTCACACACTCTCCCACTTTGCAGCATAGGTTGCAGGAAGAATAATTTTGTGGAAAGAAAGGTATCAAATCACCAGGATCAGAAGATAGTTTAGATATATGAATTCCACACACAGTAAAATATCTTAGGTATTCCCCAAATCTGTCAGTACAGAAAAAAAAGAAAGAAAGTAGAAGGATGATTAGACACCACCAACAAAAGACTGCAAAAGATCATCCAATATCTCTGTAAAACATGGATAAAATTATTAATTTATCCAGCCTAAGAGAAGTTGATAGATAAGCCATAGTGTAATCAATCTCGTCAACTCTGAGGAGTGATAAACACTGTCAGTAGCCAAGCTGCTTCGTTTAGTTGCAGACTACAATTAGAAGAGAAGATGTGGCTGGGAGGGCAGTCTAGGAAATTTGTAAAGCCACCCAAAGGTTCAAAATTTATGACTGTGTAGTAATATTAATAGAAACAATATTTATTTATGAAATATTGCTAGATATACATGGAAGGAAGCATTTATTTATTTACAAAGTTCTCAATTTTCTATTTTAGCTGCTTTTCTCTCCTTTTATTTTTACCGTATACCTAGACATCACCTAGAGATCCCTACTTTCCTCAGTTACATTCCAGACTACCTTTTTTTGGTAGAATTCCTAGACTCCCTTTAATCACCAATGTTTATGAAGACTTACAAACCAACTTTTTCACTACCGCCGATCACTGTCACTACTGTGCAATTAACAGTGTTCTCCTCATATCTCTTTTTAAAACCAGGAGAGCCCAAGGGGATCCAATACAACTGCTGAACTCATCCATGCTGTTTTTCCCTCTCAAATAGGTACAAATTTACTAGGCAACACCAGTGACTACGTATTTGGATCTCCTCTCTCCCCTGGGAGAGTATTTGCCTCTGCCACTCGTTCCCTTTAGAGGTACCTTATGCTAGTGATTATGGATTTTTTTCTCATATCTTCTCCCCTTCCTTTTGCATTATATTATCCCTTTTACTACAGAAGAAGGTTGCTTTGGGTGTTCACTTGCTAGCCCCTCATTACCTTACTTAAGGGACTGCTTGAGAGAAATGCATAGACAGGCCACACCTTCTGCCTGAGACTCTCTAACGGCATGCATGGGGGGGGACGTGGGGAATTGGATTTTTAAAGAATTACGTAGTACTTATTTGTAGAAGATTATAGATTTGATTATATACTTATGTATTTGATTATATAGTTCTACCACTACTAATGGCATTTGTCAGATAACAGCCTTGGGTCCTTCAGTGCAGGTTGCAAGTGCCTTATGTTCTTATGTATTCTTGTTTTGTTTTTCTATATAGCCTAGTAGGGCTCTAATCCTTGTGCGGACTGATCCAAAAAAACTTAAATCTTTCCAGTGTAATCCTGTTTACAGATATTGCATTTCTAGAGGCATCTGGTCTGTCCAAATTACCTTCTCAGTCCAATTTCCCACTCCTGAAGACTTTACTTACCTGAGGAGCATCCTAACAGAGACATCACCACTGAAAAGATCCTACTAGGTTTCAGGACAATAAAAATATCCGTGTCCCATTTGCACAGAATCATAGAATCATTAAGGTTGGAAGGGACCCTTGCAGATCATCTAGACCAACTCCCCTGCACACGCAGGGCCACCTAGAGCCTGTTACACAGGATCCAAGGGGATTTTGAAGATCTCAAGAAAAGGAAATTCCACAGTGTCTCTTGCCAACCTGTTCCAGTGCTCTGTCACTCGCACTGTCAAGAAATTTTTCCTTAAGTTCCTGGAGACATGTACACATGTATGGCTGTATGAATGTACTGTATGGGCCATGTCTACTTTCAAAATCCTTCTCAGTCTATCAGCGCTTTTGCCTGTTATTTAAAATGAGTTTCTTCTGTTTTCCTAGCACAAACTAACATGACATTACATTTATTCCAGGCAGAATACAGTACATTTGAACTGATCTAGAAGAAAGGCTTATCTGAAACAAACTGTGTTAATGTTACAGGATCAGTTGGAAATGAACAAAAGATCTCCCCGCTCTCACATGATTGTATTGACAGCTGCCATATGATTTGTTCACACTCATTTCTGAAACAAAGACATAGCTCATTTGCTGGAAGCTGACTGTATAATTTACTTAATTTAAAAGTTAATAACATGAGGCCAGTATTACTTTGACTTCTATTATTTCACAAAAGTCACATAACCTCCTTGTCCATAAATCTATTAATAATGTCATATTTTGAAAAGTGGCCAAGAACTGCTGTTCCATTCCCAGAATCTCAAAGAGCTAATAATTTTGGATTGAGAACCAATGAATAAAAACAGGGCTAATTACCCTGTCAGTGCAATTATATCATTAATAATATCTGAGTTCTACACTTCATGCTTTAATTGAAGGAGACCAAATCTGCTGAACCTTTTTGTCAGGCAAGTTTTTTGTCTAAATGTTTAAAAACACATTTAAATGGTTGAATGCCTACACTGTTAAACAGGTTGCAAAAATGCATTCCCTCCCCTTCCCCTTTCTGCATTTTTGCATCCTCTTTGACAGGGACAAAATAAGAACAATCTTCATCACTGACAGCTGCTTTTGTACCGCTCAACTGGGAGATCTTTATGTGATCTGCTGGGCTTACTCAGCCTCCCCACTAACAGCTGGAAATTATTTTTTTTCCACTTTCTAGAGGGCACTGTATGTACTGTCTGTCTTACGTAAACAATATGGAATGATCTATTCATGCTGGGACTCACTGGTGTAAAATCTTAAGCAGTTGCTTCCAATTTCCTTTTAGATTTGCTGGAAAAAAAATATCAGATAAATCCTTCATTCCCATTCTCTCTTCTTCAGACTATAGACAAAGCCATCACCAGGCCAACCATTAGGACCATGTCCCAGATGTTACATTTGATTCCTCTCCCTCTGTAGTCTAACACATATAGACTATTTAATTCCTGTTGCTGCTGCTTCTTTAGCAGCTACTGAATGCATCCTTTCTTTCCAGTTTCCATAGCCAAATATCTTTTTAGAACTTATTTCATATTATCCTCTCTGGCCTCCTAAACATATATGATTTATACCTCTTCATTTCATGGCATTTGCCATCTGCTAATTTTTTTCTATTGTTTTGCCCCTGCTGAATCAGTCCAAAGATTTCCCACAGAATATCAAATCAAATATATGCTCTTTATTATTATTTCAAAACTATTTACCTCTCTAAGTTATTCTCCTTTTCAAAATTCATGTTGTCCTACTTCATTTATTTCAACAATGTTTCACTAAATTAAAGGTCAGAGTATTAAAGGGACTGATATGTCTGTTGACCTATTGGAGCTTTCCATTTTTACCAAATTTGCTTTGATCTTTTTGATACTATTGTTTAAAATAATGAGCAAAGAAATTATTTGATCTCTATGTGACTGTATGGCTAAAACAAGTTAAATTCCATAATAGCGCTATTATGATTATTAATAATGTTATCTTTTCAGTAATAGTCCAATTTAAGCTCCATTTAAGATGATGGCTTAACAGTTCAAGGGGATCAGCAAAGCCAATAAGGATCACATTAAGCCCCTTGTTTCGATGTGTGAGAAGCGTCATCTAAATTTTTCAAGCCAAGTCTTGGCATTAGCTTCAGGGAACTTGGCTCTGCTCAAAGGAACAGCCTTCTGTCAATGTCAAGAATGATCCTAAAGAGCAAAAACAGTGAACACAGAAGGCTGTACTGAACCTCTGAGTTAGAAACAAACAGCAAGCAGAGATTAACATTTATCTGAGCTTTCCATTTGTTTCCCCTATTGTGGACATATTAATATGTATGCCATGACTTCACGTTGCTATGTACTCTAGCAATGGAACAGAATAGTAACAGGAAAAAAAAAAGGAAATCCAAGTGTACTTTAAATTGAACTCATGTCTCTGTAGAGAAATTAAAGTATCTATTTTTTGGTATAAATCTTGGAAAATTTCAGCTGTGTAAGTCACACTCAGGCTGTATGTTAACCACCTAAAAGTTTTCATCAGCTCCATGTGAAGTATTTCCTAATGTTCTGGTTCTGAAGTTTGAAGTACAATTTAGGTGAGAGTGGTACCACTTGGACTGTGGAGGGAAGGCAGAATATATGAGATGTCAGTAAATTTTAAACAGGAAGAAGTAAGTTCTTGTATATTTATGACATAAATGTTTATGGAAAATACTGAATTAGAGAAGAAAGTCATTTTATTTAGAGGGCACTGGGAAAACAGCGTAACTGTCTGAGCATCCCCACATAACCTCGGCAGCCCTGACTCGAACAGTTGCTTCTGACTGAGAAAGCAGATGGTCATTTCTCCATGGGCTATTCCTTGATAGTAGTGGTGCTAAATGATGCAGGTTTTTATTGCCGTTTGGTACTACAGAACTGCAAGTATGAGATAGCCGATGAGATGCATGGTTCTACTACTCTGTGCTTCAGCAGAAAGCTATCAAGGAGATGTGGGAAAGTTATCTTTTAGCAGCTATGAAGGAGTTCCAATCCATTATTTTAAATGACCAGCACTACAAAGAAAAAGTACTTGATGCTATCCTTTTAATCAAAACGTTAAAAAATGAATGTAAATAGAAAAAAAAAAGGGAAATAGAGTAAAAAATAATTTGATAGTAACAAATAGCCCTACAGCCATAAAAAGGGAGCTCCCAAGAAGAGTTCTGTGAAGCACTAGTTGCCCGCGGAGTACTTACTTGCAGCCAATTCTTGGAAGGCTGGCTAGTCATATACTGCTGGCTTTAGTCCTTGTTTCCAGCTGTTACATCACATGAAAGACAACTAAAAATATATTAAATACTTCTCCATACAAGCATGTTCAAAAGCTACTGCAAGAATGTTATGCACTGACAGTAGAAGATGTGTGTGCAAATCTATGAGCAGAGGAAAAAAATGTTTACAATCTCTATGTTAACGTGTGGTCTATGATAGGGCAAGGGATCCTTGACCCTCAAGGTTCACTTTTGGTATTTCAGCATGCCTTGAATATTCTAAACTGTTTCAGATGTTCAAGGTCTCAGTCCAACACCACACTCAATCATGGATCTAACCAAGACTTTGTGATAACATTTGGCAGATGCTTACGTACCTCAGTGAAATCAAAAGCCACGTGCCAAGGAAATTACAGACTGAGAGCTACATCAGGGTTTCAGAAAAGGCAGTTAAGACATGCATCCTAGATATTAAATGGATCCTTAATAGGCTAAAGGTGTCTCCTTACAAGGCTGGAAGGTGTAATGTATCCAAAACACAAATTAATAAAATGTGTAAACTAAAATGCTGGAGTGTCCTGCAGTAAAAGAGAACAAATATAATTGATTGCAGGTGCAGAGTAGGGAAGTTGAGAGAACAGTAGCATGTCAAAAAAAAGTATTTTTGATGTTCTGTAAAGCAAATCTTATCTTTCCAGAACTACTTTGAGCAACCTTTGCAATCTTTGAAAGTGATCAGTGAAAGTGAGTACTACAAGCAGCCTCCACTCTACAATCTAGAAACAACCATCTCTTTGCTGTGTGACACGTGCACTCCATTGTGCATGCAAACAGCACATGGCCTTGCCAAGATTTCTGGCCAGAAGTGGACAAAGCAATAAAGAAACCTGAAAATATGCAAGGGCTACAAACAAGATGACTGTCACATCGCTTAATGAAGTGCCATCACTAGTCTTAAACACACCTGAAAAGGGAATAATCCTGATAGGGACTTTGTAGACAGGGATACAAGACTCTGCACGGTACTCTTCAGTTCCTGGAGAATTTTCCTAACTAGTGAAAATAGTACATTTATATCACATCTGCCTGATTTTTAAAATTTGTCTCAGATTCTTCATTTTCAAAAGTTTTCTTCAAAATGTTTTCATTTTCATTCTTCATAAAGAACCCTCAAATAAAGCTTCTTCATTTTTATTATCTTTATTTATACTTTGATCACACTGTGACTCTAGGTTCTTTGTATGTAGCTTTACTGTTCCTTCAGCTGAAGACCTACAACCGGGACAAAACTTGTGCTTGTTGTGAAGAACTCATCTTGCAAAGCGTATCCCACCAAGTGGAAAGAGCACCAACCTTAGACCAGTCTCCCATTCTCCAGACGTAGCATTTGGAATAGTCCTCACAGTCTTCTGCTTCCTTCGGTCTGGTGGACAACACACACTTCTTGCGGGGATTGGTGCACCGCACCGTCCGATGTCTCACGCCCTTGCCGCACTTCACAGAGCACTGTGGGAAACAAACGCCGTTTTCAGGTTTGTACAAGAGACAGAGTCACCCCATGGAAGGAATAGGAGTCCTTTGGCCTTCTAATGACCTCTGCCAGGCTAACATAAATAATTCAAGACTTGAGTAATTTCCTGACTTCCAATCCTCACATGTATAGTCACTGGATTTGTTTAAAATTCACAAACGAACAAAAATCCCTTACTGGGCAAAATAATAATTTTTACTTTTTTCAGCTAAAGTATATAGCTTGAAATGATCAAAAATATATATTTAGGAAAAAAAGATTTAAAACAGTATTTGGATAAGGAAAAAAATGAACGGTTATGATCAAATGAATGCGAAGTGTTGCAGCTTACATATAAGGCAATAAATTTGTTCTAAAAATTAAAGAAATCCTAA
>JAUBNY010000696.1:0-10129 GCA_032275445.1 Crypturellus soui | reverse complement strand
ATTTGTTCTAAAAATTAAAGAAATCCTAATGAAAGAAAATGTTTATAAGGATAAGACCTGAATCAAATTCCAGCAAACTCTACTAACTAGTGTCTTTTCTGGGACTTCTCTGGGAGAGGAAGATTTAAAAAGGCATAGCAAGTGTTTCAAAACTGTATGCAAGAATACAGCCTGAATCTGAAAATTCAGTATATACAGTACATAGTATGTGAAAACTGCCTTAACAGTTCACAGAAGGTCTTAATCTATTTTTTTTCAGCTATTCCCACTATGCTGCCAAAAATTATGCCATTTCCTTCTCAAAACATTATCACTGCTTTCGATCATCCCACTGCTTGCAGATTAAAAGTCTCTTTTGCCAAGCTGATTACAACTGCAGGAAGCAGCAGTGGCCAGCTTCCAGTGTAATGGTGATAGTGGGAATGGCCATGGGAAACACCTCACTCTTCAAAATGTGTTTTTTGATTCCAACAAAAACATGCTCACTTCTTTTTGATTTCTCAAACATACTAAACAATCTGGGTTTCGTTCTCTCACCTCTGTAAGTGCTCTTCCCAATGCCAGCTCCGGCATTATAAACCTCCTGCTATTTACTTCTTTTTATCTCTACCTTAGCGTCTGCTTTTCATCCTTGGAAACATTCCCCGTGCCTTAGCTCTTTTGCGCTCGGGGAGATCAAGGACTCCTGCTGCGTGGAGGAGCCCAAACGTGGGTCTGCACCCATGCTCAGTAGCTGTCCTTGTGCTCTGAACCCGGAGGGTCTGACGCCGCAGCCTCCACAATGGGAGGCATGCAGAACGGCCCTGTGTTTCCAGAGGGTGGGGAGAAGCCCCAATAACCATTACGGTTTGTCCACAGAGCAATGATAATCACCCTTCTGCCTCTGCAGCCAAGCACTACCAGCCTTCCAGAGGTCCAAGAAAAACACATTGACATAGGCAGTAAAAATATCTTAAGAAAAAAAAAAAAGTCAAATATCAATTAGAGTCTGCACCAATGCTTCCCAGTGCTTTCAGATGCAGTGGATGTGAAGTTGCTTTTTATAAGCACTTTTGCCCACTGCGTGTGTTGCTCTTGGAAAAAGCACTGAGAAGAGAGCAGAAGGAAAGGAAATGCGCTTTTTGCATGCAGCTTCTTCCATGGTTCCTGTGGAGCAGGATGGCAGCAAACATTTGCCTGATTAACATCCAGTGGTACAAAAGCATTTCAGAGACACTCCCCAGATGATCTCACGTCCTGATAACTTAGAAGTGATGGCTTTAATTAATTCTATATACCTTGCAGATACCCACTACTTCAGTTGGAGTAATATTTGACCACACTTTCTTAAAAATTGGACAAAAGAAACTGCTTCAGAATATTACTGAGGTAAAACGTAGAAATTTTGCACAGCTGGGTTTCTGAGTCCCTGATCCCTCTGCCACATCACTGCATCAGAAGCCAGAAAATCTTTAGGCTGGGCCGTGCCATTTGCCGTCGAGACAAAAAACCACATGCCCAGAAACCATTAAGGCAGAGACAGTATCTACGATCTTCGCCAGGTACCTCAGACCAGACCCCCGCTTCCCACACGGTCATGCAGTCCTGGCCTTCGCAGCGCTGCGCGGAGGCGGGCTTGGGCCCCAGGCAGTCCCTCTCGCGAGCTCGGATGAGGGTGCCGTTCCTGAGCTGCTGCGTGCAGGCTACTTGTCTGTTCTGAGTCCCTTTGCCGCACGTCCTCGAACACGGAGTCCATTCTGTCATCATCCATCTATAAAGATACACAGGCGACACAGTAACAAGGGATCGGGCAGGGAAAAACCCCTTTTAGGGTATCTTGTTTCTTGCTTACCAACAGCTTTGCTGCCTAAAATCTATTTGCGTATTTTTGGTCTCCTTTTTAATGCACTAATGGACTAATTCAAACATGTCTTATATTTAAATAACATTAATGAGCACCTCAGTACTTTTCACTCCCCGTACCTATTCCTGGTTCCTATATTTTCACAGTATTTCATATTTTTTAATCCATTCCCTTCTCTGTCATTGTAATTCCCATTCGGAGAACTCCAAAATGCAACCATACTATTTTAAGGTGACAGGTGATGGGACAGTATATTATTCTCTGGGTAGATATGAATATGTCAGTGCATGCCATGTACATTAAGTTCAGTATTCTTTGAAAATAGTTAAAAGACAGAATTACTGCTATGCCAAAAGCTCACTGCTCTGGTGGAAGTATAAAAGGTCAGACTTCTTCATGCTCTTTAGGGTCAGGCCTAACTCAGCATGCATGGTTTAAATCACAGAAACAAGGAAAGCTGTGGAAGCTTGGCAGGGCCAACATACTTGGAGAGCAATAGTTCTAGAGCATAATTTTTCCCAAATGTTCAATAGTTCCAGACTATAACCATATGCCCTTAAAAAAAATCAGAAAGTTCTGCCATTGATACAGAACACAAGTGCGTCCCAAGAGACTGGATTTGCAAGGGAGAGTCTTTCGGACACTGAAATTTAACATACTAGTTCCACCTTCTGTCAGGCATTCACTGTAAGAAAACATAATGTTTAACTAAGATTTTTTATTATTATCTCAAAGACTCATTTTACAAATCACAGCTTGTCAAGGTAATACAATATAGTTTAAAAAACGTCTTCAAGAGTCGATAACAACTAGTTATGTTTTGGGTACATTTGTATTGAAAGGTAATAATAAATGCTTTGTAATAATCATTAACATTACACTGAAAACTAGATATCTAGAAGCATGATGTCTTTCTACAGTTTTCAGCATAGCGTCTCTTGATCAACTTGAAAACATTGAGCATATTAAAAATAGATGGTTGACAATGTTGTAGAAAAAGATCACACTATCGCATTCCTATCCATTAAATAATAATCTGGATCTGCAGCTATATGGTGAAATATAAATAATTCCTTTAAAGTATAATGCTCCAATCTGTGGAAGTCAGCAGTTCCATCTAACCTAAAATGTATTTGCCTTTGGTATTTTATGGATTTCAGTACTTCCTTCTTTGCAACAAAACTATGTCATCTGGTTCATTTTATATATAATTCTTCAAAAGCATTTGCATTTTATTTACCTTACATTGTTTTCTTTAAAAATACCATCTACTCCTCCTCCAGATGACAGTGACAGATTTAGCTCTGTGTTAGCTCCCTAGGAAACAAGCTCTTGCCCTCCGTCCCCCTGCTCCACATCATACTTGAGGACTTCCCTAGGCATAATTCTTAGCTGCAGTTCAGAAAAAAAGAGATTGTAAATTGTGAAATGGGCCTCGCAGCATGGTGACACAGTGCCCCTCAGAAATGCCTGTTAGGTCCTTTCAAGGGCGACAGGCCACAGGCACCAAGCAGGGTGGTCTCTGCTGAGCACAGGCTGTCCGCTACAGCTGTCTCCTGGGGTGAAATCCAGGGAAAATGCCGCTTCTGCTTCTTCCACCGCTCCACCAGTTCGGTTCTGCATATTGTGGTGGGAGGCAGTGGGAGAAGAAGAGCACTGTCCATATTTCAAGTTAAATCAATGTATTAAAAATCAACAACTGCTTCTTCACTGCCCAGTACAGCCAGAGCGTAAAGTGGGGTTTTAAAAGAGGGAAGCATTGCAGAGTGCAAAAAATGCAATACCACAATTTTGTTCATATCACCAAGCATGAGATTAAATGCACACCTATATAAATAGCATTTAAATTTCAATTTCATAATACACATCAGTCTGGGAGAACTCTTACTAAAGAAATTAACAGGCTACTTTATTGAATAAGAATTGATCTAGGCATGTGCTTAAGGCTTTTTCTCTCTAATTTCATTGAAACTCAGAAGAAACAGCTGCCAGTGTTTCAGTGTTCCCTACATTTCACATTATAACTTCTTGATGCATATATTTATTGCACATTCATTGCCACATGCAGTCACCTCTCCCAAAATTTTTACATTCAGATTTAGTCTAATTTAATCAAATAACTATTACCTGGTCTGGCATGGCTGTTCGTTGCACTTTCGGATCTGTGGTTCAGGTTTTGTTAAATATTTGCACTTCTTGTTGTCCACTAGACTGATATTCTTGTTCATAATCTTTGTGCAAGATACTGTTGTTTTTCTTTCACCTGATAAAAAACAAAACAACAATGTACGTAAAACCAGGCATATACAAGATTGTTAAAAAAAAAAAAGGAAAAATAAAAAATGCCTGTGGAAGGCCAAAGGTAACTTTATCAGATACAGCTGTTTTATGTAGAATTTGGTTGGAAGAAGTACAAAACAAATTATGTTAAATTATGACTTAGAATTTTTTAAAAATATACATTATACAAGGTTCATTCCTTCTACAAAAGTTTAAAAGTCATTGATTAGAGAAGCAAGAGTTCTGAGAGAAACAATTTGTGCTGATTTCATATACATGCTCCGAAGAAGTGGGATGTGCCATTTCTATATTGCTGAATTTCAATTATGGAAACAGAAGATGCCAAGAATGTTTAAGGATGGTAGGCTCTGGCTGGCTGAAAATGAAGCACTGATTTCTTAACTGCCAATAAAAAGATGCAAAACAGGCAGACAGAAATACATTTGCAAGTACCTTACGCCTATTTTATCTTACTATCCAATAGAGTGAAATAGTATATTCAATACTTAAAGGGACAGGTAAAAAAGAGATTTTAAAGTCTGTAGGGAACAATATAATCTTCTAATCCAATCCTTTGCACACCCATCATTGACAGAATTTTGCTGCTTTATAATAAGCCACAGGCCAAAAATGATATAATTTCATCTCTCTAAACCACTGACATCATTGAAAAAAGCTTGCAGAAACATTTCACGGAAAGAAGCAACTAAGTTTGCCCATTAATATAGAAAATTTTGCTAGATTTTAATATATCTGCCTGTTTAGCAATGTATTGTGAGGCTTGGCAAACACTCAGCAAATGAGGATCAGCACATACAACCTTCAATAAAAAAGAGCCTGCCCTATTCCCTATTACTTAAAGAAAAAAGGCCACACAATTGATCTGATCTGCAGGGTAAGAAGTTCAGATATTGTTTGCTGAGACCTAACACATGTTCTTTTAAATACACCCTTTCCTATACAGGTGGCTTGGAAGCTGGTATGTCTTGAAGACAAAAAGGGCTGGAAATCAGAATTCAGTGTAAGAGCTAGGATAATTAGGAACTTGTAATTAGATTGATGTCTAAATTTTTGAAAAACATCAAGCCCTGGGTTAAAGACTTGATTTAATAGAAAATACATTCATTTATTCTACAACTAAGTTTAAACAATTTACTTCTCTACAGAAATTTCCTGGCGAATAGGGTGCATGCAGAAGTGAGACAGTTAAGAATGCTCTGCCACCGTTGGTCAGAGATGTACCCACTGCGGGAGCAGTAAAGTCATTATGTGTGTGACCACAGTTGACATTTTACACGGTATTTGTGTACACAGGCAATTAATCTATCATACACAGCCTTTGATATACTTCACATTTTTTTCTGCATTTACATATACATGTGTGTATTCATGTTCTCCTCAGGCACATACACAAAGAAAGCTTTTTCTAAAAGAAAGGAGGTCACAGATGAGTTACATCTATAAACATGAACAAAACCACACAGCTTTATCCACAGTTTCACTCTGACATACATTTTAAACGTTTAAGAAAAACACACTGATAATTGTTATAGTCATTAATCTGATTCATCAAAATATTGATGTTAAAAATTCAAATGCAAACATTTACACAGGGTACAAGCTGCAACATTTTATTTTTGTTATTGCTTCATGTAAAAAACATAAATGAACAGAACAGTCCAAATGATTGTGTCTAAAGTAAGAAATAAACTATAACTTGTACTTCAGAATATTCGGCAGTTTAAAATACCTTTTATGGAACTTTGTATTAACTCAACTACTTTAAACAATAACATAAAAATGAAAGCCAGCTACATGAGAAAATTATGATTAATCAGCATTACAATACAACACCTAAATATTTATAAAAGTATTAATGTAGAATAAATTACCACTATACTGCATTTTAAGGGCTTCTCCAGATGATAGGTAAATTCAGAAACATCTGAGACAATAGTGAAAGATTGTGGTAATGCTAAAATTATACCAAAAATATTTCGGGAAATTGTAAAAAACACAACTATTCCAAGTGAATATGAGTGCTCCACTAGCAAGCAGAAGGTGCTGCTTGCATCACGTAGAACATACCTTCAGGGTGGGAGTTCTCCTACCAAACCACAAAAGGCGTGTTTATGGAAACTACTGTAATCTGCTGTGACACCAGAATTGTACACTGAGTCAAAGTAGCTAGAACACTGTGTTCTTTAAACGGCTCTTATGAGAAACGGTACTGTTTCCAGGCTTTTCTATTTGATTAGAGGGGGCACAGCAATTTTCAGGACTGCTGAGTAGAAAACCCATGACTGCAAAGGTTGTAAGCAGGGAAAACATAAATATAGCATTTAGAGCTTAATTCTGATTACTTAAGGTATAAACTGATCTCTATGGGTTGTGTTCACTAAAAACTCACTTTTTTTTTTCTCCTGTATTAACTTTTTCTAGTAACCATCTTCTGGACACCAATTTTTTTACAATAATATTTTTTATGCTCCCATACCTGCCTCTAGTTTGTCTTTTCCAAATGCACGCTTTTATGGTTTATAAACATAAACACAGGAGTATTGCATCATCATATTAGTATCTGCTGTCACAATATTTGTTCCACATGTTTTTGGATCATCCTCAACTCATGTAAAAATTGTATACAGTTGATCTGAGAGTGCAGTTCAGCTTTTCTATACTTTGAAATGACTTTTACAAGTCATTTATCCCCAACAGTTCCAAATACATAGCGGAACACAAATGCCTACCGCTGCTCTAGCTCTTGCACTTCCCTTTCTCCTTGGAAAATGTGTCCTTAGCTCACTTTGTTAATTCAGATTTCATTCCTTCACTGTCATTTTTCTCTACTTACCTTATTTAGTTTGCATGTTTTCCTATGGCTATCATTACTGTTCTAAACTAAGCAGGAGGTATGAAATTTAAATATGTGCTCCATTATATTACAACTACCATAGCCTACAAGCTGCAAGTATTATATTAATCATATTACTATTAAAATCCTACAATGTGATAGCCAGTGTCTCAAATATCAAAACACCACATGTGTTTTAATACATCTATGCATATATTTACCTCCGCCACACACAGCATCACAGTCCTCCCAGCCAGAATGCGTCCACATGAAAAGAGGCTCAAGTACTTTAGAGCTCTGATTCTCGGGAACAGGATCCAGTGGGATTGTGTATTCATAGTGTAGGCCATAGCTCTGGTCATGGAAAAGTAGCACCTGCAAGACACAGTGAATGAAGGCCCACCCACACAGCCACTCCTGGAAGACTATCTTGGACCTGCGAAGAACTAACCCGAAGAGCACAACAGAATGAATCAGTGCTCTCCAGTCTTGTAGTGTTGGCTTTTGTAGAAGTAATTAATGGAAGTGAGTGACTTCAGACAATGTGGAAAACCGGTCTCACTTAATCTATAGGTAAAAGAGGTCTTAAGAAACCAAGAAATATAATCAGCAATTTACAGGACAATCTTCCTCATGATTTCAGTGTTCTTCAGTAAAGCAGACCTTGTTTTGACATGTATCATATTTCAAAGCATTTCAGATGGATCATCCAATTCTTACACTTGAAGGTTTCTGAACTGCAAGGTACAACTTCATCACTCTCCCTTTCTCCATTTAGTCTTGTCGCTGTGGCTATCAACTTTTCATTCCCTCTACTGAAATCACAGATTCTTCATGGGTAACTTCGTGATCACAGCCCTAAAGGGTGATCATGTGCTACGGTCAGCCAACAAGACAGAAAAAAATCTAACAGGATTTTTTTTCTCTTTCTTCTCAAGCTGACCATCAGCCTTTTATGTAACTTGCAGTAATGTAAAGACATTAAGACTTTCCATCCCAACAACTTATTATTTTTGGATTAATTATTAGTTATTATTATTATCCAATAATTGGATATTATCATCATTGGATTTAAATAGTTTTTTTAGGAGTGCGCTGATAGACCAGCAGTTATAACTTAAATAGATCTCATCATTGCCTTAAGAAGATGGGAAAAAAATATTAGTTACAATGCATTATGACTTGAATCACATTTAAACAAAACAAAACAAATCCCGAACATTTTCATACCAATAAATGTAAAGGTGATGTTGTGGGACCTTTGGCGGATATCTTCTCCCAAAGACCTCTCCGAACATAGTGGACAGTGGTTCCAGCAATATTGAATGTTCCTGAATGCTCTATCTTCCAGTCACTATTGATTGATTGTTTTCCAGCATCTCGAAGAGCTGCAAAAATATATGAATATAGACCAGTATAAAAGCTGTCTGTTTTGGAGTGATGGGATACTTCCCATTAATATAATTTAATGGAGTTATGAAATCACATGATATCTTGTTTGAAAAGGTATTTGTTGGTCTTAATACACATTCAGCTCAATAGGAACATGTTTTGGAAACAACTTCTGGAAGGAATGGTTGTAAAAAATCATGTGCCTAACATTAGCTGAAGTTAGTATCAGTGTTTTCATGCTGGCAGAGACCGGCAGCCTCCAGCAAAATTCACAATTTGATCACTGAATTAATCTGATTATGAAAAAGACAACCATTCTTTATTCTCAGAGTTGTCATTTCTACCACTCATACAAGACATAGGAAATAAAATGGTCAGAAGAAACATTTCAGAATCTGTGGAATTATATTAAAATTTAATTCTGGCTCAGAATTCTCTCACTATATATTTTTTTCCCACCTCAAAATGGGAGGGAACTACTCCTCTGCTACTACTATCATCACAGCTAAACACATATTTTAATCAGACTTTCACCATATAATATGATTTGCAGTGAAAAAACCTTCTCCATTTGATTGAATCATTTCTATTTTTGGTCTAATCAATACCCCAAAGTATCAATAAAGACAAGTAAGACACATTTCAAATACAGAGAACACAACCTTTTACACTATTTTTATAATGAATTCTGAATTGACTCCCTTCTGAGAAGAAGAATCCATAATTTCATTTTAGTTTAGTTTAGCTTACTTCAGAATCAAGCCTGCAATAATCACGTAAAGTAAAATACACTTGAAATCACCTTCTGGGCAAGAAGTTCTACACATCATTGAAATTGCATGTTTGGCATCAGACTGTTGTGAGAGAACCTCAACAGTTTAAGCTTTGTCCAAAATTTAGTTTTTCAAGTTGTAAGTTAATGTGAGTCATTCCCGTAATCAACTTCTCTCATATTTATACCGCTATGTTTTGTTTCTACGGGAAACAATGGCAATAGGTCTACAGACTGGCAGAAATACAACTGCATGAGACAACACCGATGTGTGCCACTACAGCACTGTGTTAAATGCTAAGGCTATAAAATCCACCAACACTGCAGAACAGCCCCATGCTAAAAATAACCAGTCATTTTACAAGATTCAAAAAACTGGTACTTTAGTTTTTAAGATTTTATTATTTAATGCTAACCGAGGTCCATTTGGAGGTTAACCAAATCCTTTCCCCAGCAGAGGAAATTCACTTAAAAGTGCTGAGGTCCAGTTGAGTCATGTTGCTCAGATGGAGCGGCATCCTCTCCCTGAAAAGAGTGGACTCTGCACAGTCTTGTCTTTAAAATGAACATATGTGCTGAAGCATGTGTATGAATGCAGGGGACTGGACCCTTGATTCCAGCATTCCTACAAGATAGAAATGTTTTGCACATTTTGCTCTCAGACAGCCCTCTTGAGGCACAGAGTTTACAGGAAGATAGAAAGGGAATCATCGTGCCTTAAAGCTAGTTCAAGTTATGTCGATTCTGTTCCTGCCTCTGTCACAACCTATACTGTGAGTGAGTTAATGCAGTTTTCCTGCACTCCACACCACACTCCACTCCCATTCTGCTCAGCTTACAGAAGAGGATGAAGTCCTATACACAAGATCACCGTACAGAAGGAAGCTCTCATGCTATAAACAAATTGAGAATCATAGAATCATAGAATGAATCATAGAATCACAGAATGCCTAAGGTTGGAAGGGACCTCTAGAGGTCATCTAGTCCA